>VXBO01013496.1:253464-283990 GCA_013400135.1 Rhinoptilus africanus
CTCTGGCAGGGGGGATATACTAGATGATCTACTAAGGTCCCTTCCAACCCTATGATTCTATGATTCTATGATTCTCTGGCCTGCGGGAGAAGCGCGTCTGGAGCGAGCAGAGGCATCCATCGCATGAGCTCCGAGCCACGGCCGCAGACGGGCGCTGGACGCTGCTGCCCACGCAGGCAACACCAAGCCTGGCCCCGAGACGCCAGCCCGCAGGAGGAGGCAGCAGAGCAGCAGCCTCTCCAACACTGGCTCCAAATCAAGCCAGGAATAAGCTGGACGAGCTCAGCCCCATTCCAGCCTTCGCAGGCTCAGAGCCCTGCCTCAGCCTCATCACGGAGCCACGCACAGACCACCAGCTGTGTGTCCCTGTCTGCGGCCAAGACCACTTGTAAACAAACAAAAAATCCATCTAAAACTAAGTTTCCCAGCCTGACCAGATCTGCCAGCAAGGCTACATTTCAAGGGCTCGCTGGTGTAGATGGGACCAGACAAATACAAATGCACGTATCCTCCACCGGGGCTCCGGGCACTGCACGCTGTTGTGCAGATCCATGCAAACTAAAAGAAAGGCTACCAAAAGCAAAGAGAGGGCTGTTGGGTTTTTTTAACACCTGTTCTTCACTGAAAGGTATCAGGGACTTCTCCATTTTCCAGAGGAGGAGAGGGCAAGTCCCTGTCTGCTCACCTAACCCTCAGTCAGGGGAGCTTTGCAGCAACTTCTGCAGCCCCCAAGCCTATAAGGCTAACAAAATCCAGAGAATTTCAGGCAAAACATGGATGCACCCAGTGGGTGTAAATCCCCGCAGGACTGGCTGTTGTGGAAAGAGGAAAGGAGTGGCCGAAATCCTGCCAGGGAACAGGCGACTTCCCAGCACCTAGTTTGTAGGTTGGGCAGATAAGTCCCCTCTGTTGTATCATACCAGGCTTCCAAGGGAGGGGAAATGCATGCTGTGGGAAAGCCCCAGAGAACCACAAAAACATTGGGTTTCTGGGGCTGCAGAAAAAGGTACTGTAATGGCAAACACTGGACAAAACCCAATGATTAAAACAGTTAATAATTAAAATTGATTTTAAAAAATCATGACCAGCACCGCCGGCGGCGAGCTCATTCTGGCTGCATTTCATTCTTTGGATTTTCCACGTTTTTTCTAAAGGAGCGCATTCTGGAAATCCTACCTTGGAGGCTTTCTTCAAAGCTACCTTCCTTTACTTGCGCTGACAGTCCTTATGACGTGTCTGTTCTGTTTTTCATCAGCTACCTCCAGTGAAAAGCTGCGAAAGGTGATGCTTTGTGACTGGCATGTTTGGCACTGCAACGCTCTCTGGCTCGGGATTTCCAGCAAGCAGCAGGTGCTGCAGTCCGCGCTGTTAAAAAGCCTGCAGTCTTCAAAGGAAGCAATTTAGTGAGAAAGACTTCTAAACAGATAACACTACTGGGGATTGAGTTGAACAGCCCAGGAGCAGAGAGTGCATTAAAGAGTCTTTCATCCCCAGGCTGGGAGAGAGAATTGGGCCCTGCTTGGCACCAAGTAAACCCAGTCAGGTTAGTACCTGGTAGCACCGCTTCAGTTCTGAGTGGGGGCTGTGTGCATCTCCCTGGCAAGTGGGAATGCACACAGCCAGATGCACACAACACCCGTCACAGCTTTCCTCCCAAGTCATCCCTCCAAGCGGGGCGTGCGGAGACACAGAGATCCAGCCTCAGCAGTGATACAGGCGCTAGTGGTTCCTGAATGACAAATTAACAGCACGCAGCAGACAACTGGCCATTTCTCTTTACAGCAGACTAAAGATATCCCTACCAACGATTCCACATGCTCAGTGCTGGCTTTCCCCACGTACAGGGCAGTGAGTCAGGCACTGAAAAATCATTTGGAAAAGAGTAGTTTTGTTTGCCACTTTACTATTGCATGGCTGCAGACAGCAGAAAGTTATCAACTCGCTCTGCTCCAGTCTCCTTACCTAAAAAGGTGAAACAGTAGTAAACTGGCCACTTAGATAAAGTTACTGGAAACCAACTGATTAAAGGACTACATGCATACAAACAGTATTTATTTGTATGGGTCCATTCTTCTCCCCATCTTACAAGAGAGACACTTTTTTCTTGAAGCACTGGCTGTGTAGAAGCTGAAACAGCAGAAAGCCTGACAGTAAGACTGTCCCAAAAGAGAGATGAAGGGGGGCTCTTTAAATAGGCAAGATAGAAAGACAAGAAGACAGACAGGGAGTATGACAAAGAAATGAGGAAGAGTAAGGGAACTATACTGTAATCAAATTGAAGGAAGTAGCAAAACTAACCAGCTAGCATAGATTAATCTTTTTTGGCTACATGTTTATTTTCAAATAATTTAGTATTTACTATTTTTAAAATCAAGAAGATGAAGACAGCAAAACATTATTTTCCTCCATGCTTTTGTGTCCTGTTTGAACTTTTTAGTTGGAAAGCAACCTATTAAAGCAGCACAGTCCCTCCTGGGGACACAGCCATTCCAATGCCGATTTGGTATACCGGTATATCAGCAGTCAAGAGACTGATGGCTGCATCAAGACAAGACAGCCAGGTACAAAGTATATGGAAAACAAAGATAAGGCATCATTACTTTTCCTGTAACACAATGAATGAAAACTGCACATCTCCAGCCCTCACATCTATTGATTGATGCAGTTCAGACTCCTTGCTCACTCCAGGCTGAAACTAATTACTCCCAGGAGTAATTAACAGGTTGAATTTCAAAGCTCTGGGCTGGCTGGACTTGGGCATTGGAGAGACAGGTTTCACCGTTTCCTCAAGGCAGTACCTAGACAATGGCATGAATCTGATGACGTGCTTCACTGGAGCTACGCTAGGGAGAGAGCATCATCCCCACCAAACCAGATTGGGAGTTTTTGTTTCTCTCGCCAGTATTCCTCAGTCCTGCATGTTTCCCTGTTTTTAACGACTTACAGAGTAGCTTGTCTTGAACTGCCCAATGCTCCTTGTCCCAGTGGCAGCTTCCAGTACAAAAAAAGGTTAATCTGGAGACACACATCAGGCTCAGCCTGTGCGTTCCTACACAAAAGCAACATTCTGTCTGGTGTGACCCTGTGCTGCCTTCACGTGAGCTTGGGAGGTGAAAGAAGAGGAGTAGCTGAGCAGCGCTATGGTACGGAGACAGGATAGTGCTTGGGAAAATCATCCAGGGCATTTCTACACTAAGGCTGATCCAAGCCTACATCTATGGTGGTACCCAAACTGGTCTTTGGCAGACAGCAACAAGGCAAGCCTCAGCGAGAAAATCCAGCGAGTGTCAGAAAATCTGGTGTCACATTGCTTGTGACAGAGCTCAGCAAAATGAATGCCTTCAAGGAGGCCGAGTGGCCCTCGACCTACCCGCCCCCTTCAACCAGAACAGTTCCTAGGTGCACCACAGGGAAACACATTTTATCCTACCGGATGTACAATGTACAAACACAGGTTGCAAACAGCACGTCTGCGAGCTCCTGGCTTGTCAGACAAACCCCTGTCAGTATCTCAAACCCTAGTGCACACAGGGATTTAGCAGGATTTCAAACCATTTTGCATCAGCCCAGATACCAGCTCTGCTACTACCATGCGGTGTACGTACTATGGCCCAGCTAAAAGCATGGTTTCAGTTCTGATTTCTCTTTCTTCTCACATGCTTCCATTAGTTAACCTTTAATCAAAAGAAGCAAATCATTTCTCCTGCGTCGTCTGTATTTTACAACACTAGAGCCAGATACGTAGATAGCTGCTCCGTGCCTAATGCTGAAAACCAAAAGGCTTACAGTCTGCGAAGAGCTTACAGTCTGACTCTATCTGGGATTTGAGTGGCTAACTAAAATCCTTTGCAAATTATCTGTCGCTTCTTTGTAAGCCCTGCTTCCTTTCTTTACGTCTGAATTTGGACTGGGGATAATGAACTTCCTGTATCATAGACTGGGACACAAGGAAACTCATTGTACGCTCACCAAGGAAGAGCATATCAGTAAGTAGCTTATAAGGCAGCTCTGAAGGGTCTTGTTAGAATGACTTATTCTCCGAGTTTCAGTGGTTTGATTAAGTGGATCATGTGATAAACACTTATAATGAACTTCTTCAGATGCTGCCAGGGGAAACCCAGCAGATAAAATGCTGAATCCCACGGCATTGCTCTCTGCATAACAAACTGATTACAAAGATGGAAAAATCATGCAATTCACTGGCTGCTTCTCCTACTCAGGACAGCACAACAGTGTTATACAATTTTCTCTCTGCTGCCCCAAATTAAAATACCGTTGCTACTAAATCCAGTTCAAACTAGTGCAATTCTCCTCCTACAACTCACCAGGCAGATTGCAGCTAAATGTAACCGCTTGCGAGCAAGTCTAGTCATGCTTCTGAGTAATTTCTTATTAAAGAAAACAAAATAGAACAAACCAAAAAAAAAGCAACCAAACAAAAACAGAGCATAAACTCACGAGTAACACATGCTAGCTTGATTTGTTTAAAAAATAAAGATCTAAGTCAACCTGAAACACCACAGGGTAAACCTCACCTCATTGTTAACAGTGAGAGAGGTCAAACAGCAGGCCATGTTCAAGAGCATCTCTTGCAGCTCTGGCCAACACCTGTATGACCAATGACCCGGGTAAGATACCAGCATCACCTGTGTTCTCTCCTCACCCCCAGTTAGTGGCTCACTGTTTCTCCTTCTCAGCAGCACAGGCTCCCGTCTTTATCCCACCTTCCCAAGTTGTCTCCACATAACAAGCTACAGTGCCTCTGCAAAAGGCATCCTGGCTCAGGAATGAAGCATGGGATGTACTTGTTCCTGCCCTGTCAGTCAGCACAAATTATGGCGCTGCTTCTCCAAGGCCAGTGCTGTATCCCTGACTCAGGTGTCAGCTGTAGCACACATGATGGATGGGGTGCCTTTAAGAAAGTCTTCTTCAGGTTCTGGGACTGAGAGGAGGGAAAAACCCCAATAGCCTCTGTTCCCTGAGTAGCAATACCCATGTGCTCCTGCTACCCAGAGCAACAGTTGTTTGCAGCAGGACACGCATGTTGGGCTGGTTCAATACCTGATTAAAATATCTGTAAAGGCTCTGCTATGCAGAAAAGGGCTAGGAGCTCTTTCAGGTGGCAGGGTAGATGGGGCAACCATTTCAGCTGGGTATGGCACTGCTGTCAGTGAGCATGGAGAGAGAAATACAAGTGCTGGGCTCTGAGTGAGGTCATGGGTTCTACTTGGGATCCTTAATTCAGCAAAGGGGCTGTGGGGGCACGGATAACGCTCTTCCTTTTAGCTACTTACTGACACCAGGTTTCCTCCAGTCCAGATTCCAGATCTTACAAAGTTGTAGCAGCTGTCTCAGAAGCTGCAAAGCCGGCCCCTGGTAATGCCTGTCCTCGGGCTACCTCACTCCATATCATCTCAGTGAGTAATCAGCTCTTTAGGTTCACTGGGTGAATCGCCTTAAAGGGGATTGCTTTGGGAGTTCAGGTGTCAGGAGAAACAAGAGGGTAAAGGGTGGTAAACAGCATGTCACCTCAGCAGCTCTGTCCTGTACATCACCAGTAGGTCCAATATCCGTCAATGACACGTGGTGTAACCAAACTGGCAGTGCTAATTCCTCTACCACACTTACAGCCCTTGCATTTCCCTCCCACTCTGCAGCCGTACCGCACAAGACAAGAGTGCCCAGCCTGGCACAGAAGAAGTTCAATCACTTGCACATCACCACTAGAAAGCCTGCGTGGCCAAAAAGGCTGCTTTTGCAGAGCACTTAGGAGAACGCCCTTGGTTAGGCCTGGCACCTCACTGTGCTCTGCAGTCCAACTGCCTCTCATCCACACGACGCCCCACATCGCCTGCCCGTTATACTGAGCAGCGTTATACCACCTCACTGACTACCAATGTATTAAACCACTAGACATCCACAGATACGCAGACAACCGTGGCAAGTGAGGTCCTGTGCTTGCAGCTTACAGGGGCGGTAGAGCTGGCCCAGAGGCAAGCGTAGGAGCATCCCTGAAGTACCTACTAACATGCTATGTGGGATGACAGACTCATCACACCTAGTGCAGATGTTGCAGAGAGACCTAGCGATGAAACATTTGCCAGACAAAGAACACATATATGAATATCAAACTGACTTGTCAAATGAATCAGCATCAGAGAGGTGGGGGGGACGCCTTGCTCCCTGGCTTGACCCATCAGAATACTGATCTGTCAGTTCTGTTTTGAGGAACAGTCCAGTGGTTATGGCATCTCACCTAAGTCCTAGGGGATAGTAAAAACTGTGTTTTCTTCAAGCAGCCAACCTGCAAATTTTCTTCAAGCAGCCAACCTGCAACCTGTTTAAGATGCACATCAAGCTTTGTATATCAGCTTTCCTACGCACCATTACTAGCCGTTAAGTTTCCCCAGGTTACTTTATTTTCCAATTAATGGGATTGCACAGGTGAAATCAAAGGGATAATAAGATATCAGCTCTCATCAGTTGTGATGGCATGTGAGAAAGAGGGCCTTATCTTGATCTATTTTATAGCCGCATGGAATTCATGCATCTAATAGTGAGAAAAAATGTATCTTTAAAACATACTTCCTATGCAATCAATAAGAATCAATAACAATAACAATACTGCTATAGACTCGGTCATTAGAGAACAAGGGAAGTTTAATTCTGCAAGCCAAATGAAAATTTGCTCTTTAAACAATTTTGCTTCCACTTAACTACGAAGACTCCTGGAAATGCTGGCTCATTGTCCTTAAACACATTTTGGTATTTGGAAGTGAACATACTCCCCCAAAGCACTCCCTTTGATTCTACTTGCAAGTTTGGTGTATATCAGATTAGTATGGATGTTCAATGTGAATGGATTTTTCTCTCCCACTTCACAGTTAAAAAAATGTAGGTAAAAATAATTTAAAAATCTAGGAAGCAACTAAAAAGAGAAAAAAAAAAGCAGTATGATTTTTAGTTAAATCTGTGTGTCCCAAGCTCTGTGTGCCTGGTTTTAAGAAACTGAACCTCTTGAATTCCCCAAGAACTAAAGGAGACTTTTGAAAACATGAGGTGTACTGAGGCTAGGTATTCCCAATAGAAAATGGTGCTACAGTACTTCATTTTTTCACTCATCTAGCACCACATAATCCTGTTACAAAGGTCTATTGTGAGACCTTAATATTTAAATATTTAGCAGACAAAGAGCATCAGTGAGCATTAAGTAACATTTCTTCATGACTTGGTAATCTTTATCACGTCTCTCCCGTCTATATGACAAAACAGATAAAGGTGTTTGTGGTTTAAACCATGGATGGTAACCTATCCATGATCTAGCCTGAAATTTTGAATTAGATCAATTTGGAGTACCATTCGGTAACTGCTTTTTTCCCACTCCCATCCTTATCTGTATTAAATATCACCCATAGATTTCTTGTGTAGGCCTGTCCCCAGGGACCAAAAACCTGGTGTACACAACTCATAAATAAAGCTAGTGAGACATGAGCAAGAAAAAGCATAGCATAATTCTGGGAATCACTCCAGGAAAATAAATATGCAAGATGGCACATCACCCTACACAAAGCTGGCAAAGGTAAAATAACATTTGGGTTTGATCATTACAGAAAATAAAATAATTCTGTGTTCAGATGTACATGCTGGTCTTCCACTGAAACAAAAGGGCAAAGGTAAGACTGAAGTTTGACTCACAAGAAAACAGACCTGTGGGTAACCGTTGTAGCTTATTTCAATGAATTGTGGGATCAAGCCTGAATTTGATCCCTGGCTTTCAGAAGGCCTGTGAATTCTCTAGAAATGACCACCACAATGTGTTTCCTATCTCTGCGTTTCATGACTCTTTCTATGCCATATGCTTGCTTTTAAGATCCTATCTAAATTCTAGGTATACCTTTCCCTCAATAGTCACAATGCACAACCCTATACAGAAGTAGTATTAAAACACGGTGAAGAACGAAAGAGGAACAATTGTCTTGCTTTCCTATAATGGGTTTGGATGAACACACCCTCTTGTTTCCATCTGTGCTTTATTCTTTTCCATTTTTTCCTTTCGAGTAGGATATTACATTTACTGGCATTGACTCTTTCCTCAGAGCTTATTCTTTTGCTCCCCTTCTGCTCTGCTCTCATTTTCCCTGTCTTTTCTACTTTTTTATATACTCTCCTGAATCCTTATTTTTCTATCAGGCTTTGCGCTATCTAGTCCCCACTTTTGTCTACTGTTGCGATTTATGAGACATTGAAAAGCTGAAGCCACTGTACATAAGGTATGACAACAATATGATTGCACAGAAATGCTCATTATTTAAGGATGAATTGGCAGAAGAGACATCCTGAAACTACGCAGATTGTAGACAGATGTCTACCTGTGTTTTGCTTGGCTGTAATTCAGAAATGTACAGAATTCTTCGAGAGTGAATGTCATATATTCTTGCCAATTTTTATTTTGTTGTAGATTGGTCCATATTTTTGCTTTTAGGGATGAATGCTTACCGTTGTCTTACAACTGTTTGCCTGGTGATGTTTACTGGCAATTTTGCTTGGGTTCTTAAATACTGTATGTGACAGTAGAATTGCACACTTCCTGGGCAGATATAGCTTTAAAACAAGCTATTTATTGATGACACGTTTTATTAGAAAGTTTTAAAATTTGGAGTTTAAGAATAATGTCTTCTAAGTAGCAACTCATACTATTCCAAATGGGTTTTGTTCAGGTACTCTTACTGTTGCTTTGTGCGTGGGTTTTAAAATCACTTTATCCTTTGTATGACTGAACATCCTTATGCTATCAGGTATCGCCACTTTCACTGCACAAAGAACTGTAGGAAAGCTTTCCACGCCTTTGATGGAATGAAAAGTTACATACGATGTAGCACCAGGAGTGTGATGAGAGGTATATATGTCTATCTGCTGGAGCTGCACATTTGCTTATGGGACTGTGGGGCCTGATATACCTATCTGGCACACGTAAGCTTTGAGACTCCTTGGGATTTTAATTTGGGCAACAGCCACACTCAGTGCACCTTATGTGTATGAGAATCCCAAGTGTGCAGGAGTATAACAAAAAGAGAACGGGGAGTGTACGGGATATGCACACATCTAGCACTGATCAATTGCTGATAGGAAACTTATTTTCTGTTCTGCTCCTGGCAGTTATCTGTATGCAATATATATGCACATTTCCACTACAGTGCACTCCGTAGCAATCATTGGTTTCTTCCATGGCAGACTCAGATCCTTGGGAGGCTGTGGTGGGAACAATGCTTTATGTTGTATCCCATCAAGAGTTGTTAATATATTACATGTAACATCTGTTGAATTAGGAAGACAGAGCTTCAGGTTGATGCTCTGTAGATGTCTAAGATAAATGATTTTCTTGGTGAAATTGCCAGCACAGGTGCTACTCTGACATCTTATGATCTAACTGTTTACCTGGAACTGCCATAACAATCTTAAAACAGACTTGCAGTCTGGAATGTAACTAGGTAGGAAAAGTCAAGTGAGTATTTTAAAATACTTCCCTTTTTGTAGCTAACAGGGTACCAGTTACATCCCAAGTGTGGAGAGATGACTCTGTCTCCAGAAACATGTGGTTTGAGGGAAGAATATAGGAAGATTAATTTTCTAGTTTAGATGGAGCTCCGTAATCATCATTGGCAGTAACTGGAGGATTCTATTAAGTGCTCCGTATCCAGTGTACTTCTCCCTCACTCTTGTCACTGAAGTGATGGCCTCCAGGAGGTCATCCTAGCTGACAAAAGTCATCAAGGGCATAAATTTTTTGTTCAAGGATCAGGACTCCTGGGAGCTGATGGATCCAGACAGAGGTTCCAGTCTGAAGTGGGAGAACTAGCATATTCACCTTGGTTGGACCCTTCCAGAACTGCAGTTCAGTGAGGTGGGAGAAGACACTGAATATAGACTGCTGCAAGTTCATCTTCTTTCAGGATTGGCCACTGCTCTAAAGCCAGAAGATAGTTTAAAAATGTCATGTATCAATTCCTCAAACGTACTCAAGATATTTCATAGCTCTAGGAGGAAAATCTCATTTCCTTCACCAGTCAAATTTGCCTCAAAAAGGTCTTCTTACCATTGATCAAGACTGACTGAAAAGCAGCACTTCCTATTCTTAACAGCCATCCAGCATGCAGCCTAAGAGAGGGAACAACTTCAAGGACAGATATCAAACCATTTCTTTGTTCTGTGGCTCCAAATGCAGGAAGTCCATAAGTTCTGCAGTTATTTTATTCAGGATATCTGGAAACGAGGACTCTTTTGGCAAGTGAAGATTAAAAAGGTTCATTCTGCTGAGTCTTACTTGATTTTGCCAAGTAATCCAGACATTAGAAGGACTGACAGGTAAGCATAAAAGGAAACAGCTGTCCCTGGAACATGGAAATCATTATCTTGTTGACCTGTCCTGTGAAGATGTCCATTCAGGACAGCACTATTTTGAGAGGATGCCTTCAAATGTTTTTGATTTCCTGTTTGTGTTTTGCAGAGAAGGGTCTGCTGAAATCTTTTGCCCAGCTATTCTGCAGACTAAGCACAACATAAAAAAGAAGATTTTATGCAAGTGACAATTTAATTTCTTCTGGGCACAGAAAGTAACGCCACATTCTCACACTATTGACATGAAGCCATGTAAGAAGATTGCTAACAATCATGAGGGCTTTTCTGTTTTAGATGTTTGTCCACTGGAAACTGATTTAAGCGTCTGACTTAACTGTAAAGAGGCCATCCAAAAACGATCAATAACTTTCTGTCATAACTTGTGTGGTGTCAAGATCTAACCTATATCCTGTGAGTTACACATTTCCTACAGGAAATTCGTCTTTATACTATCATAATATTTGTCTGCTTTCTAGTGTTTCAGCCTAGCATTCATAATTCCCCTGAATCAACCGTATTTTAAGAGTAAAATGAGAGGCAAGGGTTCTGTGGTTTGAGGAAGTCAAAAGGAAGTTCAGTGTGTGATTCAAAAGCCAACTTCCTTGTGACAATGTGCAAATTGATGGATTTCTGTAGCTCACTTCCTCCAACAAGAAAAAAAAAAAGAGGGATGAATTGATTTGTATTTGTGAAATACTTAGCTAATCTCCCTGCTTGACTTGTAAGAAATGGAGTGATACACTTTGGGTTTGTTTTTTAACCCTCAGTATTTGGAAGCTCCATCTCCCAGGGTAAAAGAGACCACCACAGCTAGGTCTACGCTACAAGGAACAAAAAGCCCTTTGGACCAGAACTAAGCATGGTATAATCTGTACCCCTGCTCCCCAAGCCCTATCCACTCCAGATACATAGTGGCAGCAAGGACCACCATGAGACTGCTTGTGAGCATTAGCATGGTAGTGTACTAACCCACCGAGCTCACTCAGATACCCAGATGCCAACATGCTCTAAAGAAAAGGTGATGTGCCCATATCTGAGTTCAGTCCTGTATATTTGCAGCATAAAATGTAGATAAGTGTGATTTTCACCAAGGTTTCAGGTCTGCTTTCATTGGAGTACAGATCAAGGTCTTAAGTGATTATGCAAATATAGTAATTATGTAAATCTAGAAGACTTATGACAATTGGAATGAAGGCTGAGAATGTAAATGTGGACCTTGCTATCTTGCATTTGGTGAGAGAAGTTGTATTTTTCTTAACAATGTAACACATGAAAACCTCAATTCCAACACAAAACTTTACTAACAAATCAGGTTGTTGGGCAGTAGAATAAAGCTTAAGTATAATTTGTTATTTACAGTTTTCAAAGTCATATACAAATCCCCATGTTCTGAGTGCTAAACTCCTATGCCCCATACATATGTTGTTTGCTTTATTAGACTACATGTGAATGAAAAGAACAGCTGTGACCTCCCCTTGTATGTTGAAAAGGCTCTGACAAAAAACCAAACAAAATCTCTTTAAGAAAAAAATTCTTAATTTGAGTTAATTCATTCTGCATGTGTAAGGACCCACAGAATTAGTCCGCATTTTCATTACATTCAAAATTAACAGTGAAAAGGCGGCCAAGGTAGAATTCCACACCTGTTTGTGTTCAGTTTTGGAGTTCTCTCTTAATATTCCAATTATAGTGCATAGCTCACCACCACTGCTTTCTAATCTAGGACCAGACTCATTGTAAACTGATAAGACATTCATGTAAGCCTCCACCGGGACTGAAACTGTGAGTTCAAGTTACGCTATCACCTCTTTGTGCAACATTCAGTTACCTCAAATATGCTATTAAAAGGATTTTTCTCTTTCCATACATTATTTTAACAATTCTTTGTTGGATTGTGTGTGATTTTTAAACTGATACAAGTATTTAGCTTATTTTCATAAAGTCACTAAAATTACTGTATCTGCAATGCAGGCTTATGTTGGTCTTATTACATCAAATGATTTGTTCTAAAGAGCAATAGATACAGGTATACAAAAACTGGGTGTGTACCACCCATTGTTAAACTAAAGCAAAGCCCTACATACAGACTTACAAAATTTAGCTTAAGTCGGTACATGAAATAATTACTCAGTATAAGTTTTGAATGCAACTAAAATATAACGATACACATATTTCACCGTTCAGCACTCACAGCAATTATCAATCACCATCCCTTCTCTATGCCTCCTGGACTGTGCTTGTTTACCCAGAAAATACAGATCTTCAAATACAAGCACAAGTATTTGTGAGAATAAAAAAACCCCAACAAATCAAAACAAAAAAAACCCAAAAAAGGCCTCTGAACTCAGCTGGAGATGGAGGCTGCTGCCTTCCCATCAACAAGATGGTGCTGATCACCTTGCCTTTCTGTAAGGCAGCTGCTTGCAGCTTCTGCTAAGCTGGCACTCGGTATGGGATGTGGAAGAGAGGAGATACAGGTTCTGGGACAGGAGTCTGAAGCAGGGAATATGGTAGTTTGTTCTATGGTGGGGGGGAGATAAGGGAGGAAAATGCAACCAAGCAATTGATTTGTGACTCACTGGCACTGTATATTTTCTTTGCCTCGTTCTCGGCCTGTGCAAGTTTGATGATCTCTGTCTTTTGTTCTTCTTCCACATACTCTCACTGCTGTCTAAGCTTTCCCATGTGTCAAATGACCCAAATGTTTTTCCTCCACTGACTGTCTTCCAATTTGACTGAGCTACTCCTGTAATTGACAGGCAAGAGGTATGTGAAAAGTGTGCATTTTCAATAACAAATTCTGCAGCTCATTGAAAACTAAAAATGAATAAAAAACATTTTTAACATTTAGGTAGTAGAAAAGATTTAGTGTCTACTAATTTTGTTAATTTTCATATGTAATCACATTTAAAGAAATTGAAATTATATGATGAATTACCAAAGTCTGTTACAGAATCTCTCATTTTTAAGACTGTAGTAACAGAAAATGTGTTCATGCTTGCTGTATCGCTGCCTGAAGAGACAAAGGAACAGGCAAAGAAAGCAAGCAGAACATAGCTGTAGCTGGCTGTGCTCATGTAATCCAAATATTTAATAGCCAAATGTTCCTAACAATAAATAAGCAATAATAATCTACTCTGTATCAAAGGATATATTTGAACTCCCTGGGCAAGTTTTGGCTTAAGCTTATGAGGCGTGTGACAGCTGAAAGGAAATAAACAATAGATAAACATTTTCTGAATTATTTTATCAACAAAGGGGAGGGGATAGGGCAGGAATTACCTACACTGTTCTGTACTTTGTTTTCGAAACAAGCAGAGTAACTTCCCCTGAAGCACATGCTGTGAACTGCACAGTTCGTGATGAGGTACCAGACCTCGCCGGAGACCCAGATCAGCTCAGTGTGCCCACTTGGAGTCCCATAATGTCAGCAGGCACGTTAGCCTATTGCTCAAAGGAGTGACAAGAATGTATTTATCCTGCCATGAGGAAAAGTGCAGTAAATCTCCCTGGGTCATTCTCCCCCATATTCTTCAAACAGTTACATAAACCCAACCCACATTTCCCTTTTACTGTGTGGCAAATATAATCCTCTCCCTTTAAAAAAAATAATCTGAATCTCAAATAACGTTAAATAATTTGCAGGAATGATTAATCGTTCTGCTGACTGGTAAAAATCTGGTTAGAGCAGCTAGGGTATAATGGCTTTTTAGGAGCAGGCTAAAGTTTATTTGATTCTCTGTAACTGAGTATCCTCAGTTGAACTTATCAGCCCTTTGCTGTGTGAGGATTATAACTCACGCTGCTGTTGGATCAGCCTCCATTTCTATTTTTAGTGCCGATCTTGCTCCTTATTTAGTCCTGATTGCATAGCCAGAACTGCATTCTCAGCAGCTCAGTGAAAAGACTGCCTGTTCCATTTTATAACTTTTCCAGACAAAAAGATGGGAAGCCTGTAGCTTTCCAAACAGTCTTATTTTAGGAGCTTGCAATACGATACAGTCCAAAACCCAAGGGCCACATAAATCCCTGACGAAATACTATTGACTTTCCTGGAGTTTTACACAGCAAGAATTTGGCTGCTTCTAAGTTAACCAGGATATTTTTTAAAAAATCAAAAAAACAAAAAACAACACCCCCCCCACCTTATTCACCTTAAATACTTAAAATATATTTATTGAAACGGTAATATACATCTGGATCAAATTCTCCAGAAAACATTTTATCCTCCTTAGATTCATAGCTTATAAATCCAATTCATGGAGGCAACTACTAGCCAAAAAAGAAATAAACAAGGAAAAATGGAAAATGTTGGTTTTAAAGAATCTCTTAGCAGGGATGACCACACAGAAGTAATTTTCTGCCATTCAATTAAAACCATAAGAACATTTTTGGTTTTGAACAAAGTTTTCCCACTACAGCAAGGGAGTTGCTGTAATTCTGTCAGAATCAGCTACAGTGCTTCACCTTCACTTCTAGGATTTGTTTCTGGAATATCTCCTTAGTCATATGTACTTAGGACATTTTATTTCCATGTGTTGCACAGAAGTGCATGACTAAAAACCAAGGTCACTGTGAGGCTGTAAACACAAAAAATGTAAAATAACCTACACTGATAATACATGTAAAATGTATTTTTATCTCCATGTCCTGAAATACATTGTCAGTAAAGGATGTTATTTCCATGTGTAAAGACACTTTGCATCTTACTACACGTTTAAACTACACATTCCTCCAAATAGGTTTTTTATTCCTAACCCAAGACACATGCACACATCTCGGCTTAGATGTAATCCTAAATGTTTGCTCTCCCAACCTGCCATAAATCGCTAAGGAATTGTTATACTGGTCAGGCAGTGATCACTGAATTCAGCCATCTTTACTGCACATGTAAGGATATCCATCACTCCTCCTGCAGTGGGGAGATTGATTGTGGAGGGAAATGTCCCTCAACTGCCCGTTTTCAGGCTGTTGACTATCCCTTTTGTGCCACACTGAGAATACGAAGGCAGATTTAAAAGAAAATTAACTGGAGGAGTAAAGAATTAAAATCAGTGAAGGGAAGGATGGACTAATATATTCTCATTGTAAATTCAGTAATTTAATTAGCCCTCAGTCAAACACTGGACAAATTGCAAAGCCAATACAAAACAGAAGGGCCATAAAAATTATGTATTCAGCAGGTCTGAATCTGCATATTCTGTGTTCCCCAAATATCCTATTAATTCTGTGAAAATGGAGGGTATTCCAAATACATTAAGTGAAGTTCTGTATCTTGATTTAAATGACAGAGCACTTGAGAGAGAGAGAAGTTGAATGCCAGGGGAAGTACTCAAGATCACTATCTCGAAGGCAGGAGGTCAGAAACTGAAAGGGCTGGAAGTTATTAACTGAAAACAAAAGACCCAAGTACCCCAAGTACTTGAAAGCTTGTTCGTCCTAGCTGCCATCAGAAACATTGTACCCTTGTATCCTAAATGGAAACTACTGAAATTTGGGTATTTGAGATATGGGGTGTCTTGGCTGTGCTTCTCAGTGGGACACACAAAGGTGAAACTCTAGAACATTTAGACGAATATAATAAAAAAATACTGACACCGAGGTGCCAATGCTTAAATCATGGCAATGGAATCACGAGGTGTGTGCCTATAAATTAGGACGAAAAAATTAAGCATAACTGTTCTAACCCAAAGGTATTTAAGAACAGAGCTTTATTCTCAAAGAGACACGGAGGTCACGCAGATTTTCTTCCATTATTACACTGAAAGAGACTGAACTGCACATGAAATCATCCAGAAAATGCCTAAAAATATAACATAGCTAGAGACTATGCTAAATTCCTTTGAGCCCTGTTCAAGAAGAGGCTTTTGTGTTCATGCATGGCAGAAGAGCCCAAGAAGTTGATCGTGAGTAGCAAGGGGCCAAGACATAGTGTGGAAATCTTTATACCTTTACAAGAATATGTCACGTTCCAGGAAGGTTTGGAGAAATCTTCCACGGGGAGACTCTATATCTAACAACAAAACTTAGAGGAAACACCTTAAGGCATCATGACAAGATTTTCTCTAGCACGGACTTTCTTACGAAACACCATAGTATAGTACAAAAAGTATCACTTTGCCCACAACTACATTCTGGACATAATTTTTAATAATAAAAGCCACTGCTGAATCCATTTGGAGGACATACTAATCTAAGTGTACATAGCTTTGTTTGTAATTCAACACTATAAAGAGTCCCCTAACAAATGATGAGTATTTTGTGTCTGATGTAATAACTATTTCTGTATTTTCAGTTAGGAGTGACCAGTTATGTGTTCTGAGTTAGGAAATGTGCATAGCATTAAAACAAAATTATTCAAGTGCCATTTTAAATCAAAATGAAGTAGGTCACTTTGAAGTCAGCTTTGATGGACAGTTTTGTTGGGTTCGGGTTTTGTGAGTTTTTTTTTTTAAATGAAAGCATGAGTTTGTTCCCTCAGTACCACTTAATCACTGGTAACTTTCATGAAGAACAAACAAAAGGCCTCTTTTATTTATCCATTATGTTCCTAAGAGGTGAGAACAGCTTGATGCAAATGAAAATCATTAAAGCATTCTGCACTACCATTAACTGTCTGAATATCTGTCTATGCAAATGCAGCACATAACCCAGTGAAACTACAGCCTCATGACCTTCTGCATCGAAAATCTATGCCTTATGACTCGCTTAACAGTTAAAATACTCTCTATGACGCGCCTTTGTTTAAGTGCTTGGTTTGGATGGCCATTACACAGAAACATATTCGGTTTCAGATACCCCTTCACCCTGACTGGGCAAGGGGTAACATCACAGGTATCTGATTTGTAACAGTGGAACACTATGAATAATAAGCTAGAATGTGATTGCCCAGATCTGATCCTGCATGCAATTACAGCCATAACTTCACTCAAATGAGCAGTTCCATTTAAGACACAATGAACACACAATAATGCAAAACTATACGTGGTTTGTAGGATTAGAGGCCTGATTAGATATAAAACCTACTGACCCAATTCTTCAGAACTTTGTCCTTTGTGTAGCCATTTATGCCCACACAAAAGGCATACAGAGCACTGCCATTCTAAGTAGCTCACCACGTGACCTACAAAGATGGGTGAATGTATGGATAGTCCTCCAACAGCAGTACCTAGCAACAGAAATGCACCAGAACTCCTGCATTCTTAATAGTTTTAACCAGAGACATGATAGCTCAGACAGCAGGTTACAGTAGGCCAGTTATTGCTGCTCAGTCTGGCTCTCTCCTTGGTGAAATTTTGGTCATTCATCAGGCACAAACTTTCATCTGCTGCTTAAGAGCTTTTCTAGAACTAAGTCTTGGCAGAGGTTATGGGTATCTCCCCCTCCTCTGGGACATGTACCTTTGTTGCATACTCTTATGCAGCAGCAGAGTGGTTAGGACACTGCATTATTCAATAGCAGCTGAAGAGGAAATTGTAGATTGGATTCTAGGCCTTCCATTGCTTGAAGGACACCAAACCTGCCTCCTAGAAGATTGCCCCTGTCAGCAGGTGGTTGCATATGAAGCATCTCTTACCTCCAGCTTGGGTTTAGTCAATCAATACTGAGGAATGGAAGACTTAGAAGCCAAAAAGAATAAGGAAGCGTTACTCTCCTAGGCCTGCTTCTATTTTTTCATTAAACAGTAATGATATAGCTCGCATATATAGTGCTGAGTGCAGGTACTAAGGACTCTTAAGCAAGTGCCTTTATTACTCATTTATTTGGATGTTATGAAAAGTAATTAATGTATTTGAAGCACTTAGAAAAGAAAGAAATCAGTGGAACCAAATACCCCTAAAAGTTTTGTTCTGAATTTGGCAAACTGGAACATTATAAAAGCCTATCTGAGACACTGCTGCTCTGCCTATTTTGTTTAGTAAAATGGTACCAAGGAATAAGCCTGAACACCAGGCTGCTCATCACCCACGCTGTTAAGCTGCTAACACGCTGTGTGGCAGTTCAGGCCCATAACAGCTAGAACCATCTGAAACTGTGCTCCCACACTGCTCAGGGGACAGCATTTGGAGGCAGAGGGACACAGTCTCTCTATCCTTTTTTTTTGTTTCACGGTATAGATGTAATATATGGTAAGGAACATTACAAAGAAGCCAACGAGGAAATTATGAATCCTACTGTCACAGTACAGTTCATGCCAAATCATCTGGCAATTTTAAACCTTTGAAGTAGCAGTGTTATCATTTTATATATGATTAAATTAAAATAAGCTTTAAAAGTTTGGGGTTTATTAGGGACATAGAAAAAAATTATGCTAACAACAATACAACATTTACAGAAACATTGCGTCTCTAACATGCTCATTCATCTCGTGGTCTGTTAGAAGATAAGAAATAAAGGATATATTTCCAGGTAATGCACTTTATTCCTTTTGGCAACTACTGCTGTATTTTCTCTTTATCTAAGCAAAATTTACTCCTAAACAGAGCTATGTAATTTTAAAAATACTAATACTTTCAAAGTGTGATAAAAGATAAAGCTGCTCTGGGTAAGATTGAAAAGCATGGATGCTGTTGATTTCTTTTGTTTAAAATAAGCAATTTATGAAGTACCGCAGGCAAAAAGCAATTCTGTGCCAGTCAGGAAAAGAAGAAATTAGGAAAATGACTAGTAACATCATGATGGAGTAATAGAGAGAAATTTAGGTTACTGGTAGTGCAATCTTCATCACAAAACAGGTTTAAAAAGTTGCAGCCAGAACATGTGGTCTTTAAACATGTATTTTTTTTCCTCCAATAACAACTAAGAAAAGGTGGAGATTTTTTTGGTACAAAATTCATTTCCTTTTCAAACAAACAGATATTAAAAAAAAAAAACACCTTAGTGATTTAAAAAGCTTATTCATTACAGTACAAAAATAAAGTCTGGTTCTTAATGCGTACCTAAAGATTCACACAGAATTGCCACCATAATTGCTATCTTTAGACAAGGATGAAGAAAACAATCAGGGGGTGCAGGAAAGATATTGTCTAATGAAAGACATATGCAATTTTCTCAAAGCACAAGAGGTCTTAGCACTGACAATTTTTGTTTGAATGTCCAGTCCTAATGCCTTATTTCAGAATGATACAGTTTTGCAGACAAGCCCACAACTACATTTGATTTACTGACTGATTCTATTCTGTTTCCTTTTAAAGATAAAGAATGTGTTTAAGGCTGAGTGTGAGAATGTGATCACTTCTTGGAAAGCTCTTTTCTCTCTCTGAAGGGAGATACTCTTTCAAAGTTATTTTTACAGCATACTCACTTCCTATTTTTCCCTCTGTATTTAGTACTTCCACTCAACAACCATTTTCTTTGAAAAAAGCATGGCCCTAATGTGAACACATCACCTAATTATTAGGGAAAACAAAAAATAGGTCAAAAGGCTAAGTCCTGTCCTCAGAAACATCTACACAACATACTGACTCCACAAAATAGCTTAAAAAGTAGCATAAGAAAAGGAAGGTGGAGGTGCAGTGGGTGGGAAGACTGGAATATGGCACAGTTCTTAATGCTTTACAGATTTTGGGGGACAGTGATGTTTAATCTTATTAGCCAAGACATCAAGTTCCTGCTTTTGGAGAAAAACAAGTTATCAGTGATTTTCTAACTAAAGCAGCAGCATGATTACACAAGAGACAGCAGGAAACATGCACTGTATTATAACAGAATCCAGTCCCAGTCACTTAACTGCACAGCTTCCAGATGGAATGTATCCAATTTCTGTATTTGACTAGGCCCATAAGCAACACACCCTGTTTTCCCCAAGAATCATGGTGTCTTTCCTTTCAATCCTTCCTAACTTCATTTAACATATTACATTAGCAGATCTACTCTATAAATTTGCATTCTTCCCAAGCTTGTATCTCCAACTGGACCTATGTCATGCTTTGAAATATAAACCAATCAATATACCGTTATATTTACAAGAATCCAAAATTGTTGAGGTAGATCTGTGTGCTGGTGGAGCCTGCATTTTCAGTGTCATCCTTTAGTAGATACTACTAGAATTGACTGGCTTGAGAGCAGCCCTGAAGAAAAGGACTTGGGGGTGCTGGTGGACGAGAGGCTCAACATGAGCTGTCAGTGTGCACTTGCAGCCCAGAAAGCAAATCGTATCCTGTGCTGCATCAAGAGAAGCGTGGCCAGCAGGTTGAGGGAGGTGATTCTCCCCTCTGATCACCTCTCAGGTGATTCTCTACTCTGCTTTGGTGAGACCCCCCCCTGGAGTGCTGTGTCCAGTTCTGGAGCCCATACTACAAGAAAGATACGGACGTGCTGGAACATGTCCAGAGAAGGGCCACAAGGATGATCAGAGGGCTGGAGCACCTCTCCTATGAAGACAGGCTAAACTGGGGTTGTTCAGTCTGGAGAAAAGGCGGCTCTGAGGAGACCTTATTGTGGCTACCAGTATCTTAAGGGGGCCTACAAGAAACCTGGCGAGTGACTTTTTAGGATGCTGGGTAATGGTAGGACTAGGGGGAATGGATTAAAACTAGAGATGAGTCGTTTCAGAATGGACATTAGGAAGAAGTTCTTCACCATGAAGGTGGTGAGACACTGGAACAGGTTGCCCAGAGAGGTGGTGGAAGCCCCATCCCTGGAAGTGTTCAAGGCCAGGCTGGATGAGGCTCTGAGCAACCTGATCTAGTGGGAGGTGTCCCTGCCCATGGCAGGGGGGTTGGAACTAGACGATCTTTAAGGTCCCTTCCCAAACCTGACAATTCTATGAGTCTATGATTCTAATTGGTAGATCAATAATAATAATGACAACAACAACAATAATATCTCAATATATAATAACAATTATAATATAATACCATCCCTTCAGCATGAGTACTGAGCGAAAAAGAACACTAGCAAAAAGTGCTCAGTAAGTGAACATTTTTGCAACTAGATTTCAGTAGTCATAACATTAATTTCAGGCAAAGCAAGCCTGAAAATGTTAGCCTTAAAGGACAACAGAATACTAGGTAATATTTAGCTTACAATAAACCAAACAACAACACTTTCCCCAAAAGCCAGAACAAAATACACAGTCCAAAGGAAATCTTTAGCTATTAGGTAACTCAATTTTGGGAAAGTATTTGGTACTGTCATGAAACCTCAAAAATCATTCAGAATGTATTGGATATATCACAATCATGAATGAGAGGTACAAGGACACAAGGACTGTGTAAAAAATCTGAAGCCTAAGGAAAACAGTGACTATTGTAGGGCTCAAGATAAAACTGAAAACTGACAGCAGATAAAAGGATCCTAGCATACAGGACAAACAGCAACCTATCAATACGCGTGGGCCACAGGAAGTGTTGTGAGGCTTGTTTTATCTGACATCTTCATTAATCCCTGAGAGACTACAATGTGGACAACTTTGAGGACACTGAGATACCTCGAAGTAACTTAGTGTGACTAAAACGCAGCCAGAAAAATGTAAAATGAAACTGACTACAAGAAAAAGCAAGCTATTGCTATGGAAAAGACTGAGAGAAATATTATGGAACAGATTCTGGAATATATTCAACAGGATGGAAATACCCCAAAGGCATAATATTTGTAAAGGATCTAAGGATAACAAGCAAGCAGAAACTACAAATAGATTTGTAACAGAGTACCAACAAAGAGGATAATTTAGATTTTACTTGCATGCTTGGAAGCGCTGTATCCTGGAGCACGAAGGTAGCATTTTCTCTAGATACAGCTGTAAGGCAGACTGTCGAACATTTTAGTTGTGGACAACCAACAAAATCCTTCAAGCCTCTTGGGGGACCAGACATTAATAGCCTCAAGTAATTAATTCTGCCCTACACATGGAGGTCATATGGATGCCTGAAACAAAGTAGAAAACACTATTTGGACATAAACCATACATTCTTCATCCACGTTCCTGACAACCACACCTGGAATTCACCAGTGAGTTCTAGGCATATTACAAGAAAGACCTCTGCAAATTGGATGGAATTCATATAAAAATAACAGAAATTCTTTGGGAGCTGAAAAGACTCAAAAGGAAACGTTAAAAACCTAAACAAGTGTTACCTTACTTGCTCAAAGTAAGCAAGTAAGAAGTTCAAAATGTTTTTTTTCTTAACATCCAGTTTGTTCTGGAAAATTATTTCAAAGGAACAAACCCGAAGGAGGAAAAATAATTATTTGAGGCAATAAAAGGTCATATACACATGACACGACAATTAGTAACTGAAAGATTTAGACAATACAGGAAACACGTACTGAATTCTAAACTATAGGTAATTGACCTAATAGAAAAAAATAGCAGGCATCTGAAACTGCAGCATAAAATATACATTTGTATTATTACAGGGACTAATACTGACAGGGTTGGACAAAACATTTAATGGAGTTCTGCCATCTCTAATCTAATCTTAAAACACTTTAAGTTTAGTCTTATGGTGACAGTCCTCTCTTTTTGGATAACAGATGACTGTTTGTGATCTACATGTTGGACTGAGGCTTCTTTCACTTTGTCTGATGCATGAATGAGGAGTGCCTCCCGTAAGTCTGACAGAAAAAAATAGAGCATCTGAAATTTAATGGATTTCACCACTTACCATCCAGGCCTATTTCTGCGTTTCATTCACAGAAACACAGTTCACATTTTAAAACAACAAAAAATCAAATAACCACATACTCATGTATATTTGGCTACATAAGTTATAGGAGACTTGATAGGGCATTTGGCAGTTATAGTACTTGAAAATTTTCCATCAAGGACTCTTTTTAATTATTTACTATTTGAACCACTTGGGCTAACTCTCTTCACACCAGACATATTTCTCAATGAAGAGTTTCAACTAAATGCTTCAGCTGTTTATCAGAACTAGAATGTGAAAAATTACGTTTTGCCTGCTTGTTTAAAAACAATTCTTACAATCATTTACCTGGGCTGCATTGTACGGAACAAAAATTTCAGAGTTTGCTAGGGATATGTACACATGTAGGTATGTGTACATATAAATTACATACACTTTTGAAGTTAATATATTCCACGCAATCTCATATCCTTTCTCCTGGAAAGATGACAGAAGGATCAACCACATGCAGCCTCAAGTGGCAGCTCTATTGTAAAAATAAATTAATTACTTTTCTTTTTACAACAAAAGCTATTCAAGCACTCAACCACTTTTCCCTTTATACTCCACTACTTGCCAATAGCTCTCAGTGTTGAACATACCATTCCCACAAAAAGTATTAATGCTCAAATGTTATAGGCCATTTCACACAATTTTCCCTTTTAAATCCATACCCAACTTTTGAGCTATTAGATCCAAGCACTAGACAGGTTTTTTTAATTACACTGATTTAGCAATGACACTGATAAAAACAGCTCTAGTACTATTCCTCTATTATCTAAGACTTAATCATCTCATCTTAATCAAATTTCATCTATGAAATTCTCATTGTCGTAAATCCAATCACTAAACTTCACTTATCACTATATGGTTAACTGTTCCTCAACAATATGTATGTTCTTGTTATACTAAACATAATTCCTTACGCAATCATACAAATATTTCTCTCTTGACAGTAGGTCATTCTCCAAGCATGGGAGGGAACTTCAGTCCCTTCCTGACATGTAGAATTCTGTCAGAACAGACCAGATCAGGAATCTCATCCTTAGAATTAAAATTAGAGTGTTTCCTGACCATTTCCTTACATTATACATATGCTGCTTCTCAATTAAATATACTTTCTCAATTTATAAAAAAAGTGGTACAGTTCTACATCATTACATATGTAATTCTTTATTCATTTTTACATTTCAGTTTATATAATTTTCTTGAATACTTATGCATTTTCCTGTACACTTGCTCACTGGTAGGGTTTTCTAATAGATGGCAATGGCAAGACCTGAAAATATTGGGGAAAAAAAAATTGTTACTTTCAAATCAAAACAAAAAATTGAATAACCTCACCAAAACACCTTCTGTTTGAAATATAAATTCCTAAATGCAAATACAACTGGAACACAAATGGTCAAATGAGGCTTTGCATTTTCAGATAAACATTATGCATGTGAATTCGTATTCACAAAACTCATTTACAGATATGAAAATACACATAAGACCACAATACATGTTGTAACAGGGTTGCATTTTGTACTACAGTCAAGGTTTTCTGAAACAGAAAGCAATACAATATCCGTCATATACAATGTATTTTGTACAATGATGAATGATGAAGAAAACTCATTTATTCTAATGGCTAAATTGTCTGTGTCGATTACAGGAACTCACTATTGAAATGTCTGCTGAACTGCAGGCAATTCTTCTAGAATTTACATCATCAGATGCGATGACCAGCAAACACCATATAACCCTTTTCATAATCTCATCAACCTCCATCCTAAAACTTGCTAAAATGCTCTGCCCTGCTACTTGGTCACTGAGTGAAGAAATTCATTCCTCCATTGGTTGGAAACTTTCTTTCATGGCCAGTCAGTTTCCAGTCAATATCTAATCATTCTACATCAACACTGTCTTTTGGCTAAAACATTTTTTCTTCTTGCTTACTCCTAAGTTACAGACATACTTACAAAATTCACTATTATTCTCTCATCTTTTGTTTTTCTAGATGAAGCCAAATGATTTTTATCTTCTTGATAAAATAGCATTTTCACATCTATGATCATTTTCAGAACTCCACTCTCTACCTCTTCTAGTTTTAATTCATTCCTCTTGACAACTTAAAAAATAGTCCAAATAAGGTATGACCAAGATCTGGTACAATCACATTGATATATCACTTGCTTTGATAGAAATAACTCACTTCATGCAGTTTGGGATTGCAATTATCTTTTAGAGCACATCATGGGGGTAGATTCATACTACTCTGACTCCCGGATTTTTTCTTCTGTCACGTGTGCTGTTCTACTTCAGGGCAGAAAATCTGTAGCAATTTTAAAGTGCAAATTCTTGCCTTTCATATTCAAAATGTTACAACATTTCTATTATTCCAATTCAAACCACATAATTCATGCTATATGATATGACTGTTCTCCAAATTTAAGGTTACAAGTAACTTTTATTTATATGTTAAATAGGACTATGCTTAAGACTTTAAATGGGTGGACTCTACCTGTAGCCAATTTCCAGTTTTATAGTCCTTCTTTCAACACAATCCACTGCAATTTCCCACTAGCAATTCTTTGCGCTATGCATCCTACTTAATTTCTTATATGGCACTACACTGAATCTTTTTATGAAGTCTAGATTAAATCTACTTCATTTCCTTTGTCAATAAATTAATTATTTTATCCAAAAAATACACAGTTACCCCAACAAAATCTACCTTTACTACACCAAAGATTTTTTTTTTAACATCTATGCCTTCGTTATACTACGTTATAATTTGTTTCCTATGTCCCATATACTGCAACAGTTGCACATAAAGCCTTCTTGGGCGTTCCTTCAAACACATTTGTCACTTTCCAATCACATGGCACCATTCTTGCCCTGACAGGTTATTAAGAGTCTTTGCTAAAAGACTGCTTTGATACTTCTAATATTTTCATAATCGAGACCTAGGTTAGTTTTCCCATCAGGTTTCTAGTGGCAAGACACTGTTGATGTAAGCCCATTGATTAAATGTGTGACTGTCCTGGTTCTGACAGAACCTTAATGCATTACACTTCAGAGCCTAGCTTGTACTCATTCACTGGGAATTTAAAAAAAAAAAAAAGACAAACAACTCATTAATTAGGATCTTAAGCATTATTTCCAAAGCACGGTTACCTCCACAAACAAATTCAGCAGCCTAAGTGACACTGCAAGCATTTGCTATCCACAAGTTGCTCTATTTCTTGCTGTTCACATGCTGTCCTTAGATTTTTATCTGATAACATCCAGATAGTACTTGACTTCCCATTGGTATGTTGGGCATGCACAATGTTGCCTCAAATTCCAGCATAAGTGGGCCTCACTACCCGAAGTATAAGCAAGGCTCGTCAGGACTCTCGCATGAAGGATCCTCCTGCGTACCTTGCCTATGATGCCCCATCTCACAAGCATTCTTAAAACGTGAAAGATCACCAGAAATTAATCTTTCCTAATATTTTGCGTAGCTGTATTACTTCACCCATTAACCTTCTGTTAAGACACTTGTGTGACATGCGGATCTGCTTTCAGATCCTGGATCTGCTCCACTTGGGAGGAAGAGCTATCTTTCCCTGTTCTTTTATCTCCCAAATAAGATAAAGGTTAACCTGGGTACTTACCTAACTCTAGGAGAGGACTCCAAACTGAGAATCTAGAGGGAGGACTTCAGCCTTACTCCTTTGGGCAGGGGAACATTCAGTTTATACTTTCTCAGCATTTCTTGGCAGCTTCTCATTCAGTGCACTCACTTTTGTAGACTAAGAGGACTACTCCTTGCACTGAGTGTTTAGGGAGCCTTAGAGCCTAACTTGAGATTATGGATTCTTACATGCGGCAAAATATGTGCAGGTTTGGCCGTCTAAAATTACCTGGCACCAAATATTTCAGTCTGAGGATTTACTCTTTTTTTGTTCATGCCGTCTGTGGGGCACACAGGGAAATAAACTTTCTGTGTAATGTGGACAGTCTGTCTAGGTCAGGATACCAACTGGGTGGACGGTGTATTGCTCCTGGTCTGTGTGCCCGGGTTTTCTCCCTGCAGAAACCATGTTCCTGTAACCTGAAGAATCAGCACCCGAGAATTTGTGGGTCACACCAAGCTGTCATTCTGAAATATAGTTTAGATAAATACAGGGAATCCCCAGACCGAGAAAGAACTCCAAGGTTTCAGACCACAGACCTCAGAAACACTGAACACCCTGGAAGTCAACAGGAACTCAAACCCGGATACAGAAATCAGTTTTGAAGTTCAGACGTACTGTTCAAAATTTTACCTTTGTGTTATTACCTAAACTTTTATCACCAAATTCTGTTGCATTCTGATACTATAATTCCATATTTCAAAAATGTGGCTTTTCCCTGGCCCCCACCATGTTTAGTCACTAGATGATTCTGTGGCTGCTTATATTTGCATTTATAATCGTTTTGTGAACTGCAGATACCATTTTGTGACCAATTTTTTTAAAGTAGGTACATAGTACAGGTTAAGAAAAAAACTGATGTGTCTTCTGTTAAAAAAAAAAAACTAGAAAAAAGGAAAGCTATATTGATTTTACTATGCAGGGAAATTCTAACTTTTAAGACAGCCATCAGTTACAATGATAACTAATAATATTAATACATATTTTTAAATTGTACAGCTGTTTAACTGTGCATGATTAGAAGCAGTTCTATATTCAAGCTTGATTATTTTCATGCAAATACATGGCTGGCTAATGGGGAGAACAGCTGCTGCTTAGCAACTGGAAGAATAGGGAAAGGGGGTGACTTGCTTCATAACAGAAATCTATATGAAACCTTAGAGAGTACATACAGAGTTTGCAGATACCAGGGGAAATGGGTGCTAGTGCTTTCTAGCTATGACGTCTCCTTTTGCAATTACTGACATCCTAGGATGTCAGAATTTTCAGGTAATAGAGAATAAACTACAAGAAAATTTATATATAGTAGATGCATACACACATGTGGGCGTGAACAACAAATAAAACAAGTGCTAAAGACAAACCCTGACACAGAAGCTGAAATGGAGGAAATCCAGAAACACGCTTTGTGTAGCGATCAACTTAAGCTACCACAGGCGAGACTGGTGGAAGAAGTGTTCTCTTTTTCTTTCTGCTGCTCAAACTCAGACCCTGAACTTCCCCCTCAACTGTGCAAGGACAGGCTTTCACACCCCTACATGATGAGGCAGATCAAGGACCTGATCTAAGTTAAAACTAACCCATATTTTTTAGTTGGACCACTTTTACCGGGATCAGTTTATGAATCCAGTTTATTATGCAGCTATTCAAATGCCTGTACTGACACGAGGAGAAGGACAGGGGACCTCCCGTGACAGTGCTGACTCAAACCTTCTCTGAAAATATATTCTTACCTTGGTGTGACCCCGCAGAGTAACTTCTTTACTTGACTGTAAGAAGAATCTGAAAGCAGAAGTATGCTCTAAGAAGTGAAGGGAAACCGAAAACTTACAGCTCAGAAAGCATGCGAGTTCCGTATAGATGTCTCCGTGACTATAAGACTACTACTTGGATCAAGTTATTTATATCAAAAAAGAAAGTCACGTAAGGTGAGTAACATTCAGCACCTTCAGAAATCAAATTAATACCTCACGAACAGGAAACTGTCTCTAGGTTAGGTATCAGCTGTTCTTGTCTCAGCCCTGCTGTCCTTCGTTTGCAACAGCTCTTCCTAATTCAAAGCACAGTTAACTCCAATTTAATAAACAATATAAAAAATTTTGCAAGGAAACAATCCTGGCTTTATGCTTCTAAAAAGCTTGTTATCCCAGCTATCTATGCTATTCTATGGTGGCTAATTGCTCTCTCTTCAGCAGGACTACCAGATACAAACTTGTGACTACACCTCACGCACCACTGTCGTGGTTCAACTCAGACAGCAGCTAGAACCACACAGCAGCTCATGCAATCCTCTCCCTTGCCCTAAGGGCAGGGAGAAGAGGAAGCAAAGGACAGGAAAGGGGAAGAAGAAAAAAAAATTCGTGGACTGAAATAAAAACAGTTTAATAGAACAAAAACAGAAAAGGAGAATACAATAATTAAAAATAATAATGACAAAAGTCATTCTCACCACCCAGTGAATTAGTACTACCCTGAGCAGTGATCACAGATTTCCACCTCTCCTCCTCCCACGGGCCAACCCCCAGTCATAAACTGAGCTTAACATCTATGGTACGGAATATTCCATTGGCCACTCTGTTGTTCTGCCCATGCTCCTTCTCAACTTCTATGGGAAGATGAAAAGAGTCCTTGAAAAGTATGAACAATGCTTAGCAACAACTAAACCAACAGGCGTTATTGATATTCCTGTCACAACAATCACTAGAAAGAAAATGAACTCTTTCCCAGATGAAACCAGGACAACCACAGTCATTTAGAAGAAGCCAGAATCCTCCAGTAGCTTAAATCTCTTGGATTATACACCAACCCAGCTGAGGTGCAGATACACATCATGTTCTGCTATCCACACATATGACAATAGGATATAGCAGTGGACAGGTATCCCCTAGCACAGAAGTGGACTGCTGATGTCATAATATCTTCAACTCCTGCAGGAAGGGCAACAGACCACATTTGCCAGTGTTCAAAGACATTAAGTTGTCAGTGAACTAAAGAATGGTGGGGAGACGTAACGCTTAGGAAGATGATCATGTGAACAGAAAGACAAAAGAGCGTGGAAGGGAGTAACACAAGAACAGAGCAGCCTCCCTACCAAAGTCCTACAGTTAAATTAATGGAATGTATTAGTTAAGGAGCAGTACAAAATGTATTCAAATAACAAGAGTTAGAGACGCTACTTGTTAACATGCTTCCCTAGTAACCTCCTAGTGATTTATTAGCTTTTGTGAAATGTAAGCATTCATAAGAGTAATCTGTGGGAGATGGCGGGAGAGATGCAAACGACCAAAGTGTTGATCAGCAAATCTCAGTTTATTCCCCGTTGCGCGGTTACAATTATACTCTGCTTAATTAGCCTCACGCATAGTGCAAAAAGCAAGCTCATCATTGGTCCCAACTCCCCCGTCTCCCCTTGCCCTTTGTAGTTTGTGAAAGTTTCTACTCCCTCTTTTCTCAGGCTCCTGGTTCCTCCTTCGCATCCTGTTATTGTATAAGACTCAGGCTCAAGGTCACTTTGTCCTTGGACCTGTGCCCAATGCTCAGGGCTCAAGCCTAATGAGCCTGACAGTGTCCTGGTGCCCCTTATCTCTAAGCCACTCTTCCACTGTATCAGCAACGCTCTCCACACTTCCCCCGTTTTCTTTAATTGTTCCAACAAATGCATTTGGGAAAGAGGAGACCTGTTTCACTACACATTGAAAAATGATTTTTCCGGCCAAAATGAGCAACAGAATGATTCCAATCCACCTAAGCACTTCCTTAATCAGTGCAGTAAGCCAAGGGGCTATACCTCCAAACAGATTTGACAACCAGTTGTCCCATGGGCTGCTAACTACCGTA
>VXBO01013498.1:5888-120625 GCA_013400135.1 Rhinoptilus africanus
TGGGCTGAGAGCGCCGGGCCGGCCCGGGGGATGCAGCCCGGTGCCGAGGCCGGGCCGGCGGAGCGGTGCCCGGCGGCGGGACAGGGCAGAGACCTTTCCGCCCTCCCGGCCCCGCGGGGAGCGGAGCCCGGTTCCGCGGCGGCTGTNGGGCCGGGGTCGCCGGCCGCGGCTGGCCGCTATTCCTGCCCTCCGCAGCGGGTCCGCTCCAACTTTCCCCCTCTTTTTCCTGCCGCACTCGGGACAGCGTTGGAAGGGGACGTTCCGCGTTATGTAAACAGTTGGGAGCGCTGGTGGGGACTTGGCCAGGGGCGAGCTCCTGCCGAGGTGGTCACAAGCCGGGCAGCTGCGGGTGGGTGTTTCTGAGGGTCTCGGTAACTGGTCTGACAGGCTAAATATTTGGCTGTTTCCTGGACTACAATGACTGGACTCCAGCGGGGGGGGTTGGGGGCACATGTGCGTTCCCCGTGTACGTGGTATGTGCCGTAATTCCGATGCTAAAAGCTCACTTATTGCTGGTTGTTTTGGGGCTGGAGGCTGCCTTGTGGTTCTGCTGACAGCTACATGTGCCTGTGGCTCCATGGACCCTCCTTGTGTTACCCTGGGCGCTCGATGCAGCTGTGATGGCTTGGGGGTGGCCAGGCTTTCCCAAACTCTGCTGTAAAACCTCTCTGCCCCGTGTGGGTTCGGTCTGGCTCGCAGTGATTTGTATAAAAAACTCCCCAACAGGTGAAAGATTTGAATTAGCGCATCAAGCATATCACTGAACATGTCGTGCAGCCGTTGGTGGATGGATTGGGCTGTGGTGTCGTTACTTACACATCAGGAAGGGAAAACGTGGCTAATGCAACCCAGACCCCCTTGCCTTACCAAGATTTAGTGACTCGAAGTCGCGTGTGGAGTAGTGTGCACGTGTGGTAGCTCTTCTTTTTATTTATTTAATGAGGGCCAGTACCTGTGTGTGTGGTTTGTTTCTTAAATGTGCACTTTGTTATTTGCCTTTGAGTTTCTTTTCCTGTGCTCGGAAATTTGCCTGGTATCCCAGGACTTCCAAACCTGTTGAGCCAAAAGACTCGCTGGCTCAGAGCCCCGTCCAAAGGCCCACTTCTGAATTCACTTTCCTCGCAGGTTTTGGCTGTGTGAGCATGATATGTGATGTAAAGCCTGTATCCATTTATTTCTCTTGGTGGTTTCTATGTGGCTAAGTTAATGGGCTACCAGGCACTGGATTTTTTGTTTGTTTATTTTCTGAACCTCTACTTTAAGCCAATTTCCTTGCACAGCAAATATCCGAGGTTCTAAATACTCCGGTTTTGCCGGTGTAAGGTCAGTGCCTGAAAGGATGACAGTATTGCATGGCGTTGTGACTGTCGCGAGGCATTGGTTGTCCAGCAGTGGTTGTTCAGTGAGAAAACTGGTGGCATTGATTAGGCCAAAAATTCTGGAGTAACAGGACACTTGACGAAGCGAATGTGGAAGTTGACTGCTGCAGAAACCAGCGCTGTGAAGTGGTACAAATGTGTAGTGGTCATTGTGGAAATGAAAAACACAGTTCCAGTGTTTTTCAAAACAAGCTGTTATAGGAGGGCTGTCAAGTAAGCTCTTTGCTGAGCTGATTATTTCTAATGTGTACTTTAAGCCATCTTTTATTTGTCAATAACAGTTGTGTTTTTTTTAAAATACCTTATTCCACCCTGAGATTAAAGTGTTTGCTTCGATGAGTTTTTTCCCCATCTGCTTGTTTTGCAGAGCTGGTTAAGCCTTGAAATAGGGAGCAATCTGGTTTCCTCTTACAGGGGTTCATAAATTAGGAAGTAAACAAACAACAAGAGTAACTTTGCTTTGCCTTTGCAATCGTGGGGTGGAGCTTCACTGTGGGAAATAGAGTATTCTTCTAAGATTTGCTAGTCTGCACACCATGGTTGGAGGGTGGAAGAGGACCTAGTGAAGAGCACAGAATGGGCGAGAGCTTGGTCCGTGTATTTCTTCGGTGCCTTGTTGGAGCTGCAGGTCTGGGTAAGAACAACTGGATGGAGGAGGAGCACTGGAACTGATAAACGGGGTGATGTAAATGACAGCTGTGGTCTCTGGTTTTAAATGAGGGGTGTAATGCCATCTTATTCATGGCACTGTCATCCCCTGTTATCACCTGAGCACCATCTGTGGTGGTGCGGGGGGCGGGGTAGGTGAGAAAGTGGAAGAATCAAGTTCAGGTGAAGAAAATGAATCTGTAGTCCTGGCTGCTCACAGCTGCTATTGTAATTTAAAGTGGGCCTTGCAAGCCATGAAGCCATGCTGCTGTGGGGTGTGAGGCCTTGGTCTAATTTTATAGTAACTCTTTTTGTAAAGGAATGCTGAATGAGCATTACAAGGGGGCGGTTGCGAGAAGATGGACAGTGACCTGCAAGAGTGGCTTATTTTGGATGAAATGTGCCAGCAAGGCTCCAGCTCCTCCAGGACTGTGTGTGTGCCTCAGGGGAAAGGTGACAGTCCCAGTGGCCAACCGATGTGGCCCAGAAGTCCATTCTGGAAGCCGTAGCTCCTTTTCAGCTGCTTCCTGGAAGATGAGCTGGTCTCTCCTGATAAATTGCGGAAATGGACAGTATTGAGGTGAAACTTCTTTTTCAGTGCTATAAAGCAGGCTTAAAACAGGACCCAGGTATCTTGAGCCCTTGTCCTGAGGCTGCCCTTGGGTGAAGCACTCAGCAGAGCAAGTGTAGCTTGTTCCAGTTGTTGTGTTGACGGTGCTGTTCCCCCATGGTGCTGTGCCTGGTAATTCTTCAGTGCACAGCATACTCCTTAGGAGTATCAGATGTGTCAAGTTGCAAAGCGTACTGGGAGTCTTTGAGACACTATTACCCCATAAATATAAGATAGTTGTAGGATTATGTCTTAAAGACCGGAGGAATACAGCGATCCCGTGGGAGGTGGGATAAGGGTAGTGGCTCTGTAGTAGCTGGTAGATGAGCTGCTCGCTCGCCTGTGGGTGAGTGTGAGGGAAGGCAGCTTCACCAAAGCAGCTTATGGAGACCAGAGAGGTTTAGAGGTGCTTCTAGAAAATGATGTGCTTCTAGAAAGTTACGTAAATGTAACGTTTCTGTCACAATGTGAACGTGGTATTAATCTGGTTTTGTAAAAATCTGCTTTATGGTACATTCCAAACTAGGGTTTTTTTGCTGCTGAGATAGCACCTTTATTACTTTCTGTTGCTTCAGTAGCCTGGAGCCTTTTTTTCTGCCTTTTTTTTTTTTTTGTGTGTGATAGTACAGAAGATGAGGTAGAAGCCATTGAGCAGTTTCATATAGTGGCCTGTGCTGGGTACAGGTGGGTATTGCTTTGCTGGGTGCTGTAAAGGAGATTTGAAGAGCTGCTGGACAGTATCTCAGGGCTGGTAAGCCAGATCCTATCTGTGTCCATAGCTATGCAAAATGATTCCTGTGCTCTTCCGCTGTGCATCTCCCAGAGGCTGCTGTGGGAGGCAGGATGCCAAACAGCACGGGCTTTGATCGGCCTCGATATTCCTGTCTGATTTCTGTCCCCCACGGATGCTACAAGAGCACTACAGCAGTTGTTCCCTGGTTCTCCCTCTTGGCACGGATGGACGGTGGCTGGGTACGGAGGCAAATCCCTCTTCCCAGGGAGCTGCAACTGCTCATTAGACTGGGAGAGGCAGCCGCAGGAAGCGTGTGTAATTCTTGCTTGTTCTGTACCTGTTGAGAAAATACATTTCCAAGTCTTCAGAGCAGCTGTGTTTTACAGGACCAAATAACTTTGGGGGAAAAAAAAAAATTAAGATAAAATGAAAACTATAGGAACTAATTCAAACGAGCAAAATGTTACTGCGGATTCTGAACTCGGAAAAGTTTCATTTTCATAGTTGTGGTTTTGATTAAGCCTATCAAAATTTAGATCAGAACTTATTTTTCCTTCCTAACAGTGTTATAGTGAGAATAAAGTGATCACTTAGATCTGGGCAAGTTAACCCTCTAGAGAGAAAAATAAGTTAGACATGTGCAGGGAAATGTGCGTTATTTTGCGGATCTACGGCTTGCGGGGATGTGACTGCATCCTCGCATGCCAAAATGCCAGCGGGAGGAGTGTTGCAGAAAGCTGAGTGTTCATACCTTCCCGATCGTTCGGCTGAGCAGGTTGTCAGAGGGTGGTGAATAGCTCTGAGACAACTGAGTGCCAGATGAAGTGAATTTCTGGGTTAGGATATTAGATAATATTTCGGCTTTTGGAGTAATCTGATATTAAGCTATAAGGAAAGAGGCTCAGATGCTGGATCCAGATGTAATGATGTACACAAACAGTTCTTTCTCTCCTCCTCCCTGCCGTGTGCAAGATGTCTGCAGTCAAAAGATTGTAATCTCTCTGCATATACATGCAAGAAATTTCTCATCACAATAAGCCAAAAAATGCATACTGCCAAAAGGCTGTAGCTTTTTTTTTTTTTTTTAATTTCTGGGAATTGTTTAGTAGCAGTTTAGTAAGAAACTTTTGCAGACATATCTTTTGTGCCTTGGCCCATTCTATCTACTTCTTCAGACATTCAGAAATCTGGCAAGAAGTTCTGAAGAAGAAAGTTTTTTTCTCAGTCCAGATATGTCCTGTCTGCATCCCACTTCTCACTCCAAGGAGAGATGCATGGACAGAAACACAGATACCTGAGTTTGCTGATGATGCTTGATCTAAAGGGTTAATTGAAAACTTATGATCAAAATAACTCCACAATCCTTGGCCACTCCTCTGTCTGTAAGGGTTAAGTAGATTCAGTTGCTAATGCTCTTTGCGAGATAAGGTGGTACAGTATGTTGAACCTTTACTTCAGAAGAGTGACTTGTGCTTGCATTCTAGAAAATTACTGTTGAGGGGCCAACATGTACAAGGCAACTTGGGAGCTGGAGCCTTCATCTGTAAAAGAGCCCAACCCAGCGGGTATTTTTAGATCAGCAGGGCTCAAAGTAGGTCCCCTGGCCACCAGTGGTTCTCCACACGTGCTAATCATGTGCTGGTAGTGGCTCCTCCTCTTCGGCTGCTTGTCACAGGCACTTGGGTTTTATTCTGCAGACCTGGATGCCTGCTGAGGTGTCTAGGAGAGAGGAGCAGTGAGCTTGCCCTGGTAGGGGTTGCTGCATCTGGAAGACGGGAGAAGACTTAGAACCCTTCAGTAGAAGAGACTTGCTAGTGGAAGAAAAGTGTTGACATTATTGCCGTCGGGGACCCAAGGCTACCAGGAGAGATCCAGCAAAGCCCAGTCCTGGAAAACGACAGCAGTGCCACCATGGAGGCCAGAGAACCTCCACCGAGGTGCGGTATTGGCAAAGGGAGAAATGGCAGGTGCAGGACATGGGAAGGGTGGAAGTGTTGGGCAGGTAGGGTCGGAGGGAGATGGGTAGGTGCAAGCAGATGAAGGCTAGTGAGACTGACAGAAGGAAATTACTTTGATAGATGTAGGGAGTATTGCATTTGCTGAAGAATGTGTATCTTGTGAAGAAGGAAGCTTGGAGGCTTGGTGCAAGGAACTGGGCTGTAGGAGACAGCCTGTTCTGTGGTGAAGCCTCGGTAGATATATGGCCATGCAAAATGAAATCGGGACTGTTCTGTACTCTCTTCTCCCTTGGCCAAACTCCAGTTGGTGTTATAAACCAAGCTTACTCTCTTTCCCCATGACATTGGTTGCTCTGGTTCTTTTGGCGTGTTCCAACTCTCTCCTAATAGAAATATGCTGGAAAACATTGTGTGCTTGTAGGGGCCTCATCCAGAGGCTGACGTCTAAGCTGCCTTCTCCCATCAGGGTTAGAGCCAGTAAGTATGAACTTCAGTAAGTATCAAATTCAGTAAGTGCTTCTTACTTTTAATGGGATTAAAAAGATGCTGTCAGGTCATACTCAGTTTGAAACAAAAAATGATTTTTTACCCCTGACAGTGTATCTCTATTAGATTTTTTTTTTCCAGCTTTCTGCAGATGCCTGTCAATAGGGTCCATCAGTCGCGCTTCTTACATCAGTCTGATGATTGCTGTATAAGATACCGCTGTCAAAGTGTAACTTCTGCTTAGTGTGTTGTTAGGAGTGTGTTACTTTTGACCTGAATTTTCGGTAACTAGCTTGTATGGTTGCACTGGGCAAATAAAAAAAATATGCAGGTGAGGAGAAAAGGACGTCGTGAATGTTTGCTTCCCTGTATTGAGGAGTTAACTGAGGTTTGAGTTAACAAACTGAGTTACGTTACTGTTTTTTCCTTTTCTATTAATCTGACTTTTGTTGCATCTGTGAAATAGTAACTTTTGAATAACTTTGTCATTGATACAGTAAAAATATAAATTATTTATATGTGGAGTGACAAAAAGTGTGAATAGAACATAACTAACTTGGCCATTGTCTTGCTGTATGAACTTAAATGCCTCCTCCAACTTCCTTCAAGAAAAAGGGGAAACGTGTGCTTGATCAGATGTGCAGTGAGACTGAGTTTCCTCCTGGGAGAAGAGAGGCAGTGTGGACCAGTGGACTGGGATTCAGGAGACCTGGATTCAGATCTGGGCTCTGAGCCTGACCCGCTGTGTGTCCTTGAGAAAGTCGCAGCACTGTGCCGCTCCCTCCTTCCCCTCGGCCACAGCCTCCATCTTGCCTGTTCAGACACAAACTATAGAAAAAATCTGCTGCATTGTAAGCATTGGGAGGAAAAATACTTCCTCTGAGAAAGTGCCTTTCTCCCCATTAATCTAACAGTTCATCAAATGACAATTTGTCGGCAGATAGCAGGCTCCTGGACACGAAAGGTTGCAGTTAAATGGAAAATAAGATCATGTGGTAGATAAACGTGCTATGCTGATTTTTTTTTTTAATGTGTTATCTCTAAAATGTAACTACATGTGCATAACGTCAGCAGTGCTGAGCCATCTCAAAACCTAACGTGATCCCTGAGCTGCAGCCTGCGAGGGTGAGGATCCTGGCGTTGGTGACGGCGTGGCTGTGGGTTGCCCATCCTGCTGTCACATTCCATGTGCTACGAATGGCGTCGGTGGTTGAGAAAGGGCAGGATTTCATTCTGCTGGTGACTCGGTGCTCAGCTGGGGAGTGAACGAACTTCCCTGAGATGGCCCGCTTGGAGTGTGGCACTTAGCCCTTTGTGTGCTCTGCTACCCAAAATCCAATGTATTTGTCTTTCTCCCCTGCGTGCAAAGGGCTCCTTTTCCATTTGCTAAGTCATAAGCTTTGCAAATGACAGTGCTCCATCCTGCGGCCCCAGAAGAGTGATTATTCACTAGATGATCTTTTAAATAGGTCACTTCCTCCTTGCTTTGGCTGTTTTAATGGGATTCTTCTGAATCTTTCTCACAGCCCTCTTGGAGGAACCCCTCCTTTTTTTTTTTAATTGAAAGAATAATGGGAAACATCAGGTTTTGATTTCAGTTTTTAAAAAGGTAGCCACACCCATAAGACTAGATACAGAATGCTGGATGGATGTTATCCAAAAAAACATGGAAATCATTAGAGAAACGTTAATTAGGAGAACCATTCAGTCAAGCCTATGGGGCCAAATTTTTGGCCAAGTAAACATGTTGTAAAGTTTGGCTTTAGCAAATTGTTTAAGCACTGGACTTTGACTTAAATTTAGGGAGTCAGGGTTTGGGTGCATTTAAAGAAATGTTAGCTCGCTTGGCCTAATTTAGAAATATCAAGGACCCAATTCCATTGGATTCAAACACACTTTACCTGGTCTTGTGGGTTCTCAGTTGATTGAGTCTTGCAGCAATGTTAACGGTATCTGTTGGCTTATGGATGCTTCTTCAAATGCATGGCAATAGCTTATGCCATTAAGCAGCCCTTTGCTTGCTTGCTGCTTTGTTGTCTCTCTACTCTTAAACTCTGATCTGGTTTTTTCCTGTTAAAAACTGAACCAAAATTAGACTTTCACTGTGGAGTTTCCTGTCTGCAGGAATGAAGTCGAAGCAGTTAAGTACAGTTTGAGATTCTATTCTTACCTAAACAACCTAAACAGTGAAAAAGACTTTGATAAAGTGCTGCCCCAATTTCTGCAACGGTACATGTAAAATTTCCAGTCTCTATTTAATTGAGCACTAAACCACAGTGAAAATATGATAATAGAGAACTGAGTACATCATGGGACTGCAAGGCACAGCGAGGAGCTTTTTTGCTCAAAACAAACATCATTAGAACCATCTTAAAAAGATTAAGTCATTTGTATCCCAGTTGCTGGAGATCAAACCGTCAGCAATAAGAAATATTTGGTCTCGTTCATTTTACAAATAGGATTTGCAGTCATAGGTTAAAGTATTAAAATCCCACACAAAGCAGATGTGGAACATGGAGTCGGCAAAATAGCTTCAGATTCTTTAAAAAGCCTTTCAGCATTGAATTGCTGGAGATGAGGAATAGCCCACTGCCGAAATCTTGTAACAAACAGTCCCCATAAGGAGAGACTTCAAAAGAGGGCCTTGACTGCTATTCAAGGAAAGCAAACTTTCAGCATTGCTCTGAAGCCTGTTTTTTCTAACTTAGCATCAAGATCTAGATGAGTGATGGCAAAAATTAGAGTGAAATGTTTACAAAGCAGTTGCATTTTGTATTCCGAGATCTTTGAAAAGCAGCTGTCTCATTAAGGTATTTGATATTTAACAGTCAGTTTGATTTCTGTTTGCGCTGTTAATTCTGCTTTAACTACCATTATGAAATGTGTTTTCATGAGAAAATGGATTCAAGCGTCTCAGAGTTGAATTTCAGTGACTATATCAAACTTATACTGGCTTATTCAAGGCCGTCAGGCTAAGGATATGATCTGCCCTGAAATATGAGAGAGTCCTTTCAATCTTCCGGAAAGCCGGTGGGTATGGTTGTGAGGGAGGGTCTGCGGTGGTAAAGGGCTTGGACAAACCCTGTCAAAGTGCTTAGCTTGCATTTCCAGATTGGTTCTTTTCGTTGATTTTTGCTCTATGAAATGCAGCTTGTTTTGAGATTATGCACAAGGTAATGTGTATGTAAGAAAATAATGAAAGAAAAAATGAACCCCATAATTATGGCACTTTCTGTTCAGTCAGAAGACCAAACTCGTGGTCTTGTGATAGAGATTTGTGTTCATCAAAGCAGTACAGAGCAGTAGGGGAAAGGCAAGTCCTAAAACTCTTGAGGTGAACAGAAAGTTTGCCTGGGTTTAATTCGCTGCTTGGATTTAGCTAATGCGTTTTCAGATCCAGTCCCATAGAGCAGAGCTACAGAGTGGCAAAATGACTTGTCAAGCAGTACCTTGCAATTCACATGAAATTCATCAGGTCTCTATGTTTGGGGTTTTTTGAGGTAGTTTGTTAAACAGAGACTTAATTTTATTTTCCTGTGCAGATAAACTGTATATAAAACATACGTGAAGACACACTAACTTGTATATAGATAATATACATGAGGAAGCCATCACCAACATAATTAAAAAAAAATTCAAGCTGTGAAGGCTTAAAAGATACTGTCGAATGTGTTCATCTTTCAGGTGTTTTTTGATGTCTATGGGGACATATAGGCTACTTCTCAATGTACAGCCCATGTTTAGTTCATATTTTATTTCTCATCTTAAAAATTAAGCCTGTCTTTCTGTCTGTCAAAATTAGAGTCTTCGGCTTAGTAGGAAAAGAACATTGTTTTAATAACTTGTGTTGCTGCTGTCAACATTGCTGCCACCCGAGTTAAGCCTCATAATATTTATTTGAAGAAACCTGACTCGCTTTTGCTAGATTTGTATGCTCGTATTGCCATACTGCTATCGTTTCCTTATCAGAGTATTTTATCTTCAATTTTTCAAGCAAGTTTACCTAGAAAGAAGGCTTTCCTGCTTGTTTTCCCCCCAGCATTTAAGGGGAAGAGGACGACAGTGCTCCCTGGCTGGGACACTGCCGTGTTAGGGCTGGAAGGTGATGGGTTTCTTGCAGGACTCCTCTCTTGGGAGGCTGTGACAATGCCATTAAAACTGGGCTTGTGAGTAGCAATAACTGCAAACGTTCTTTTAGGGCTGTCCCTCCTCTAGTATTCATCGATTGCTCTTGGCACGGACCTATCTAAAATAAATAAATTGCAGAGTGATGGTTGTATTTGTCTACTGAACACAATTGCTTTTGGAGCAGCGCGATTGTGCTTTTAGCTGTAAGCACTGGGATCTGAGGGCGTGCGTGAGAACCCTGCTGCCCTGCGCTTCTAGGAGGCTTCTGGTGGTCACCTCATGGGTTTTGGCCAGCATGGCGTGGGAGGGAAGCATCCCCTCCCGGCCAAGGGGACACACATGGATGCTTTGGCTGACACATGCAGGAGGGAACCCGTTCTCTTCAGTCCCTGTGGTCCGCCTGTGCTGTGAACTTGGGATAAACGTGCCAAGGTTGACAGATTCTCCAGCTGAAGATTCCCATAGGGGTCTGATTTTGGGGGGATTAGCATGGTGAGCTGATGTTGACAGTCAGAGCTGTTTATAGAAGGTTTTCACACTGGGTACCTGGAAACTTTGCTCTTGAAAACTTTCCAGTTTTACTTTGTCTCAGCTGTCCCAGTTGTCCTTCTCATCAGAGGTGGAAAATACTCAGTTTGTGGTAGCTGATCATTGAGTGTTTAATGCAAATGATCAATCAATTAGTAATTTTGTTAGGTGTCATAAGTCTCTTGTGAGGAGACTATGAAAGCAGCTTTGAGGTAAGCTAAATCAGTTTAGAAATTACTCTCTTTACTTGTAAATCTTGTATATAGGGAGGGCTGCTGGGTCATTTAGTCTCTCATTCCATCTGCCAGTTCAGCATGTTCCTGAGCACAGGCCAACCTCAGAAACAGCATGTTTACAGATAAATGTCAAGTGGACTGAATTTTGATATTCAATTCTTGAAGAATATAATAGGTGTAGACAGTGTTCATCGTACCAGGTTTGACTGTGGGTAAGACTTAGGATAAACAGGTATTTTAGAGAGGCTCACCCTGCTTGGAATCAGCAGTGGGCTTCACGAGACCATCCGAGTATCCCCTGTTGTGCTGGAGGTAACATCACGCTGATGGATGTTAAAACAGTATTCAAACAGAATGCAAGAAAAAGGATGGGTGAGGACTTAAGTGCTAAATACTGCACGCTTGAGAAAAGCCTTAAAAATCTGGTTATTGTAGCCAGATCAACCTTTTGTAAGCCTTAACCGCAGCAAAGCGGATGAGCAGCAGGAAGCATGAGGAGCATGGCTCTCCCGGGTGGGAACAGGGGAGGTTTGGGATTCAGTGGTGCTGTGGGCATCCTGCATCCTGAGGTCCACCCAAGCAGGACCTCACTCTGCAGTGATGGCTTTGCAAGCTTGCCCGAAAAATTTTAAAAGGATCTGGTGAACAGAACTGGCAATGAAACTGATTGTCCCATGTACCTGAACTGCTTCCAGACTTAGAGCTACCTTTCTGTTATCCATAGCCATATAATGGTTATAGGTAAAGGTGCTAAATATTTTATTAATGGAAATGTCAATAAATTGCAAAAAGGCTTATTTGTAGGGGTTATGTTATCACAGTATGCAATATAGTATGTCATGGGCACAGTATCTCGGTATGCAACATAGTGTGTTGAGATCTTCCTCAGGTAAAGAAAAGACAAGAAAATTGAGGCTATATTCTGGACAGTAATGCAGGAATTTGATTGTGCATCCTTGGGCCTGGTTTTGGTCAATGGTCTGAGATAATGTATTTTTTTTTTGCCAAGAAAAAAATTCTTCTCTTCTCTAATGGAAGTCAATAATTTTGACCTTCACGTTCTCTTGGGAACAGCTGTGATGAACATCTGCCTCTTCTAAAGGAAAAATTATGTTGTTCAGTGAAATAATCCCCCTCACACCCTGAATGGGACACCTTAAATGCTGTTGTAGAAAGGGATAGTTTGGAAGTATCTGCATTTCTTGTTGACTTAGATACCTTTTGCTTTGGACTGTATTAATTTAGGGCTGAGCTTAATTTTGAGAGCTTAAAAGTTTTTAATATGATGTTTGTAGTAAACATCCAAGTCAGGAAATGAGGAAAGCTGTATTTCTAGTGATGCTAATTCAGTCACACAGCATATTTCTGTACATTTTGTGGCATACATCTTAAAATAGGTAGTGATGTTTTTCCATCCACTTACCAAGAGAGAATGGGAACGGACTGCATAACATACGCAGGGGCTGAAGGACTTGTCATTGAACAAGCAACCTGAAGCCAAACGGTTCGCTTCTCTGTGCGCCCAGATTTGCTTTCCGAGGAGCTGAGACCTCTTTACCCTGCTTATGAGTTTAGCCTGTTATCTTTTAGTTTTCTTTATTTTTTTTTATTTTTACAGATGAGACAGGGATTTACAAGCATAAGAATGTCTATAATGTGCTTTGACTTAATAATAATGAAAGTTGTTTATTATTAGCGGCACCAATAGTTTGGGGGTGAGGCAGTGAGGAGGAGTAGCAGCTTTTGCTGTTTGCAGCTTTTCAGGGGAAAAGCCTACCTTCAGCTTTTTGCTCACATTTCCATAGCTGCAGTGTATTATCAACATCAACTTTTAAATCTCCATGAATCTGTCCTTGTTGATCTCCAGCCTTGCTTAATAAACTTGATCCTTATACTTTCGGTAAATAAGATAATGGTCAGTGAAAGGGAATATCTATCCCCTGTACAATGTCAGGGCTGTGCTCTATAATAAGCATAATTTCCTGCTGCTTAGTTCTCCTGGTGGTAGACCATTTGAAACTGCTTTGGCTGTGATGTTGGAGAGGGTGAAAGTGTTTTCAGTTCTTTTTTTCCCCCTTAAATCTGGGAGCGTGGTCCTGGGCAGCGTTCCCTGCAGAGCAAGTCACCAGCCTGCGAGAAGGAGCAGCTTGGAAGAGCTGTGTTGTTGCCTGCTCTTTGAAACCTCCAGCATAGAAAGCTATTTCAGCGTTTTGAACTCAGTGATCAAAACGCATGGCTTGGGAGGATCTCCAAGAAAGCAGTAAATGGTCTTGGAAAAGGCATCTTTGAAAATCTATTCAGTTAGGCTTCTTTTTATCTGGGCTCATGTTGTTTGTCTCTTTCTTTGTTGCCGTGACAGATTAAAACTTGCTTTTCTATATTTATTTAAATGACAGGTAGGTCCTGAATCATTCGTTCCAGGATTTGGGGCTTTAAAGAAAATAAGAACAGGTTTTAATTCTGTGAAAGTTGAGAACACTAAGTGTCTGTCTCCTAAGTGTTACATTTGGGCAAGGTACTTTAAAACCAGGATTGAAGTATTCCTGATTTCACAGGGATTTGGCTTCCCGATGCATACGTAGTTTAAACTATTTGATTCTCAAAAACCTTAATCTGTATATTTTTGCATGCAGAAATCTGTTGTTAGCCTGTTTGGTCGGTCTTCACCTACTCCTGTCCTTGGGCCTGCAGCTGTAAGCGGGTGGCTACCTCAGTCTTGGTCATGTCAATATTTTGACCTGACCAAAACATGTTGACATGAATCGTGTTAATATTTTACATTACAATTCCCACGAGTGCTATTCCAGCACACCACCGAACCTGCAAAATATGCTCAAACCTACCTTTGATTCCGATGAAGAATCTGGCAAAGAAGTGTGTTGTGATTTAGATGGTGCACATAATACATCTGAGACGGAGGCAGCCCACTCTTCTGCCCCCTCTCCCTCTCGCAGGGGGGATGAAACAGGTTGGGATGCCTGGGCAGTCAGCATCTGTCAGGACGAATACAGCTACCCGTAAAAGAGCCCCACACCAAATGAGATGCCAGTAGCTGCTCATTTTTCCCTAGTTTATTTTCCTAAGCAAGCGTTTTGACGTGCTGTGTTTTCTTTGATACCTGAAATTCCAGTGCAAGAATGTGTTCGGTTTTTAAAACAAATGAGCAAAGAAAAGCAAAGGATCCTGTTGTCGTAACCTCCAGTAGCTTAAACTGAGAAATTCTGCCTGATAAATAGTAACGTTGTGCTTTATTGCTTTATTCTTCTAGGGGCAGTAAGCCGGAGATGACTGACAAGATGTCGAGCTTCCTTCATATTGGAGATATTTGTTCTCTCTATGCAGAGGGCTCAACAAATGGATTTATTAGCACTTTGGGGTAAGAACAGCTGTTCTCTTATACTAAAAACATCTGTAAGAAGGACTAGCAGAGCTCAGCTAGCTCCCCTGAGCCTGGCTCCCAGGAAATAGAGGGTAAAGCAAGGTAGCTTTATGTACAGACTTGACCCTAAATTTAAAAATGACCTGAAGCTAACCTGGCAAGTTAGATGTCGGGAGGATGGAGAGTGTATTGATGGCGATGGTGTGGTTTTGATATACTTGGTGGGGAGGAGAAGCTTGTCAAGTTCAGGTGTGGGGAGAGGGAATGAATGCAAGCAAATGATTTTCATGTTGTTGTCTGTCCCGTGTCCATCCGTGTGTCCCGTCCTGTCCCTCTCTGCTCCCCCCAGTCAGGAATGAATAGACCCCAGTGCAATCTGCTGACTGGAAAAAACGATGTAGCATAGGCAATGTAAGTAGTTTTAAAAAAAAATAATTAAAAACCACTAGAAGCCCTGAGCCAAACCCTTTATATACGCTAACTTAACCACTATGACTAGTTTTGTCTTTTCTTACAGTATTTGAGGTTTCTCATACAAACAAAATTGTTGTTCTCCACTCAAAGGAGAATGTGTTTTGAATCTCCAACTTTGCCTGTGGAGCTGCGGTGGGAGCCGTGCCTTGCCGGCTCCTGCCCCCGCCGTGCTTCCCCACGGAGCTCCTCCGCGCTTTCTTCTGCAAAGACATCAGAGTAGGTGCTCTGTAGGAGAGTGCCTCTTAAGCAGTAAGAATTATATGCCACTTTATTAAACAAAAAGTAACCAATTACGCAGGAAAAGGAAGAGTTTGCAGAGAAAAGCTGTGGATTTGGAATAGATCTCTGACAAGTGACGGGGTATGTTTTATTCTGCTCAGCCACTGCTGAGGCGAAATCCCTCCCAACATCAGAAGCTGGCAGCGGAGCTGGGTACTGATTCGGAAGCCCTTGCAGGGGGCTGGATGAGAAGCTCAAAGGGCACATCTGCCACCTTGTCTCAAAGCAGTGAGAAATTAGAGGGAGGGAAATCGCATGCATGACACATTGCTTGATACTTCGATACAGAACGAGTAGCAAAGAAGCAAGCAGGAAGCTTGATGATGTGGTGAGTGAGCACACACACAACATGCTCTTTCTCATTTCCAGTAGCCGTAAGGGCCTCAGGGTGGGTACAGTGACAGCAAATTTTTTGATGCCTACTGTCCAGATGCATCTGATAAATGGAGCTCCCAAGCAGGGTACAAAGACAGCATCCTGGTAAGTCTCTCGGCAGGAAACGATGGGCTGGAATCTCATCTGAGTGACTCCAAACTAACTTGTAGGTTTAGTCCTCTAGCTATTAGGATTCTGGAAAATAAGGGGGCAGAGAAGGAAGCAGACACTGAAGATGCACCATGATCTATTATAGGAAAGAGAAGAAAATATGGGATGCTGCCAGAAAGGAAAGAAGGTATGATAAAAGCAAGGGATGTAGTAAGTAGGGTTGGTTGAATAGTATTTGGCGAATGTATTTGACAAATTTCCCAGGTACTCGTCAAATATGACATGTACACTCTGTAGTATTCGATCAGCTGTGTAACTGGCCAAATACTATCTGCTGAAAACTGGCAAAACGAATTGAGCGATACTATACATTTGGCTATTTTTTTTCTTCCTAGTATTGAAGCAAGTTTGGCAGTAAATAATTCCAGAACAAGTAGAAAGTTGTTATGTTATGTTTAATCCCATACGGTGCATGATGAACATTATGCAGTGGCTGTGGCTTTTGATGGCATTGCTGAGCAGATATTTTTCACCATGGGTAGTCCTTTTAGACATTACAGGCCCTAAGCACGTGTATTTTTTAGGCTTGATGAGATGTTCTCATGGCAGGTCTAAAGATCCCTTAGTGGTAGAAGCATCCTCTTTGATTTGATTAGTACTGTTTTAAGGTAACTGCATTATATAATGGCCACACATCTTCTGAGCCTAATTTAAGCCAGAATTCCCAATTGTTATGTGAAACATGAAATGCATTACCATCTTAATAAGCCTTCATAATCAAATTAGTTTTGTCCCATATTTAATTTAGTCTTTGTCCTGGAGAAAATTAAAGCAGCAAAGGAAAGAGTCAGTGTAATTGTACTCTATACCATGTGGAGTTCTGACAGTCTTATGTCATAACAATGTGTAATGACTTGTTCATGTGGTTAATGAAGGTTGAGAAACAGATACCACTATACATTCTAATGTCGTTCTAAATCTTTGAAGAGTGTTCCTACTTAATATTCCTATGACATGACTGTTGCTTTAATGGGGACTTTACTCTTGCTGTTTCCCAAACTCAGTGCTGTCATCATTACGATTACTGGTGTACAATATATCCTCTTTTGTGTTTTGTGCCCTGTAAAATTATTTTCTGAGTAGTTTGGGAAGTTCCTCTTTACTTTCAATTTAATCTCAGGACGAGAGGGATATATTGCACTGAGATTATCTCTGTGTGGGATGATCAGAGTAACCCATTTGACTTTTGATATTTTTTGGCCCTTTGTTCACTAGAAGCAGGTGTTTCTCAGTCAGCTCAAATATTAATACCGCCTTTCTTGTTGGAGCACATATATGTATATATGACACTGAATAGGGTGAAAATCCATGGGGAAAAAGCAATTTACTCTGAATGTTTGCATATGCAAATTTTAAATGCATAGAACTGTTGAGTCCACTTAATCTCTCTGATCTCTTAATTTTTACGCACTTCATCATTTTCCATAATTGTTGTCCGAAGATGCTCCCTGCATGTAACCAGCCTCTGCAAGGAACAACTCTCATATTCTAGGTCTCAATCTTTCTCAAGTTACTCTGCATGAGAATGGACCTCTCAAACCCTTAAGACCTTGGAGTTTTTCTTTCTACTTTTGCGTAGAAAGCCTCTTTGACAGATTGGTTCTAAGGGGTCAAATTGAGTCATTTAGGATCAAACCAGAAACTGCAAAGCATTTGGCTACAGTTGCATTTTCACAGTTGGAAATTGTGTTTGGGAAAAGTGCAATTCCATGTGGATCCAAAGCACGCTAAGGGCAGAGCAGTGGTGATGGGTACATTTTAACTATTTTCTTTAATTCTTTGGGTTTCGAATTGACCCTGTGGGGTTTTTTGCTGATGAGTATTCACAGGAGGAGCTCTGTCCTGGCAATCCCTATTGGAATCTCTTGGGTTCACTTGTGCAATTCACCTCCTTCTGGTAGAACAGGAGGAGATTGGTTCAATCCCTTGACTTATCTTGTGTTTATGACTGGTGAGCAGGAGGGCGTATTTATGCCTTCCTTTCTCTTGGGAGTCAAATTTTATTGTGGTAGTTATTGTTACTGCCTTTTCTTAATGCTTGAGGGGTCACAGGGGCAGTGTCCAGTTTGCCTAATCGTCATATTTTCCTGTACTCTACGCTTCATATAAACACATTTGCAATGTTACTCAGATCTGTCCAAGAGGCAATAGTTGTTCTAAGGCTGTCTCTCACCTCACTAGAATATGGGCTGTTCTGTCTGCACCTCAAGGAGGGGACATAAAGATGATGCGGTGTACAGGAGCAATGACTTATTTATTGTCCCGCCTATGCAGGAGCATAGCTCTGGGCAACAGTAAAAATTAGCTGCATGCTTCTTAGAAAGATTTGGCATTTGGGGAATGTCTTCTGCTGAAGTGGCCACTCGGATGAAATATTGCAAATAAACGACTTTGGTTTTGCTGAGGATGTGAGTGATTGCAAGGGAATGGAATCTCACTTTACTTCTTGTTTCTTTGCAGCCTTGTGGATGATCGGTGTGTCGTTCAGCCAGAAGCAGGTGATCTTAACAACCCACCCAAAAAATTCAGAGGTAAGTTTATAGGTCAGCTTATTACCCTTCTGGTTGGAAGAAGTGCTTCATTCTGTGCAATCATGTGTAACTATTTTTGACCTCCACGCTTTCGATTGAGTATTTTAGTGTGACCTTCTTCCATGAAGGGTAACTCATGAGGAAAAATAAAAGTATACGAGTGTGAATGTGTGAAGGGAGTTGTGGGACTTAAAAGGAATGCTTTGCAACGGGGTGAAGATGGGGTTGCTAATTGAGGTTGGCTTTCAGATCTGTTCAAACTGACAGGGTCTCTGTAAGTTTAATTTCTTCCTATCTTGGAGAAGAGGAAAGTGAAAAGGAGCACATGTTTGTAACAACTATTGTTTGACCTCATTCGATATTACCTACGTTTGACTTCACTTTCATTCTGCCAGGAAACTTATGCTTAGTGATAAGAAATTAATGCCTACTTCTTTGCACAGTTTGGTTAGGGCTGATTTGTCTAAGGAAAATCTCGAACAGGAAGAGAAGCACTACTGGGATTTTGTTTGTAAAAACCTTCTTGAATTCTTTTTTCGCCCCTTGGTTGTGTCTTTTACCCAAAGGATAGCTCAGCAAATATTCTAAAAATTTGATCTTCCTTTTATTGCTGTTCTCAGATATAGTGGCAACTGTTTGCCTTGTTGTTTTTTTTTTTTTGTTGGATTGGTCTTGTTTCCCTGGTTATGCTTTGCCTTTATCAGGGATTCGGAATTACCATAATTGTATTCAGCTTGGCCAGAACTGCAGATGATTGTCCTTGAAAACCCTATACCTTCTGCACTGCTCATTTTGGTTGCCGTTGTTTGGTTTTTTGGGGTTTTGCCATGCCATGAAGGTATCTTGTATAATGGAACTATTTTAAAAATATTGCTGAGGTCTGTGAGTTCTTGTTGGTTTTTCTCCCTTTTTATTGTAAAACTAAATAGCTGATGATTCAAATGCTGAAGAGGCAACCTGGGACAGTTTTAGCATTCAACGTTAAACTCTCCGGAAAAAGAACAATGGTGTTATGGGAACTAGAGCCCTGACTCTAGGCATTTCTTGTCATTAAAACCATATGAAGGAATAAAGCCAGGTTTGACTGAAACTGCTGGGTGTAGAAGGAGGGGAGTGAGAGAGAAAAGAATGAGAAAAAGGCAATTCTTGCTAGCACAGTTTAGGAACTGCGAGTACAGAGAGACGTTTGTCTGACATAAAACATTGTGGTTAGACATTGTAAATGTTCTCATATTACTTATAATTTATACACGGAGAAAGAATGGTGTGAACCTTTTCCAACCTTTGTAGTTACTTCACTAAAGCTTTCATGGGGAAGTTTATGCTTAATGGTAGATGGCAACAAAAGTCATAAAATTTTAGCAGGCATTTCTGTTATTTATACACATGCTTGTAAGTGTAGTCTAAGATAAAATCCTTTCCGCGATAAATATGTTCCGAAGAAGTAATAATGAAGTTTATCGCACCATCTTCAACACAAATGGAAAATATCCCCTTTTTTTTTATGATGAAGCAAAGGCACCCAGAGGCTTGTCCGGGGTGTTGCAGGGGAAGTCTCAGGCAAGGTCAGGAGATACAGCCCTGTCTCTGCGATCTTACTTGGTGTTTTAATGACATGCTGCAAAAATACCTCCTTTGCAAATGGAACGTGAGGTCTTCCCTAAGGTGCACTTATCCAAACAGGATTTACATCTGGGATATAAAGCGACCACGGGCATCTGGTGAATGTAATTCAGTAGTCGCACTGTTTAGTTTTGTCATACTTGAGATTTAATCTTCATCGCCTTGGGCAGTGTCACAGGTTCAGCAGATCAGTAGCACAAGATGGGTGTCCTACAGTAGCCACGTGGACAAAAGTTAATCAGATGTCAGTTATATTAATAACTTTACACAGCACTGGAAAAACACCTCTATGCTGTGACCTGTTTTATATCTGTGTGCAAGTCCTCTTTCAAACGAGGATGTCCAGATGCAGGTCAGTCACATCTGAAGTCACCTTCTGAGAGGAGCACTGAATGTGTGACATCATAGCTGGTCTCGAGGATCTCGCTTCGGGTAGTATTTTTAAGAAACATAATTCTGAGCATCTCTGAGCAGATCTGTCTTCTGTGGGCAGATGTAAAACAGTTGTAAATACAATTTTCATGCTTAGTCAAAGTGGTGAGAGGTATCTGGAAGCAAGATTCACTGCTGAGATATGCATACATAACTCCAAGAAAATTCAGTGTGAAACCAAAGCATCTGTATCCAGTGGCAGAATTAATCCATCCTGCTTTTTTGTTAGCCATGGGTGTTTCAGCTTTTAAAAAGACTTGTTGCCTAGGCTACACTTAAATCAGTTGCATCTCATGGCAGTGGGAAGGCCCTGGTCTAGAGCGTGGTGGAGTTTCTTTCTTCTCTACTTTAGACCCTTGAAATGCAGCAGAGCTGCTGTGCTGGGGTGTATGTACCATCGTTTTCCTGGAGAGAGCCTCTCTCATATGGGAGGCGGTTGACAGTAATTCTTAGCTGTGAGTGTGTGCTGTCACTAAACGCTGATAACCTGCTTGTGGTGTGAAAATGGTCCCAGCTTGAGGAAAGTGTTTCTAAAAGCAAGCACTTGGTAGCTAAAATGGAGGTGGGTTTTGTGTGCTAGTATGTCACTCCTTTTTAAAAACGTTGGCTTCAAGTTGTCTGTCCTAAGGAAAATTCAGCGTGGGGAGCTCGAGGTGTGTTTGGATGAACCGGGTTGAACAGAATGATTTGCAGCAGCACGACTGGAGTGGGAGATGGGAGCGATAGAGCCTTCCCGTTTGCTTGCAGGAGAACCTACAGAGGTGTCCTGAGGACACGGGGGCCTGTGCTGTTGACAGAAGTTGTGGAAAAAAGTAGCCTGACATTAATCTGGTGGTGATGGAGCCCTGGAAGGGCTGAAACACAAGAGGAGGCTGAGAGTAAGATGAGATAGGGTTCTGGTAAGATTTGGAGTGTGGTGTAAAAGTATAAATGAGATGTGAAATAAAAAAAAAATAATCAGAGGGTGTATTAATTAGATGGAAAAAAACCTGAAGTGCCAGAGTTGGAAAGAACTCTAAAGAAAGATATTAGTCCAGCACCCTCTAGTTACTGCGAGTGTTTACTGGTAGTTATTTCACATATTAAATGCTGTTGTGCCTCTAGGTCCTTAAAATATTAGTTTGATCACTTGAAGTTGTGAAGGCTGATTTTTTTTTTTCTTTTTTGTCCTCTTTCCCATCCCAGTCAGAAGCAGATAGCACCTGAAGGTAGTGGTTTGAGGTTGGATGGTAATTATGGGCTGTAAGATATCAGTGGTTTTTTTTTATTTTATTCTGGCTTTCTGAACCCACTTTAAATATGGTGGTTTGGATGTGGGTTTTTGTGTTTGGGTTTTTTTTGTTTGTTTTGTTTTTTATTAAAAGTACCATGTTTCTCTACCCCTTTATGTTTTCAGCTCTGACTAATTCAAAAGTTCTCTAAAACTGCCTTGCAACATGTTAAGACTTAAGAGTGCAGTCATTAGGGTGTTTCTTTTTAAAAATGTTAATATGAAAATTCTTGTGAAAGAGTATTTTACTTAACTGGGATGGATATACTTTGTGCAGATGAGATTCCTGGAAAAAATCCTAGTTGTACGAGTCTCCAAAAAAAGAAAGAGTGTGACGGTTCCTTGGTTATCTGCACGGCTCTGAACAAAAAAAGACATTTTACGTATCTCTTAAAGCTGGAGTCTCTGCTCTAATTGCCATCTTTGAGTATGACTGTGCAGCTGAATAGTGACTATAAATGAACATCCTCTTAATATGCATGGGTTTATGTGGAAAGTATGAACTACAGCTGACCCTCTAGCCAGGCTAAAAGCACCAGTGTTTCATTAGAAAACATTCGTACTGAATGCGCAGAGACAGATAGCTATTTTCTAAATTAAAGTCAGACCCGGCAATAGTTGCAAAGCTGAAGTAGAGCCCGGGGCTGATAATTTTGTGCTTTAGCTGCTGGTTCTGTGCTTTATTAGTTAGTTTGTGTGTGCTTTAGCAGTGGTTTTATTTGTGTTTGGTTTGTATTGGAACTGAGCGCTGCGCTAAGCCAAATGTGTTTGCTTAATGCAAGACACTGCTACTACAGCAAAACAGCCTGTCTGACAGCCTTCTCCGGAGATTCCTTACAGCGCTTTATTTGGGATGCAAATCTGTCTGCCAGGGATGCAGAAGCTTTGCAATAGCTGCGCGGAACGCAGGGAAAAAGGGCATTTACTGGGTTAATTTGTCCAGCAGCTACCTCCTTCCAGAACATTGTTTTAGTAGTTGCTGGGCAACACTCTTTTTTTGGCAAGATGTTCAAGGAATGAACCCATATCTTAGACTTAAAATACCCTCATGGTGAAGCAGAAGATGAGTAGTTCAAATTCTGTTTGTTCTTTTGATCCTAATCCATACTGTATGCTCTTTGTGAATGCTGCCTTCCTGAAGCCTTCGGTCAGGTTTGGCTGGTGGTGGTTGGGGCTGGCATGAGGGTCTCAGCCTTTGAACTGCAAATTTGTCTTCAGCAGAAGGAATAACCTGGGCGCTACGAAGAAAGATGTATTAAAAAAAATATATATCCCTCCATACCCCTGTTCTTTTGATGGATTTCTCTTAAATTCATCCTGCGCTCAGCATTGATGAAAGCCAATATGCTTCTCCGTCACAGAAATGTTTTTGAGTTTTATTTTGTTCTCCATAGCGTTGGTGTCCATGATCTGAAGCCCATACACTGCTGCTTGGTTTCATATGAAGGAAACCATGTAATTTATGCAGTACTGATAGAGGCTATGGAGTTATGTTGCGTACATATGGGATTATTTAGCCTTATTTAGCCAATGCAAGCTTGTTTATAGTTTGGCATTAGAACTGAGATTAAGGGATTTTTCAGCTGAAGGGTCACATACAGAGTTTTTCCCCAACGCTTCAGAATATTAAAAAACAAACTAAACCAAACATCCAGATGCCTCTACCTGTTAGCTTTGGAAAAATAGTAGCAGCATATGGAAGTGCACTTTCTAGGTAGTTCAGTACCATCCCCTGTACTCATCAAGGAGAATTTTTTGCGGTATAAGCCTTCAGGTACCATGTGTTCAGCTTCAGATAAGTGTATAGCCTCAAATCCTGTTGCTCTCCGTATGCTCTCCATGCATACTTTTCCAAATCTACTCTGGTGAAAGCAATTAAATCAGCTCAAATTGCTTTTTAAACTTTGATGTGAAATAGTCTGCATTGCGTGACTTTCTGCATATATTAGAGGGGTTCGAGTGGGTGTTTTGCAGAGGGTTCAGGGCATATTCCTGCAATGATGGTGAGAAGAAGAGGAGTGATAGACCTGGGCTGCGTGGCCAAGTTTAGGCTCCTTTTTCTCTTTGAACGTGGTGTTTCGAATGCTGGTGAAACGTTTGGGTATATTATTAAGGTGCCTAAATTCCTTTAAGGAATATTTAAACTCATGTCTAAATAATGGCGCTTTTTTTCACTCTGATAACCTCATATTAGCAGATAAAATAGCAGGATTCTATTTTCATGCAGGGGGCAGAACTTTTGAGAGTGCTTGAGTGATAAGTTCAAAGCTTAGCATGGAGATTGATCTGGAAGAGAAATAAATCACCTGCAATAGAGAAGTGGTGACTCCTCAGTTTTGAGATGTCCAAGAAGGATTAAAATGCACTTGCTGAATACCAAAAGTAGTATGTAGGGCAACAGTACTACATACCTACTTAATTAACTTCTTAGTTTTTCCTCTGACCCAAATGCCAGAAAAAGAAAAAAATACGTTTCCTAGCCCCTTTTTAAAAAGGGTCTTAAGATCATGGTTTAGTGTAAAACCGAAGGAATTGTGGGGGTGGCACGATGGAAGAGAAAAATGATAAAAATACAGTCTAATGCTGGGCCTATAATTTCTTCATTTAAAATTGAAGCATTGGTCATTTTGTGTAGGAAAAACCTTTCAATCTCGCTGAATTAGGATATAGATTTAATATCCAAAATACATTTTTGCTGCCTTGAGGAGGAATCCTTTGGTTTGATTCTAAGTATTTATAGAGCTGTACTAGAAAACTGCCAACTGCTAGTACACATTTGAATGTGATGCCCTTTATACGATGAAGAAATCCTGAGCACTATCTCTAAAATGTGAATCTTTAGCCCACTGCATCCTACGTACAAGCAGATGTTACGGGCAATTGTCGCTGTGGCATTTAGATATTTCAAAAAGTGAAAAGTCAGAAGCGTTGCATTTTCATGCAGAGAAATGTGCTTTGTATCTGCCGAAGCTTGGAAAACCCTGGGAGAGAGGGGATCCTAGTCAAGGGCTGATGCACCAGCTAAGGGAAGGCGCCCAAGCCGCCGCCTCCTCTGCAGGTGGGGTGGTGGGCGATGTACGCTGCTGCTCCGCTTGCCTGTGGTCACTGCAGAGGGCCACCGTGGGCACCTCATCCCCAGCCACACTTAGCCACAGGCTTTGTGGTACTGCCAGGCTCAATACTGGTTACTTGCCTGGCTTGCTCTATTAGCGAGCAGAGGAGGAATTGGAACTTGCCCGTTACGAGCACAGCTAGAAAATAGGTCTTGGACTCTCGACTCGCGTAGCTGCTGTGTTCTGTAATTTATTTAAGTGTGCAAAAATAGCTCGCCTTCTTTTGAAATCCAATAGTGGTTGGATGCAGCAACCAAAGGGAAGCCTTTTTTTTTCTTTTTTCCTTTTTTCTTTTCCCCCCACAGCATGGTAAGTATTGTCATGGAGAGGGAATCAGAAAGCTGGTTTTATTTAATTTGCCATGTCTTTTGCAGTGTGGTTCCTTACTGGCCGATTCGGCAAGACAAGTGTGTAGTCCAGTCGGTAGCTATGCGTGCTGAAGCACCAGGACATCCTAAAGATGTTCCAACTTCATGATGCCGATGTGTTTTGCTGAAATAGAATCATAGGGTTGGCAGGGACTTCTGGAGATCATCCAGTCCACCCCCCTGCCAGAGCAGGGTCACCCAGAGCAGGGGGCACAGGAACGCCTCCAGGCGGGTTTGGGATGTCTCCAGAGACGGAGACTCCACCACCTCTCTGGGCCGCCTGTCCATAGTGGATAAATGATCGGCCAAATAATTATTGGTTTAATTGAGATGGTTTAGCAGGTTTTTTTTTTCTGTGTCGTAGTGATGGGGTACCAAGGCCGTAATGGGAAAGGTCTGCATGGCGCAGATTTCAAGAGATTCTCCTAAACTTGGCGTAAAAAAGTTGTCAATAGCGAGCAAGAGGGAGGAGGTGGGTTTGCTTGGGCTGGAGATGGGCTCGGCTGCATTTGCGCAAGTGCTGTGCTCGAACAGCTGCCTGCCAGCTTCTGGTGCTAACGGGCTTTCATCTTCCACGGCTTGCATCTAGATGAAGGCAGAGCAAAGCCCCTTTGAAAGAGCAAGTGGCCATTAGTATGCATCACTGGAACGCTGTATGAAAAATGCAATCCGTTGGTTAAGGTACTGCAAAGGAGTGAGGGGGGATTTAACTGAGCTCCTAGTCTGAAGTTTTATGTTCTGTGCACTTCGTTTGCCCGTCTGAAAAATGCGGATACTAGTTGAGTACTGAGGAGATCTTCAGTGCAGGACGGCAGGGGAATGCGCTGGTGTCGTGACCGTGTACTAAAAATGAAGAAATAAGCAAAGCGCCGGTTTGAGCATTCGTTCTTTCTCAACAGCTCTCACAGGTCTGAGCTTTCTCCCCCATGGAAAGTTCAGGGTATTTCAGGTAGGATCGAGGGAGGGATTGCCAAAAAGCAGTGCTTAGCTATTAAGTAGAGCAGCGCTGTTAATAAACCTAGCCCCAACCTTGTAGACAAAAGAATACTGTGGCTTTGTTGCCATAGTTTCAGTGCAAAATCTGACCTTAGCTACAATAACATTCGGTTAGAAAGAACTAGCTAATCAGTTTTCTAAAATTAGTGTGTTCCCTAGTACATAAGCCAGTATGAACAGGATATTTAATGAAATATTATACTTAGTCACAAGAGCCCAAGGGAGTGAAATGCCTTGATGAATTGTGGGGGTGGGGTGACATTGGTGCATATCTTTTAATATAGCAAAGTTATTAAAATTTGTGGCTCGCTTAATATTTAGGGTAGCTCAACTGTTGTGTTCTTCTGTGCGCTCAATCTACTTTGCTCTTGTTCCTTTTAAAAGGTCTCAGTCGGTTCTGTAAGCAGGGAAGGTGGAGATGCTGGTGAGTCTCATCAATACTAAGTACTTCCAGGGGACCTTGAATAAGCTTGAGAGCTAGAGTGCTTTTTGTTAGTGCAGCCCGAGTGCTTTGTGGATGAAGGAGTCTTAATCATAGAAGGATGCAAATATTGAAGCAAATGGATAAAATCATAAAGTTTTTGGGGAAAAAAACCTGTGTGTGAGGGAAGCAATCTCCCAGGTATGCGGTACCAGACAACTGCAGTTTTTCACTGGTTTTCTAAAGTGCTGAGAAACTTACAGGAGAGACTCGGAGAGGCTGGTTGGTGAGGTCTGGCGTGTAAAATATTGCCGTCAGTCGAGAACACCTGATTTGAGAGGGCATTTGTTACGCCTGAGCCTCATTGACCTAGCCTTGGGTGAGATTTTATCAAACTGTGGTAACCTAGAGTCAGATTGTTTCTTGGCAATATGGGAACTGTGATGAATTACCAGGTTTTCTTATGTTGTCGTGGTTTTATTCCAGCCAGCAGCTAGGACCACACAGCTGCTCACACAGTTCTCCTCCTTCCCCCAGAAAGGCAGGGAGAAGATGGAGGAAAGGAGCGGAAAGGGAAAGAAAAAAAACTTGTGGGTTGAGATAAAGACAGTTTAATAGAACAGTAATGGAAGATAATAATGTCACAAGTCACTCTCACCACCTGATGAACTGGTACCTTCCTAAGCAGCAGTCATGGAATCCCACCCCCCCGAACAGCCTCATTTATATACTGAGCATGCCATCTATGGTACGGAATATTCCACTGGCCATTCCATTGTTCTGTCTCTGCTCCTTCTCAGCTTCAAGGGGAAGCTGAAGAGAGTTGTTGAAAAGTATAAACATCGCCTAGCAGCAACTAAAACAGTATGCATTATTAGCCTTCCTTTCACAGCAGTCACTAGAAAGAAAGTTGACTGCTTTCCAGCTGAAAGCAGGACATGTGGAAGTTGGTTATTTCAGTATTAATATAAGAAAAATATGTAATATGCAAATTAGGGGTGGGAGGTTCGGTTAGCTGTCTGTTACTCACTTCTGTTTGAAATTTAGGTTCTCATTCAGCCTGCCCGGTGTTTCTGCCTGGCTGAACCATATTGCCCACGTAGCTTTCTGGAGTCACCAAGATGCTGAATTTTTCTCGCTCTAGGTTTGGAATGGTAGTTTGCAGCCAAGGAAGCTGAACTGCCTTCTCTGCAAGTCTGATGTACAGCATCATGCCAGTGAAACGCAGCTTCGCTGGCGTCTCGTTGGCAGTACCGATAGGAGAGCCTGTCATCCGTCTCTCCATCCCGATTTGCCTGCTGCCTCGCGCAGTGATGAGCAGTGTTCCCTTACTGCCGGTGCTTGAGAGGTACCAAATACACGGGAAGAAGGTTTAGACACGGAGCATCCAAAGCATCTGAATGATGCTTGCCAGTTTGGTGGTAGCTTTTGTTATTTCTGTTAGTCAGAATGAGTTACTAATGAATCGTCACCGCTTCTGACAGTGCCTTGCAGTTAGGTTAAAAGTGCCTGTAATAAGTCAAAAGCAGCGATAGTTCACTTAATTAATCTCCTGAGGCTCATCTTTGGACTGTCCTGGATGTTTTGTGACCAACGCAGTGGANCGAGGCTCAGCTTTGGACTGTCCTGGATGTGTAGAAGCACAAATGTTTTGTGACCAACGCAGTGGAGTTTGATTCAGAAGAAGGTTTTTCACCTCGGATGCGCTGACGCTTGCCGAGCTGAGCTGCCAGGCACAGCCTCTCAGCTCTCTTCGTTTTGCTTCTGCGACACATAGCTTGTGATTCCTGATACAGCACACAGTCACGGGAAGGTATGATCCATATTCTTGGATCTTCCAATTCAGATTAGCAAATTGATGTTTCAGGATTTCCATTTTTCTGCCTTGTACACCCAGCTGCCTTCCCCAGTGAATTTTAGGAAACCGTACGTAGCTTTTACTTTGGCCAAGGTATGAACGATATTCTCGGGTTTTTTCCCTTTCACTAATGTGACCAAATTTGATTTCCTCTTACCCTTTGACATGATGTGATCATGAGGTGTTTCATTTTTCATCGGTATAGGTGCGCTGTGACAGCCCTGGGGGTCTCATCTGTGTCAGGCTCTTCAGAGAACCTGTTCTCTACAATCTTACTTCTCTGTTGCTTTTAGGGCAGAGTGAAAGTTATTATTAGTAAATAATAAGAAATTAGTAAATTAGAAAGTTATTATTAGTAAAAGTTCTGTGCTGCTTGCAGGAGTGGGAAGTTCTACTAAAAGCTTCAATTATTTCACTTTACCTAAAAAAGAAGGCTTTGTATTTTGAATTGACTTACAGTTTAAAAATATTTTCAATTCAGGTTATTTACTTAAGAAAATAAGAGATAAATAATGCTAAGTACCGGTACTGAGGAGGTCTTACAGGTACTGTGTCCGAGTGCCACATGGAAGTCATTAGTCAAAGAGGAACCCAGCCTCAACCCAAACTTAAATAATTTCACTTTTCATTTTCTGGGTAGCCTGTTCTTCCCTGAGCAAGAGTCCCGAGTAGGGCAGTGGTATCTCCTCAGCTGTAAGCTCGGGGCAGTAATGCTCTAAGTACTTCTGTTTGAGAGCAGTCAGAAGCAAGGCGGTGAGGGTGCCAGCATAGCTGGCCATAAAAATGTGCTGTTAAGAAAGCCAGACCTTGGAGTTGTCTTCAGTGAGCAGTGTGTGACATTCACATCTTCCTCCTTCTCCACATTGCTGCTGGAGATGGAATACCCTGTCCTGCCCATTGCAGGAATTTGGATTCATCTTTCAAGATGCAGTATAGTACTTCATCTGTCAACAGCCGAGTGTGATTTCTCTTCTTCAATCATGGACGCATTAATAGCACCTCCAGCCGAGTTCTTCACATTGCTGGGTGGAGATCAAGGTGCCAGTGCTAATCTGTCAAGCTCCTCGCGATTTGCGACCTCTCTGTATAAAAATCTCCAGTCTTTCTCTTTAAAGTTTGTGATCCAAATTCCAGGAAACAAGTGAGTCGTTAGTAAAGGTTCTTGATTCTGAAAACTGCATTGTGTTTTTTTGCGATCCGGAAAGGAATTTTCTGTTTTGAGGTCAGTCTTGAAAAACACCTACTGGTTCTTCAGGAATAAACTGGAAAATAATTTTATTTCCTTGCGTGACAGCTGACTGGCTGGGGTAGGGAGTTGCAAAAGTCCCAGATTAGCATTTAGTGGCCCCTAACGAATGCAACCACTGTAAATAAGCCTTGTGTTTCTCACCTAGAAAAAGTATTGTTTGTAAACATACCTATGCTGATTTTTCTCACTTGCTTTAAAAAAAACCTGGCGTATGTAGGAGGCTGTTTCTTATGCGCTGCGTTTGCCTTTGAACTTGTGACTCGGTGGTCATGGCAAAGGACAAAATGCAGGCGGTGGTTGTTGGTGGTGGAAGCTGAGGTGGAGGCTTATCGCCAGCTGGTAACCAGTAACGGAGCCCTTTGTGCTTGTCCACCTTCAGCTGGTCTGGATGCAGCCGAGCGGAGATGCCGAGAAGTCTGAGCTCCGTGGCTCCTCTTAAATACTGGTACCTTGCTGTAAGAGTCAAAGCCTTCAGGTTGGCATGTCTCCTACGGGTGTTTCCAACGCTGGAATAGCCATTACAGATTGACTGACACTAAGCGCAGTGCTCCTCTAAAATTTTATTCTAATGAACAATTTATTATTCAGTTAAGTAAGAGAGTTACTTATGTGTTAGGACTAACACTTCCTTCATACCTCATTTGTGAAAATAATCAGTGCTGAGTTCTCAGTGTTGGCAATTATCATCTGCTTTGATTATATAATACACAGAAGTTCAATGAAAACATAACTCCTCGTATTTTGGTTGAAGAGTCTTTCTGGAGCGCTCAGTTGGAATTTCAGAATAAGAAATCACCTCCAAGCTCTGCTGACAGCAGAGGCACCGTGGCATTGCTGGAAGACGCTGCTACAGGATCCTCTCCTGCTTTTACTAGAACAAATTACCTCCGAGTCAGATTTTATTAAGGATACAGAAAGCTTTGCTATGCAAAAGCAATCTGGTAGCACTTAGACCTTGTATTTTGTGAATGTCAGCCCTTTGATTCGCCGAGGTTAAAAATTATACAAGGGAAAAATAAACACAGAACTTGTAGGCATGAGGAAGTGAGAGAGCTGGGTGAAGGAGCAGCCGGGTCCTGAAAAGGAAAAAATCTTAGCTATAACTCCAGAAATCCTTTCCCTCCCCGTGAGAGCCGTGCGTGGTCTCCGGCCAGACGAGCCCTGGTGCCACGGCTGGTGGTGGGACCAGGGTGGGGGTCCATGCAAAAGGGTCAGTGTGTGTTGGGGATTGCGGTCCACGGCTGCTCCTTGTGCCATAAAACTGCATTTTATTTCCAAAGAAACAATAAATCCCCGTAGTATTAGAACGTAAGTGGTACCTATGTGGAAAGAGAAGTTTAATCCCTTCCCTGTGAAACTATTGGAGCCACTGATGCTGGATACTGGCCGGGGCCAGAGAGAGAGAGACAGAGCTGGGTATTTATTTTAGGGCTTTTCAGATGTGTCCCCAAAGCAGAAACTGCAGTGCTGGTCTGGCTCCATCAGTCCAGCCTGGAAGTTTGGATTAACCAGCACCAAAGGCTTCAAAGAAAGGCTGAAGAACCAAGCAGTGTATTTGTGATTTTGCTGGGTCGGAGGTCGTCTCAGCGCAGACGACTTTCTCAACTACAGTGTTTTTATGTTAAATTAACTAGATGTTCTTGTCAAAGGCATCCAGGTGCCTTTGACTTCTCGCTCATATCGTAACACCAATATTAAGCAAAGATGCTTTTTGGAGCATACACATACACGCAATTTTTCTGGGGGGGGTGTTGGCTCTACTTAGTTCTGTCCCTCAAAAGTGCATTTTCCATATTGATTAAAAAGCAAATAACGTATCACATACTCGTGCGATCACAATGAAAATTAATAAGAACATGAGGCTCTGTACTATAAGAGGAACTCAATTACCACGTTTCTCTGGGAAACAAAACTTGGATCTTTGCTGGTTGCTGTAGGAGCCTTTGGCCATGGAAAGGGGATGGTGTCTGCGTGCCGGGCAGCACACGGGAGAATAATCTTTCCCTGTTGCAAAGTACATGCGCTCGAAATAGGAATGACAGTACTCTACTAGCCAGCCTCGTAGGGATTGGAAGGTAAAGTCTGAAGGCAATATGGATTTTACAGATAAATCTTGGTTATCATTGACACATTTTAAAATAAGCTAAGAATTTATATCCTCCCACTCCTTGTCAGGCAGATGGCCTTGGTCATGGGGAATGACAATGAGGAGAAGATCCTTCAAATACGATCTACGAATTTAATTCCAAATATATATTTTTTTCATATGCTGTCAGTCATGTGCTTAAAGTTTTAGGGTTTTGTGAAGATTTGGGAAACTTGACAGATGATAATTCTGCATTGGGATCAGAATTTGTCTGCGGAGAGCTCTTTAAGATTTAACAGCTTATTAAGTCTCCTTACAGGTTTGCTTGTGTGTGTGTATGTGTATATATACTCATACACACAAAAATTATTAAAGGAGGAAGTACACAATATACAAGTGATTTTATATTTAATTTGTTGTAGCTTATGTTATGAATATCCACTAATATTTCACATCGGCTCCTTTTAATATTATGGTTGACATTTAATTTCTAACTTTTATCTGATGTAAAAAAACTGAGAGGGTGTTTTCATCTTTATTTGTTTTAAGTCTTTAGCTGAAGTCACCTTGAAAGGTCAGCAGCCATCACCATAGTTCTTCAGTCTTCACAATCCTCAATGCTAAACAGTAGTTCTCAGGACCTTGAAAGCATATGGGTAGCAGAGAAAGCCAGAAAGGGAACAAGTGTAATTAGTGCTTTGCCTTTATGAAATGTTTGATTGTGGGGAAACCCTGCAGCTGTGTTGAGGCTAAACTCATTTCAGTCTGTGTTTCCAGAGGGCTGCCACAATTCACTCGTGCTGCCTCTGGTCCCCAAGCCAGCATCCTTTAAATGGGAAGCAGAAGGGATGGAGGAGAGAGGAAAGCCCTTTGCAGGCTTTTGAGAAGATGGGGAGTTCATAGGGGATTCGTATAGGGTGAGAATAACTGAATGTACAGAATAAAACTGGAGAAAATATTTAATTCTTGTAATTTGTCCGAGAACCCAAGAATATGAAAACATTGAAGTTTTTTCCTTTTCTGAAATTCAAACGAAAAAAGAAACACAAACCAAAACTGTGTAGAAAACTGTAAACATTCTTGGGGAGAAAATACTTCAGAAAAAATGGTTCTTTTTTTTCAGACACTTTACAGGGGGAGGGGATTTCTGTTTGCAGAAATTTCCTTCTTTCAGCTTTCTTGTGTTAAAGCTTTCATAACTGAATAGCTCGCATACATTTGTGCTGGATTGAGGATCTTTGTGATCCTTTGCTGAGGTTTGTTCCTGCCTAAAATGGGGCTGTCTGATGATAACTGGGAAGGACTGGAATTGAGTGGAGCTGTCCGCTTCTCATGCGAAATTCATTCCATCTTGCTGTACCATGCTTTCCCTTCAGGTACTCCCAATCTTTACGTTTTCTGTTTTTATTGTACCTTTTCTGTGCAGAAACTACTGGATTTGTTTGTCTGCTCTGTGTTTTTATAAGTATGGTGAGCCTGGCCATTGCTTTGGTGGCCCCACTGCTACCAGCGCTGTAAAACCACAATTGGAGGCAGTGGGGAGGGGGTGCCAATGGAGAGTTTAGAGGGGGAGGGGAAAATAAAAGACCTTGAGGTTTTACTCAAACCTCAGATTAGTCACACAAGTCCATTGCCACAGACTGTGCTGTTTGCTACGCGCGCAAAAGTGTTGAGACTTAGAGACAGTGCGGTCTGAGATCCCAAACTTGAACTACTCTAACGAGCGATGTGATAGCCATGCAGGGTTTAAATTATGGCTAATACAGGATTAAAGTTAAAGATTGTGTTGGGAACTAGACATCAAAGTACTTAAAGAAAACAAAAAAAAAAAAAGGGGGTGGTGGAAGTGTCAGGAAAATGAGTTGCAGCCTTAGACTTAAAAACTCAGCAATTTTAAAAGAAAAACTTTTATCCTTCAGAGATTTTTGAAGTGCCTGTCACTTAATGTTCCTCCCTTCAAATCGTGGTTAAAGGCTCATTTCAGTAAACCACAGTGACTCAGCTACTTTGAATATCTGTTCAGTTAGCATGTGGCTCGTGTTGGAAGCCCTACGATTTTCTCCCACCTCTGAAGATGGTTTTTATTGGTGGATACTTTATTGGAAGTATCTTTTGTGCTCTAATTTTAAACATACTTTAAACATTTAGATTTTTAAGGAAGCATAAAGGCATAGTACTGTGATACTGGTAAGTAGAAAGGAGAGAATTTATTTATAAGTATTTATTATTTTTCAAATACAAAGGTAAGTTTATCTGTTTTGGGTTTTTTTCCGCCTTTGAAAGTGACTGCTGCGGATACAATGCTGTCTAATGTTTATTGCAGTGTAATGCTGGGTTATGCTCATCTCTTCTGAAGGAGTGAAAATGTTCCTTGGATATTTTTTCGATTGAATCGGTCAACTTGAAGAAATGAACAGTTCCTCCTGTGGTGCTTTGGCCTCCTCAGATCTGTGTGCTGGTCAGGCAGCACCTTCAGAATAGTCTGTGGACATCCGCACGTGCATCAATGAGTTTCTTGTCTTTCTGGTTGTGACCTCAGATAAACTCTTCTGTGTTCCTCTGTCCAGTGCTACACGTCCTTGAGGGCAAGATCTGCCTAGTTCTGTTTTATGTTCTCGAGCCCTTTGCTTGGGAATGGTGTGGGTGGCTTGGAGAGAGTTGGTTCTGGACAGAGTTTTTGTTGCAAAATCAGTTGGGTGGCCTGGTGGGAGATGTTTCTGAAGACAGAAAAGGGAATTTTTGAGCAAAACCTATATGAACACGCATAAAACAGAACTAGTGGATTGTACGGGAAGGAACTATGTGAATATATTCTTCAGTGTGGTAGGGCTGCAATGTATGTTTTTAACCTTATCAGGTCCAACAAGGCCAAGTGCAGGGTCCTGCACCTGGGTCAGGGCAACCCCCCGTATCGGCACAGGCTAGGGATGGAGGGATTGAGTGGTCCTGCTGAAAAGGACTTGAGGGTACGGATGGGTGAAAAGCTGGCCATGACCCAGCAACGTGTGCTGGCAGCCCAGAAACCCCCCGCAGCCTGGGNTGAACAATTTGAGGTATCCCTCCTCATTGCAGGGGACTTGGACTAGATGGCCTTTAAAGGTCCCTTCTAATCCAGCTTCTGTGGTTCTATGATCCTTACTTGGCGAAACAGAAGCTTGAGGGTGGCAGGAGGAATAAATGATAGTGACCAGATATTTGTGATGATTAAGAAAAGTAAGATGTTTAATGGAATAACCCCTCCATAAGATGTAGTGATCTACAGGGTGACTTCTTGAATAGTCAGAAATTAAGCTTCATCAGGCAGCATGCGGTGTGGGTTTTCGCTGCTTACAAGTGGCACAACCAGCTGTCAGGTTGGGCTTTTTAGATTTGCGTGGAGCTAGTCCAACCTCGTGATGAAAATTTATGCAACTGACTGAATTGCTGAAGTGGACATCTTGCTTTGCAATGATTCTTGATTACTAGCATCGTGCTGCTGCGAGATCTGAGGACACAGAAATAATCTCTTATTCGTTTTTCCCTGTGTTTCCCTGTCGGTACACAGAAGTGTTGCCATGGAGGAGAGCGTGGGGTGGGAGTAGGCAGGAACCAGCTGCTTTAGGGCCACGCTGGGAGGAAGACTGGGGGAGGATAATGCATGAAGCCTGCTCTTGCAAACAATCCTAGGAACTTCTTGCTGTCAAGCGTTGGGTGTATTTGTTGTGGAAGAGCTTTGAAGGCACGTGGGGTGGGTCTTTCAGAGAGAGGAAATGGGCTTTCTCCGCGCCGCTGGGGAGGGCAGGGGTTACGGAGCTAACGTGCATGGTGGGCTGCAGGGGCCTTTGTTTTCAGTCAAGAGTGCCTTGGCAATCTTGTGCATATTTATGTATTGTTTAAACGAGTTCTGCTTTTGCATGATGCGGCCCTCCGAGGATGTGCAGTACGACTGTGTTACTTTTATAAAAGTGCTTTGCGAATTTTTAGTCTAGCCAGCGCAATAAGTTTGCTGATAATTAAGTAACGTTCCTTTACCTGGAATATGATTGTGACCTGGCCAGATGGGCTGTTGTGCGTGTGTGTTAACGTTTACTTTGTCTCTTCTCACGAGGGCAGGAGCTCCTGTGGTTCGCTTTGGGTAGCGGTGTGCTGTCTGAGGCCAAGACCTACCACAGCCTTGGAAGCCTTTTGCTGTTGGTCATGTCCCCACAAATTGACAGTGCGGGACTGGATGTAATGGTGGAGTTACACGAGATACCATCATTGCACTCGGAAAACCCCTTCTGCTTGCTTCTCTCCCTGTTATCTTTTTGTAAGTGTAACGCAGTGGTCAGTCGTGGGATGACGGAGCACAGGTTTGATAAAAAAATGCTTCTCATCCCCTCCCATGCATTAAGTGGAAATCCTGAGTACAGGGAGATCAAAGAAAATAGTGTGAAGTGATATTCTTTTTGCATGCCTGGCATCTATCTCTTAGTGTTGCAATGATTTTGATCCACTTCTGTTACCCTTTCCCAATGATTTCTGAAAACTTTGATCATAAATCTAATAGACCTTATAAGACGGAGATGGCAGGGATAATTTCTTCATCAGATTTCATTAGAATAGAGCAAAAGAGTGTTCTGTTGCTGAACTGAAGGGTCCATCCTTGCTACATCACGGTGGGTATATCAGCAGTCTCAGTTTAAATATTTTCAGTAAAAAAAAAAAATAGTTGATTTGTATACACAACAAGCATATGGCTTAAGGCTTCTACTCAGCAGTTATTTGGATGTATTTATTAGTAAAAGTACCACGCGGGGATGTTTGACAAGAAAAACTTGTTCTCTGTAAGAAGCTTGGGGTTTATGAAGTTAATTAGTATTCCAGGAGCAGCTCTCGAGTGAAGGCTGAAAGCTTTCTGATTTTTGCGGTCATTTGTGTCCCCAAACGTGGGTTGTCTGAGAGCGTGGGCTATCTGATGACAATTTTCAAGGCGCGTTATTGTAAAGAAGTGGAAATAATGTGCATGAACATTTATAATATTTGGCAATGTTTGTAGTAGTGCAGGTTCGGGGATGGAATTCAAAAGCTCTGTTATATCCTCCCTCTGGCAGGTCGTGTGCTGAGACCTACCCTCATGCTTCCAGCCTCGCTATTTCCTTTTAAAAAATACGATTACTTTCACAATGTCATAGTAGCGTTTTGGCTCAGAAGCTTGCTGCTCTACAGCGCACACAGTTCTCAGGCGCCTCCCTTGAGCAGCTCATCTGATTCTCTTTAAATATTAAGTCGTTGTAATGTTTTTAACCATACTTTAAATGGCTTCACCTTGTAAAAGCTTTCTGAATGACCAAATGGGGAAAACTGCATAGTGGAAACACTCCTGTGCTGCCACACCGCAGGAGGATGCAGGGCGCTAATGACCACTTAAGGTCATTAATAGTCCTCTGTTTCTATGACAGTGGAAGATCATGGAAATATAATTCACCGCGTATGGGTTTCTACCGGCCAATATTCTTGGGTTAAGTCTCATAATCCTTCTATCTTAAAGTTCTTCATTTAACTTAATGTGTAGTATTGCTAGTGCTCTGATCTTCAGTAAGAAAATAATGGATTTGTGCCTGAGAATATCTAAAAATCAGAAATTATGAAAATATTTGAATGGAGAAGTAGCAGGCTTTTTGAATATTTTCAAAGGGCAAATAGAAGGCATGCTCAGTATCTTGAAGTTTGCCTTTTAAAAATCCAGAGACATGGCAGACAAGTAAACTGAAACCACTGCTTCTAGTGACTTCCTTTTAATACCGTGAGTGAAGTAGTAAAACTGAAAGTCAATGAGGAAAGTCCCAAGTGCTCATCCAGATCTAAAAGCTCAGGAAATTACAGATAATCGACTTCTCACATCTTTGTCACTTAGCTTTTTTGTTGAGCATAACGTACATATCCTTAGGAGTTTTGAGGGGAGATTTTGTTCTGCTTATATCAGTTACCTTTGAATAAGGTCCAGATATTTAATCAGTACAGTTGACACTTCCCATGATTAAGTCTTTAGGTAGTATCAGTGTCTGGGTTTCATTTACCATTTGCTGAAATAGTCCTTATTTCTGACTCCTAGGCAGAATTTATTTTTTGAGCATCTTTAATATCAAGAATACTTGCAATCCATCTCTCATAACTCATGTCTAGTTTATCGTCTGAGAGTCACTTGTTGCTTCAAGAGGATGGTGTACCTGTTTTTCCAAAAGCATGTGTTAAAATTGTTCTGGATGAAATTTATCCCTGGGGGCTACAGATGAGTAACGTAGTTGAGTGCTGCCTCTTACTACTGCAATTTTCCTCTGAAGTCATAAATCTAGAAGGCATTGTTTCAGACCTCCTCCATGGGAGAGCTGGCATGGGTTGGTGCATTGAGTGCTCTTATAGCTGTCGGTGCCAAGGGCCATTTTTTCAGTGGTTGAAAAGAGCCACTGGCACCGTAACAGGTGGAACGACACTGTTCAGATGTCACCGTTGATGTAGTTCTTGTGAACTCCTGCTAAATTTACAGCGGAGCGGGAGAGGGCTGCAGTAATTTTTTAAAAACTCTCTCACGTCTGTGAAACCAGCGGCATTGGGTCTTGCCACTGAACGCTCTTTGGTCCGTGTTTGGGGCTGCCTTGGCCGTGAGTCACCATCTCAGGCTGTCCCAGCATCTCCCCACCAAAGGGTTTCATCTGCCTGCACTGTGGCTCCACTCCACTCTGCAGACCAGCAGTTGCAAATAGGTATTATCAAATTTATTGGATATAATCAGGTTTTTTTTAGTTGCTTCTGCTGTTTCTGAACACCAAGATCTTGTGTAGAAAAGGAAAATTTATCTGAAACATGATTAAATTAATCTAAAATCCTGAAAATCAGGGCATAAATCTGATGTAGATCTGGAAGAAGATGCTGGACCACCTGACACAACCAGAAAACAGTTTTAATACAATTATGATACAAATAATAATTAGGAAAAAAAGACAGTGATTGGAACAAATGAAGGAAGAGAAGGGCCAGGGGAAGGCAATGTTAAAAGAGGACTTCAGTGCATTTTTCTGAACTGCGAAGGTTAGTGCTGCTGTGAGGCTATTGACAAAGGTGATATTTGTGATCCGAGACGACTGTCTTTGCTGACTCTGTGCGGCTATGACTGTGGGATGTGTTTAGACAGTGGTGCAGCTGGTGTTATTTAATAGCTCTCCATCTATGTTATTTAATAGCCTGTCCATCACTTCTGAATCCAGATTTCTTCCGCACTGATTGATAAGTTTTTATGTCAATAAGGCAGCTTGAAAGATGGCTTAAAACGTTGAAAATACCGAATTACTGTTCCTTATGGAAAAGGAGATTTTAAAAATTGATGTAGCACTAAGTGGTTTGCATGCGTTTATTTTCTCTAGACTTTCCAGAAACAAATACAGGTAGGGATGTATGGTTTTGATCATGCCTTGGGGGCAAGATGGTAATGCACAATCCCTTTTGGTGCTTCCCTTGGTAATGCAAATGCCTTGATGTGTTGCTGTTATGGTCCAAGGGCTTCATTACAGGATCAATTAAAAGGCTGGGAAAATGCCTCAGGAGTCTCAGTGTTAAGGAAAAACTTTATCAGTGCTGTAATGATAGCTAGGTAAAGGTTTAAGCATTTCTTTTCCCCCTCCCCTTTCCATTTTTCAGTTGATTACGTGTTGCTGTGAAGCCTCCCAGCTGTGGCTGTCAAATGCCACACTAATGTACAGATTTGCTCATCTTTCTGCAGCTGGCAGGAGAGGGGACCGAAATGAAGGGGTCTGTTGATTCACACGCACTGTGAGAAGGCAACAATTAATAGGCTTTGAGATTGAATGACTGGTGAATATTGTGGTGTTGAAGGTAAATTGGCTTAGGAAGCAGCGGCACTCGGGATTGAACGCATGGGTGGATGCTTCTTGCTTGGCTTTGGTAGGTGCCGGTGTGAGTGTTGCGGAGAGGGGTGAAAGTGAAAAAGTGGAGCACCCGAGAGTGTTGGGCAGGGGAGCTGCTGCTTAGGGGGTGCGGCTGGTGTGAGAGAGGGATAAGAAGCAGCCTTGAGGTCCATTGCTCGCATGTTCTTAGTGTGGTGTCAGCATAACGGCAGGGGGTTGGAACTAGGTGATCTTTAAGGTCCCTTCCAACCTAAACCATTCTGTGATAATGGGGTTTTTTGGTTGCTCTTGTCTCGAGGATTTTAGGGAAATAAGGCACGCATTGACATGGGAAGTTACAGCACCTAGGACCAAACTTAATCGTTGGACAAGAAGTTAAAGAAATGAAACCAGTGGTTTCCTTGACAGATATGTTTTAACTCCTTGAATTATTTATTATATGAAGTTTTTGTGTTCCTGTTTCTGGCTCTTACAATCTATTTTTCAGGGCCACAATCAGTTACGATAAACTGAGGAGTCCTAGAAGCTGCTCTGTCCATTGGAAAACAGACAGCAAGTTAACACAGTGTTTATTTCTGCCAAAGGCTTACACTTGGAGCCTGAAGGAAACATCCCTTAGAGATGGATGATAGCGTGTTCTCCTTCTGCTTTCTGGAAGGTAATGAAGTAGTAGTGCAGGCTAAAATAAATGGAATGACATCCATTGTTTATTAAAAAAAAAAAAAAGAAAAGAAAAAAACTCCAACTCAGTTTCTTTTGAAGTTGGAAAATGAGCAGTATACTCTTTAGCAACTGCACCATTGTGCTTGTCCTCGTCTAGCGGCATATTGGCAGCGTTGTGCAGCAGGGAGAGACGTGTGTCAGTCTGGCACACGCAGTGCGTTTTTGGGATTTTGATTTTTGGTTTTGCAGGGTCACTCAGGTGACGGTAAGTGCCCCATCAGCATCTCTTTCCAGACATAATCTATGGTGATTCCGTTGCCTGTTGAGAATGACTGCATTGCATTGCTTTAAAAAAAGCAAAACCCACCCCACCAAACTGCAGTAAGAATGTGCTGTCGGCTCCCGCCGGCTGGGATAAATGCCTTCAGGCCTCTGCTGGCAGGCTCTGCTTCCGCTCATGGTCGCTGAACATTTGTTCTTCCCATTTGCAATCCGGTGGAGTGAAGCTGGCTTATTCACATTTCTATTATCCAGCTGTCTGGCTGTTTTACTGCAGCCTGGCTTTGCTGCTCTGGCTCCCAGCTCTCGCTCGCCTTATTTGGTCAAGCAGAGCTCTTCAGTGTTCCTGGAAGGGGCTGTTTTACTAGTTCTGGGACTATTTTCCACTTTCATTTTTGATCTCTAAAGCCATAGATTGCGTTTCAGCAGCGGTGCTGGCATAGCTTAACTCTTCAGTGCTGGCAGACTGGAATATTGTGCTTTTTAGAAGTGCTTGAAGTGTTTTATTCTCTGCTGTAGCTCACTGGTATGCTGCTGCGGACAATCTCAGCAGCGGCAATATATGGCAGCACTTGTGTTTACAGCCTATATATACCTTGTCAGCATAATCAGCTTTTTAAAATGACAATCAGAGTGCGATCTTCAGTGCTAAGGCGACGTTATGGAGGACTTGGCCAAATTTTAATTAGCGGCATGATTTGTTGGCGTCTTCTGTGCTCTGCTGCTGAGAAGGGGAGTGGGGTGGAGCGACGGAGTGAGCTTGGAGAGATGGAGTAGCATCATTTGATAGGCTTCAGCAAGAGCATCTCTGGTCCCCTGCCAAAAGGATGGCGACTGTTTAAAGTAGAGAGAGGGAGAGGGCCTCAGTAAGTGAGGCGGAAGACGCAAGCCAAGCTTAGGAACAGAAAGCAAGGAATAAAGTTTTCAGACTCAGAAAACAGATGTGGACACGGGCATTTTACTCTGTTTGGCAGCTCAGTTCAGCAGCGTGACTCTGCTCTATTAAGCTCCAGGGTGGTGTTGCCTATAATTAAGGCAGGTCTGGACACTTTTTTTTTTTTTTTTGCGTTTATCTTTGCTTTGCTAAGCTCTTCAGGTAGTGCTGCTCTGGTCCGTCTGTAGCCAGTTGACTGGAAGTCTGAACATCCGTGTGGCAGCACACGCACTGTGGATGCTGCCACACTGCTGGTAGCTGCGTTTGTCACAGCTGGCTGTCCTCTGCAAGCCCCACAGAAAAGATGATGACTTGGGAATTCACTCAGAGTTCCCTTGGAAATTGAAGAAAGGACCTGAAAAACGGCATTGCCGTTCAGTGGGGGCACATGTCAAAGGCTGCCCTTAGTTGGCTGCATCCAGGGAGGAGGAGGAGGATGGGCACAACAACAGTGCGGTGGGAGAGGATGCAGGGATTGCAGGCATCACGGTTCAAACAGAAGTCGTTGGTGCTGTGCTGTTACAAAAGGTGCAATTGCTGCCTTGGAATATATAAAAAGAAACATTGCCAAAAGACATAGTAATTATTTTTTTTTCCAATTTTACTTCCTGGCAGAGCCTCAAGTGAAGTATCTTGTTTAGTGCTGCACCTCGTACTTCCAGAAAGATACGAACCAGCTAGAGAAAATCCAGAGGAGGATAATGGTCAGGAACAAGACGGATTAGTTTTGCGTTTCGGTAGCTGTGGGACAGGGAGACAGAAGCCTGCAGATACTGCTGGGGGAGGGAGAAGATCTGTGCTGCATGCCCACATGGAGAGAGAAAGAAATAATGGCCTTAAACTGTAAAAATAAATAGGTTAGATGCAGAAATAGTGGAGCGCTGGAATAGATGACCCCAGGCGATATGTCAGGAACAGAGCAGGCACCATTAATCCTGCCTTTGGGAAGGAGGGAAGAGCTCGGTGAGCTTTCCAGGGGTCTGTCAGTCCTGTGAACCTGGGTACGGGCAATTCCGCAGCAGGGCCGGGGTGTTGGAAGACGGCATTTAGTGGAGAAGGAAAGAAACAAATACGCATTTCAGGCAAGGGATCCCAAGTACTTCATTAGCGTAATAGAAATTAAAGCACTGAGTTCAGTTTTATTATTTCTTTGGTTCTTCCAACCTAGACTTCAATAATATTATCAAATATTTATTTAACTTCCCTGTATCTTTTTTTTTTTTTGGCAATGTGGGTTTTCTTTAAGCCAGATGCATTTAAAAGCTGAAAATCGAGTTACTTTATTGAACGGCTGAAAAATTTGCCTTTTGTTTTGCGTGATGCTGCGGTGGCTCGTTTCTTAGGACACACACGCAAAGCTTTCTTAAATAGAAGCAACTTTTATTATGCTGTTCAGTCACGTCAGCTCTGGCTAATAGCATAACCGTATTCTTTCCATACTGCTCAACATTGACGCTTTCAGAGGGTGTTTGAAATCTGATCTTTCTTGTTCTTCCTGTGCTTGGTCTGTTCCCTGCCTCCTGCCCCCACTTCCCGACCCGTTTTGAGCAGGAACTTTATTCCGGAAAAGCAGGAACAAGTGAAGAAGCAAACGTGAAAATGAAATCCGAGGGGGGGGCAAGCAGTCAAAATAAAATGAAATATGGCCAGCAGATGACTGTACTTTGGTTCATTGCTAGTGTAAAATGCCACTTATGCAGACTGAAAAGACCCAAGGATTTTGAGGAAGAGTGTCCCAGGATTCATGCTCTGAGACTTGTGTTTTAGTGCCTCGCAGGGAGATTTGTCATGGGAACTGTTAAAAGGGAGACAGTGGGTGGCTTCCCGAGTTAAGAATACAGCTCTCAAGACTGGGACAAAGGCTAAAGCCATGACAGTTTACTTAAAAATGCCTCTTATGCACATTAGTTTGCTGAATTTCTTTCATATAAAGTATGAATGCTTCTCCGTGTAGTGTGTAAGACTTGGGTTTTAGTGCTTGTGGGAGACCGGGGGGTTGGCCTTTGGACTTGCCTCTTGGCAAGGTTCGCCTCTAGCCCAGGATTTGTTTTCATCCTGGACCAGAGACAGAGATGAGCTAAGAGAGTAAAAACGTTCACTGAAACCAGTAGCTTTCTTGAGATCTTGGGTTGGCTCAAATTAATGTGTGCAGTTCTGAACTCTTCTCTTGGATTTCTTTTTCTTTTCTTCTCAACATTAAGAGATTTTTTTTTCCTGGCTTGTATTTGTTGCTAGCCAGGAGCTATCATGGTGCTTTGACTTTTCTACAGGTTCTTGAGTTTATTCTTAGCTTAAGTACTTTCTCTTGGTCCAAATTATCCTTGTGTCCATAAATAAGACCTGCTTCTCAATGTTTTCAAGGTTACCTGGCATAGTCACATTCTGTCATAGAATCATAGAATCGCCAAGGTTAGAAGGGACCTTTCAGATCATGAGTCCAACCATCAACCTCACTGACAAAAAACACCACTAAACCAGATCTCTGAGCACTACGTCTACCTATCTTTTAAATGCCTCCAGGGCTGGTGCCTCAGCCGCTTCCCTGGGCAGCCGGTTCCAATGCTTAATAACCCTTTCAGTGTAAAAATATTTCCTAATATCCAATCTAAACCTTGACAGTTTCCTCTGAAGAAACTCGGTGTGGTGAGGTCTTCGTAGGTCTTCCGGTGCCCTGTGTATTGCCCATCCAGGGACACGTTCTCCATCTCAGCAATGAGGGGGCTGCCAATTTTCTTGCATTCTTTAACCTGAGCCCCTAGATGTCAAATGGGATGTGCTTTAGTTAAGCACATCAGCGGTTTTTTAATTTTCTTTCTGCTTGTGGTGGTGTCCTCTCTGGCTCTGTGTTTTCAAGAAGCATCTTCCCTTGCTCGTATGAGAGACTGAAAAACGAATCTGGTCTTTCCTGCAAATGTTTCCTTTTGGAACTGCCTGTGTATCTAGTGTCTAAATATTTCTCTCTTTTCGAGTAGCAGTTTTCTTTTTGAAGGAGACCAAAGAGGTTACATGCAGAAATAAAACAAACACTGGTGTATTCTGAACTCTTTGGTACCTAAGAAGTTTACTTAAAGATGCATTTCTCATGTTAGTCTTTTGATAGTTTTTTGGGCTCTTTGCTGCCATTGTGGTCTTGAGGGCTTTGGAGGGCGTTTGCTGGGAGTGTTGCTGTCTGTGCTTTGGTTCTTAATTTACCCCGGGACATGGCGATGTGTCCAGAGGGGATGTTCCCTGCAGGTGAGGAGCTCTGGTTTTGCTCTTCTCTGTTAGAATAAAGTTTTCTTGCTCAGTTTTCACTGAAGGACAGTTTAAGTCTAAAATGCTGTATTTGTTGTTGTACAGTTATTAACAGTGTTGTGTGGCTTCATATGCTAATTTTTTTACATGTTCAAAAAACCATTGCCTTTTAATTAATGTTGCATTAATGAATACTGTTGATTTAGCGGGCATGCATATTCAGCGTCCAGCTCTCAGGTCTGTAATTTTTCACTCTGAAATCACTGTTGCAGTCTCCTCCCTTTGTTTGGCTTGAGACATCAGTTCTAAATTAATAACAATTACATTATTTCCTATGTTGTTACAGCTTTAAAAAATGAAGTAGTGATTTCCATTGGTAGAACTATGCATAAATCAGTATAATGGCAAGAGGGTGGTTACCCTCGTGTCTTGCAGAGATGAATTGAGGGTGGTTATTTTAACATAAAATTAAAATATATTTAGATCATAAATCATGTAGGCTCTCCAGTTAAATGCTGGTTGCAAGGGTGATTTTCCTCCTTTATTCTGCTTTAAAAAGAAAACCATTGAAAGCCCTTGAAACTGGTAAGATGCAATAGCATGCAGAAGGGAGGTAACACATTTCACAGCAGCAGAAACCTCTAATATACTTTGTCACGTAACTGGTTCAGCGTCGGAATCCCGAATGGTTGGGTTGCTTTGCAGTGACATGTGTGATTGCGACGAGACCTTTGGGCTTGGAATAAAAACGCCCTCCTTACCTGAAATTTCCCCCACTTGTGGCATGGCAGAACTGTTGGCAACGTAAGCCTTCGATCATCGCCTTCCACTGGCCTAAATGTGTAGAGTTCAGGTTTGTTTTCTTGCTCGTTTTGCTGGAGCTGTGGATGGAGTGGGCTCCGCTGGAACAGCAGGTCAAGTGTGTAGTGCATCCTGAAAAAAATAGGTATTTTTGAAATGGTTTTCTGTGTTCTCAGCAAAGCTTGTTCACTGCAAATTGCAAATGAAAGGATGTCTTCTCATCACAAAGACAGTAATTTCAGTAGGATCAGGTTCTTTTTTTTTTCTTCCTCTTTATGGAAATGCAGGAATGATTAATAATCAACACATTTCTGTAGCAGCTTTTGTTCTATATTCTTCCAACCTCTTAGGCTGTCATCTATTCATTTTAAACCTCAGAAGGAACAAGTATAGAAATAGATGATGTAGTAATCCGAGGGCTTTTGAGGAGGTGAAACTTGCCTGTGATTGAATATATGCATTTGGTATTATTCTGTATGCCTCCTGCTTGAAAATATTTCAGTTAAACACAAAAGAGGCCTTCATTTTGTCTTTAAATAAACAATCTCTTCATCCTATGGAGTGTTATCATCCTTGTGAGTGTATTAAAGCTGTACAGCTTTCATAAATATAAAGGCAAGAATTTCTGTTTGCAGTATTTCCATCATTGCTAGCTATGTTACTACTTCATCTCCCTTGCTGATATTTTTTCATATTTAAAATAAAAATAAAAAATTACTATCCTTATGTTTATTCTCTACTGGGAGCAGGCTTTGGCCTTCGGAAAATATCAGGTATCTAAGTATAGAAAAGTTTGAAGAGAAAACTGCTAAATTTCAACAGGGAATTGCTAATTTGCTTTTAATTTTAGTATTGCTGCACAAAAAGGAGTTAGGTTTTTTCAAGTAACGAAGAAAAAGCTGTGTTGGTGTTAAATATTCAGTGAGTTTTGTAAGTGACTTATTTAAATATCTTCATCTTTATAGATTTCCCTCATCTGAAAGTACTCTGAAGGATGAAGATTTTTTGAGAGAGGGAGTAACTTTGATTGACTCTTACCTTTCTCCAGTTGGCTTTTTTTAAAGTCTTGGATCTATGTTTAAAAATGTAATAAACGACACACCTTTTTTGCCAACAAAATATTTGATACCCGCGTTCTCTAACTGCGGAAAAGTTGGTGAAGGCTTTCTACTAAACGCTTAAAATAACTGGTGGAGATTCGGAAAAATGATGAGTGGTGTATTACGCAACCAGGCTGGCTGAAGCTGAAGGTGCTTCCAGATCATTTGGAAACGAGCGCGCTAGGGAATGGCAGAGCAAGGAGAATTGTGTTCTGCAACTCAAAACTCATCTGAGCTGCTCTCTGAAAGGAGCAAACGTGGAAAGTTTTAATAGTAGCTGGTGTCCGCAAAGAGCTTTGGATGTCGGCAGTGTCAGTTTAGCAACTTCCTGAGCTGTCTTCATATGCTGAGGGTAGAATTGACCTAATAACACCGCTTTGTGCCCCAAGCGGTGGGGGAGACCCTCTGAAGGGAAGGCTGGGATTGCGTAGGTGTGTTTGAGGTAGGCGTTTCTGGGCAACTCGGTGTGAAAGAAGGTGGCTATATCTCGGGTGAGCTCTGAAATACTCACTTCTCCAAATCTAGCCTCTCTGAAGTCAGTGGGTATTTGCAATTTTGGACAAGTCTTGCATTATATTTTATAATAATCTTACTAACATACTACCTAAATGACACTGAAATTCCCATGTGAGAGAGTCTGTTTTAAAGAAAGAAAGGAAAAAAATCAGTCTGGCGAGGTTTTTCATTTTGCTATGAAAGTAGAAACTGTGTGTGCCTGATGGAATTGAAAGGGACAGACAGAGGGGACGGGGTTTGCCAACGAGCTAAGTGGTTGAGGGAGCTTGCTTATGTTATGGGATGGGAAACGGTGATGGGCTGTCTCTTAACTCAGGTCCTGCCTCTGTGAGCCCAGATGCTGTTACCCCTTTTGAGGGACTGACCACACGAAAATTTCCGCTTGCCCGACAGCAGCTTATCTGTCCCCACTCAGTGCGGGGCTTGTTCACTACGGGCTGGAGGTAGAACCGCTGTGGAGGCTCAGCATTGGCTGGAAGTTTCCATTATGGGATGCTTTTCCAGACTGATGTTTGTAGGTTTTGCTGTTTTGGCTGATTTTTTTTTTTTTTTTTTTTTTTTTTTTTTTTTTTTTTTGGCCAGGTACTTTTCCCAGTTGTGTTTCTAAAGAAAGATCTGCTTCCCTAAAAACACATACTGTGTTGATGGTTAAGGAAAGAAACCCAGCATTTATTTTTTCTTTTACAGCGTTCGTGTTCTTATGCTTTGGGGTTGTGATGTGCATTGGATGATGAAGCTGGGAAACCTTGGGAGATGAGGATTGACTGGGCAAAATTTAATCCATGTAGGCAAAACATAATCCCTCCACAAGTATTAGGTGGAGACCTGTACATTGCTGTCATGGGGGGAAGAGAGAAGGGATGGATCAGTCAGTTGTTGGGGGGCAATAAATTAATTGGGATGGAAGTAGAGAATGTGACTGATTGGGCTTGGATTGATGGGAAAGGCTGGAAGCTTGGAGACTCTGGGCAGGAAAGCAGCAAGGTCTAATACAGGAGAAGGGAATGGAAAAGGGAGAAGGGAAAATAAAAAGCGAGAGGTAGAGAGAATTGCAGTTGACGTAATGTGGCTGGGAAGTTTCTCTCCATGTTGAACCCCAGAATATTTCGGAGCATAGAATTTTCTGGTGTTTCCAGCATCCTTGATTCTGATGACTCCTCTGTGACGCTGGTACATGCAGAGGATAAACATCACTGAAAATATTTTTGTGAGCTTCAAGTGGCAGAGACCCATTTGAGGCCCTAAATGTCCAACCAGCGAGAGCATTAATGTGTCGCATGGTACAATTATGCTCTTACTCAGTCCGCTTTATTAGATGCAAAGTAATTGCTGACAAAAGAACAGGATTTAGCTTGGAAACATTGAAATGCACGTGTAATGCATGTCCATATAACCTTCATTCATCATCCATGTGCCATCTGCGTGATGGGGGCGGTACACAATTGCACAATCACTTCTTCCTGCAGGACCTTTGTTGGGTGTTCAGGCTCGATGATGCGTCGTCATTTCATCAGCAGTTACGTAGTATTTTATTTTTATACTTAATGTGCAATTCTGTCATTTTTCATTGTATATCGTGAAGATCTGAATAGAAAATGCGTTCCTTCATGGTTAATATTCAACAACGTATAATAAGATGTAATTACTTTGCAGTGATAGCTTTATTTATCGCCTTTGCTATGTGGCAAAAGCTCCCTGAATCCATGATCAGAGCAAATAGCTGGTCATTTCAGCTGCTTTGGCTTCATTTTGTGTCTGTTAGAAGCAGACCTCACTTCCCTAAGCATAGTGTCTGACAAGTAGTCGGTTTATCTTACACAGCCATCGCTACTTGGGGTTGCAGACTGTTGACCCTGATGGTACTCAGCTGGCGCATCCTTGCATGCTGATTTTTGTAAACATACAAGCCTATGGAATCTAGGGATCTAGAAGTCTTCCGGCCATAAAGTTAATGTAGTTTGACCCCTGGTGAAATACATCCAGTACTACCCAGGCTCTGGTGGTCGTATTAAGGTGAATAAAGCTAAGATTAACTCCTCAACCACTTAAGAAATAGATTTTATAGAGCAAATATTAGGAAAAAAAAGTTGGGTGCTTTTCATTGTTTGTTGTAGATCCGTAGCTTTGTAACTAGGAAGAGAACCTAAGAAAAACAAATTACGTTTTCCCTTCTTGTGTTGGAGAAGGTCAGACACTTGCAGGGCTCTGCCCCGTGCTACTGGGAAGGGAGGGGGCTGCTTGTGGTTAACAATGAAGAAGTTAAGCCTAACTTGACAACTTTCTTGACTGAAAAGGATGGAAAAAAGTACACTTGCACTGTGACTAAATCTAGCATACAATTAATTCTTCTATGCAGTTCTGTGTGTTAATTGCTGTCATTGTGTGAACTGATGGTTTAAGCAAAAATAGAAAATTTTATAACTGGTGTGTTGCTTACAATGCATAGCCTTAGCTTAAAGTGCCAGCCTGCAGTGGCTTTTTGAATCTATTCTGTGCTGTCAATCTCTGTGAATCATCTTTATGTAAATGAAAAGTATGTGGAAGAGAGCAAACCTGGGAAGTGGGGTTTGCACTTCGTTTTCTGCTTTTCTTGTTTGTGCAGAAGCTGTAAGGTGGTAGTGTCACAGTGGAGGTGAGCAGTTCTGGGTAGATGCAATTAAGTCTCCTTCCATGTACCCTCGGCTGTTTCTCTCCTTCCCCAGTAAGTGTCACTCCATTAAAGGTCCCCAGTGCCATACCCAGCTCCTACCGTATCTCTTGCTGGTATACTGGGCCACCAGCCCACCAGGCTGTAGGAATTGCTGTGGTGGTTTGGGACAAGTTGATCAGCCCATGTGGCTGTCACTGTGGGGTGAAATGACAGTCTGCCACCAGTGCTTCCCCCCGTCAAAAGGGGATTTAGTTTTGAAAAACAGACCTTCGTTCTTCTGCGAAAGGTGTTTGGTATTGCCTGGTGTGCTCCAGCGGTGCTTCGAGGCTGGGTTAGATGGGCAGGCAGAGTGATGTCACAGGTCTTCAGGAAGGGCATGAAAAGAGTGAAGGTGTCCACCTCAAATGGCATTACCAAGTTCTGTCTCTAGTGGGGATCAGCCCCTTCAGCATCTTTCGTAGAATCACAGAATGGTTTGGGTTGGAAGGGACCTTGAAGATCATCTTGTTCCAATGGGCAGGGACACCTCCCACCAGCCCAGGCTGCTCCAAGCCCCGTCCAACCTGGCCTTGAACCCCTCCAGGGATGGGGCAGCCACAGCTTCTCTGGGCAACCTGGGCCAGGGGCTCACCCCCCTCACAGCCAAGAATTTCTGCCTCAGATCCCATCTAAATCTCCCCTCTTGCCATTACCCTTGTCCTATCGCTACATGCCCTTGTAACTTTAACCTCTGGCAGAGCTGAAATGACTTGTCTCCAGCGTGGGGTGTTTCCCTTTTTTGGTTGGCATCTGTTCAGCGTGTCTGTTAGCCAGGGAGCCCAGAAGGGGAAGATAAAACCCCCAGGTAGGTCTCTCCTCAGCTTGCTGCCTCCCAAATTGCAGTTGTAGCCTGTGAGAACACAACAGGAGCCTTGAGAAACGCCAGGTGAATTAGAAGCCCGAAGCCTCACATCCACGCCGTTGCCCAAGAGGCACAGGGAACAGCCCTTCTGGCTTTCCTGGCACTTTGTTTAAACTTCTAAGCTGCTACTTTAGGCACTGGCTTTGAATAGCTTAATTTATTTTTTTGCGTGTTCCGTTGCTTAGCAACGAAGAAGAGGAAAAATAGTAAACGCAGCTAATTTGGTTTTATTACTGATAAGTTAGCATCTCTTTAATATAAAAATGTATTTTTAATAAGACTAATGAGCTGTAATTCCTGGCTTTTGCTAGGCAGAATGTTAAATAAACAGTGTCGATGGACTGGGTAAAGAACCCGGCACCCTGAGGGGCTTACTTTTAGCTGGAACTGTGCTTTGAATGTCTGTGCTTGTGTGTCCTATTCTTTAGGGGTATTTTTGTGCTGCTGCTACTTTATTAGGTGAGTTTCTCCAATTCTTTGTGCCTTCTTTTCCCTAGGAATAGAAGGGATTTGACTTAAAAACTAAATAAACCAAACCCCCAAACCAGATAAACAAAAAAACCTCAGAAACCTCCAAGCTAACATTGTGTGAAGTAGTGTACCTGTTGAAGTAGAAAAAAGAAATGTTGTAAGTGTGTAAAGTGCATCTGTTTGCCTGGGAAAGCACTGAAAAGCGTTACCATTTTAGTATGGTGGCGGTTTTGAGTGGGACAAGTCATAAATTTTCTGGTCTTGCATCAGATGTTTGGCAGCAGCAGTTAATTTTTATCATTCATGGGACAACATTCCTGTTGCTCAAAAAAGCATTTGTCTGATCAAGAGCTTTTTGGAATTTGTTTATAAACCTTTCCTTGCTGCTGGAATACTCGGACAATGTTAGCAGCAAAAATCCAGATAATTACGAATGGTTGAAGCAATCTCTCTATTTCTTTTTTTTTTTTTTTTGTAGATTGCCTGTTCAAACTATGTCCCATGAACCGGTACTCTGCTCAGAAGCAGTTCTGGAAAGCAGCAAAGCCAGGAGCTAACAGCACAACCGATGCTGTGCTACTCAATAAACTGCACGTAAGTATTGATGTTTGGGCTCCTGTTCATCCACACTCTCATCCATACTGCTTTAAATAAGTATTTCCAATCAACTTGACACAGTTAACCAGGAGACGCTAAGAAAGGATATAGAAATCACTATACAAGTCTCCTCTGGGGACATACATTGAGGTCTAACTCTTTAAACATGCTCTGATTTCTGACAACGTGCTGTTCAAGGTCTGCGTGTCCCAGTATCGATGTGTACGATTCTGGGTTAGAGTCATGGTAGCCATTTAAGCTTTTATTGTTAACCTGTGTTAGCCTCTAGTAGTGCTCTCTCTGGCATTTTGGGTGGTAACAGCATAAAAATGGGACCTTTCAAACTACGCAGGGTGGAGGATTCGCAAGTGTTGCATCTTGACGTGGGAAGTCATGTTGTTAGTTGTCCTGATGGATGCCATCGAAGCTACCCGTCGGATAAATCTGTCTGGATTCCTCAAACATAGCTGCTGTTGATACATGTAAAGATTGATGGGTAATTACGAGTAATTATAAGGGCAGACAAGCCTCTCCTTCCTTATTAGATTGCAGTATTTAATATTTTCTGGGTAAAATATTGACATTCAGCAGCTGAAAACCCAGTAAGGCAAATGATTGCTGTTTTTAGAGTCCCTATATAAAAAAAAAGCCAACTTAACTTAAATACCATCTGTTGACTTTAGAGTTAAATAAACTCCATGTTTATGTTAAAATTACATAGCTGGAGTACTTCATGTCAAAATTACAATTCTAAATATTTTTAGTTTCTTTAAGCCTATATTAAGCTCATTGTAGACTGAAATACAAAATGGCCCTGTAGGAGAGTGTCATTTGCTGATTGCCATATGGCTGCCGTGCTCCTGCACTTCACAAAAGCTGGCTGTTTGACTCATTTTGCTTCTGAAAACATAATTTTATAACCTAGAAGTATTAACTTGGCAAGGAGAAAGCTATTTTGGTACTGGCTCTCGCACAAAGGTCCCTCACTTGTGCCGCATTTCTCCTGATAAAAGGAGACCATGCCAGCAAGCTTTAAGTAAGGGGGGGTCCTGGGTTTGTTTTTTCTGTTGTATAGGGGAAGGGGAGAGTTTATGCTGTGGGTTATGTGTGTGAGTTCATGGATTTTAAGAGAAACTATGGTCGAAGTACTGCGTCATGTAGACGAAAAATACTGTGTAATTGCCCTGGATTACAATGTCATTCAAAGTTGTCCTCTCTTTCCGCAGTACGTGCCAGTCAGGCGTTTGGGACCTGGTCCTATTCGTCTCATGCTTTACCATTTTGTGCCGGGGGCCCGATGGAAATGCAGGATTAGATTTTTCCAGTATTTAGCCCCAACTGAGCGATGCTTGTACAGAATGTATCCCCATGCATGAACTGCCGGCTTGATTTGGTGAAAGGATTTGGGTACTTTGCAGTTTTATTGGGGATTATTTAATATGCATCACTTTGACGTAAAGGCTTGTCCTCTATATGTAGCATGTGCCATATCAGGTCTCCAGTGGTCTGTGGACTGTTGCATGGCTTTAAAATAATTTGGCCTCATGTATGTCACTCATCTATCAAAACTTATTTTTCTGCCAATTATATGGCTACCTTTGGCATCTTTTCCATTTGTTGGCACATGGAATACCCTAAAACCCCTGTGTTTTGCATGATGTGTGCGGGGGGGGGGGCTATGCCCTGAAACATGTACATACAATTGCCTATAATTAGATTTCTTTATCAGTGCATGTAATTTCTAACAAAATTGGTGATTCAAGATGTATTCATCATCACTTGCCTTTTTTGGCTTCTGTTTGTCTGCTGGTGGAATTTATTGTCTGCTGTGGAGCGCTCAATGCTGAGGTCAGGTTATTTTAAGTTAATGCCATTTAAGGGATTTAAAATCTGGGACACTTGTCTTTCTTTGGTATCAAGAGTCAGTGCCGGTTGAGAAGCTGACATCTAGTGGCCAGAGAAAAGGATTCCTTCTTGAGTGGTTGTCAGTTTTGGTGTGTGCTTTTGAAATGCATCCAAAGCCTCAACCGTATTTTCACAGAATACAGTATTTTCTTTCTTTATAATAAATGTGGCACCCAGTCCAGAGCAGGCAGAGAAGTTGTGTCTTTGCGATTGCTGTTGATATTTGAGAGGGCCCTGGTGTCTTTAAAGAAGTCCTTTCTTGACAGAATACTTTTAAATCAAACACACACAAAAAGTTGTGTTTCAGTAATAAGCTGTATTGTATTTCTGAATGTAGTTTTGAGTTTGAATGAGCAGCTGTATTCCAGGTTCTCCTGGAGCAAGAGCCAGCTATCAGACCTAGCACAACTTCTAAAAATAGCACATTTTGTGTAAGCTGAAGATGCTGAAATTTTATAACAGCATACAGATGGCTCATCTTTTGCAGTAGTTAAACTTTGCCCTGTGTTATTACTGCCCTACGTTACTACGGTTAGGAACTGTGGGCGCTTTTCTCCTCCAGGAGAAAACTGCACTTGCTATAGTTCTTGATCGGAGAACAAAGCCATAAACATTGAAGCTTAGCCTCCCAAAAAGTCTAGTTTTAAATTACTCTACCACCAGATATCAGTTAAAGCAAATATAGATATTTTTTGTGAAAAAATCGTCTTTCATGTAATGCAAGAGAGAATTCTTTTATTAAATTAAATTATGTAAAAACAGCCTGGGCCAGATAACTCACTTCTTTTAAAACAAAAACAAAGTGCAAGAGAATAGTTATAAATTAAGTTATTAAATAGGACAGCATATCCCTACGATCATTCCATTTTTGCAAGGGCTTTCCCTTTTATTACCGTGTTAGTCTGACCCAGAAGTGCCCAGCTGCGTTTTCGCAGCTGGCCTCCTACGTAGCATGGGGAGTAGCCGTCAGGCTCGTGATGTACGAGCCCTGTGCTGCGGGGATGGGAGTTGGGAACGCGGGGATCCAGAGCTGCAGTGGCCATTCCTAAATGTCTTCTGAATAATCCTGCTGCATGGTGAAGATGATTAGAGTCCTCGTGAAAAGACAGGCTGTGGAAGAGTTGGGGCCTATACTGGCAGAGTGAAATAAAACCAAGAAGTTTGGGTCATCTTCTTTCAGTTTGTATAGAAGTCAGTAGAAAGTCATAGAGACTTCCTGCCTTGAGTTCTTACCCATCCCTTTTCACCTTCCCTCCGTAGGTGTGGTGGTGTCTTCTGCTGACTTGCCTTCTGTTTTGTCTGAGTGTTTAAACTCATGTTTTATTCCAAAATTTTGCCAAATTCTACCCAAATTTCAATTTGCTTAAATTGTGTGTCTGTCTTCCTAACCGACGGAACAAGGAATTGGAAATGATGCTGTTGGAAGCTAGAAAAAGGAAATTGCGCTGTTACAGATGCTCACTGTTTTCCCAGTTCTTTGAAATGCCCTTAAAGGACCTTGAGTGTTTGGCCTCACTTGTTATAAAACAGTCATCAGTTGAATTGTTCTCCTTTAATTTCAGCATGCGGCAGATTTGGAAAAGAAACAGAATGAAACTGAAAATAGAAAGCTGCTGGGAACAGTCATCCAGTACGGCAATGTCATCCAGGTAGGCCTTGAGCATCTTTCCAGGCTGGATAGGATTTTGCTCAGACTCCCCTGCTCAATGCGACTTTAAATGTCTGGAATTTGTGATGAGAGTCTGTAGCTTTTTTTGGGGTGTGAGAGTGTCCTGAAGTGGGATCCTGTGAAGCAAGGACTGGGCTTATAGCCATGATGGAGTAATTTTTTATTTTTGTTTTGTTATGGGTTTATTGTGCTTTTTTTTTTTTGCGGTCACCATATAATTGCTTTCTAATGAAGGCTCTAACGAGCATTTCTAAAGAGTTGTCCATGGGGAAGATGGCACAGACACCACATGACGCCAAATATGGTCCCTCACAATGAAATCTTGACACATCAAATAGTAAACTGACACAGAGAAGGAAAATCAAGCCATATAAGTCATTGCAGCCCACTGAAGCGAAGGATATGCTAGATCCCGGGGAACAAAAAGAAAAAAAATCAAATAAAATGGGAAGTACAATAATTGCATAATTAAATAAGACAAGTCTTTAATAAATGGTGAACATAACTCACAGAACATGCGGGTTCACCCAAGCAGACCTACTTCCACAAGGTCAAGTGCCTCAGCGCTTCAGAAGCAGCGATAGTTACCCGAGTGTTTGAGCCTAAGATTAAGAAATTCCTCTACAAATGGTTTTTCTTCCATTCGGCTGAGCTGACGCCAGCCAGCAGAGGGGGTGGCTGGGGCGCGGGCAGACGGGGCTGTCTCGGTGCAAGGAGAAATTGGTTGGCAGCCCTTTATAGCAATTGCGGGATTTGCAGCATCCTGATGGAGGAAGGGCAGGGAGCTCCCTGCCTTGGTTGAATTAAGCTTGCTATTGGCCCGTGGGTTTGAGGCAAAAAGAAATGTCTTTTAATGCTGAAAGAAAAACAATAATACCCATTTTTGGTTGGATTACAAACATTAACACTGTTAAGAACAGTGATGAGTTTTTGCCCGTGTTTTCCCATAACTCCCAAATGTTCTGTGAGCAGTCAAAAGGCATGAAAAAAGCGCTTTCTATGCGAAAGTAAATTTACTGGGAATTCAGCAGCGATTGTTTGGAGCTGGGCAGGTTGGGAGCTGGGCTGTGACTTGTTTCAGCTTTCCTCCTCATGCTGATGGTGCGGTACGTGGCAGAGGCTTGAAGAATGTGAGATTTTGAAGAGAGTCTTCAAAGCATCAGTTGCGTTTTCTCTTAAATAAGAAGAGCAAAGCGGCTTTACTTCTCATCACCCCCTTCTCACTAGGAAAAACCATTTAGTCCCCAGCATTTTTACAACTCTTGATCCTGGGTTTTTGAACAGGCTGTTGTAGGGTGACAAGAGCGTTTCTAAGTGTTTATCGTTTGCTGGAGAAGGGACCGTTGGATTGGCTGAGGATGTTTTGTGCTGTAGGAGTGTATTATACTCAAAGAAGTGTAGTGAAATTGTGCCTGAATGCATCAATATTTTGATATAATTTACTATAATACTGTGGTTATCTTATGCACACTCGCTATTTATCGTGGGGAGGAAATATGAGCATTCTTAGAACTGAACTCTAATTCTTATTCTAGCTGCTTCACTTAAAAAGTAACAAATACTTAACAGTAAATAAGAGGCTTCCAGCTCTACTAGAGAAGAATGCTATGAGGGTGACCTTGGATGAAGCTGGAAATGAAGGTTCCTGGTTCTACATACAGCCCTTCTACAAACTGCGGTCCATTGGAGACAGCGTAAGTGCTATGGGGAATATCTTCACGTATTACTTTGTGCATAGCTTGGCAAAGCTTGTTGCAGGAAGCCTGTCTTGCAATTAATGAAATGCACAGATCTTATAGTGTGTGATGTTGCAGGAACAACCTTTTTCCTATGCTGTCATGAGGGGGAGGAAAATTGCTATGGTAACTTGTATTTTGGAAACGTGGAATGATTTAATGTTGGAGGGAATAAGGGACCTAATTACGCTAGCCTCTCACAATTCTTACCCATTTGAAAATGGTAGGAAATGTTGAGTTCCTTTGGTAGATTTGAAACAAATGATTAGCATCTTGGTTTTCAGTGTCATCAGTTTGAAATCAAAATTCATCATTTTGTACACGAGGAGTGAGGTGGTTATGAGGGTGAATGGTCCTGTTCATGGGAAATCTGGAAAATAATTGGTTCTGAGTTAAATGTATTATGGTTTTAATCTCTCTTTTACAAATCTGAGCCACCTGGGCATGCTGTCTGCCTAAAACCGTGCAGTAATAAGCTTCAGTGTGCTCTGTGGTGTAGTCCAGGTATATTTTTGGCACCTAAACACAGCATTATCAAATAGTTTATCAATAATTGATCCTGTAGAGTAGTCCCATACATTTTCATGTGACTGTTCCTTTTCTACAGGCACACATATGCCCAGGGTAGCACAGTCTTAGTGGCCTTTAAGCTCTTTTAAATCACGCCAATTCTCAGATACTTTATCACTTGGAACAGTTCTTTTTAATACAGAAAAGGCTTTTTAGTTTTTAGTTTAAGTAAGCCTTTGCCCTGGAAGAAAAGAAGAACAGGACCTTTACTGTCCGTAATAAAGTGCATTTGTCTTGAGTCATATGCCAGCCTGGTCAAAATCAGATTTTACAAATGAAAGTGTGTCTTGAAGGAGGAGGATTTTTGGCTGACCTTTTGCTATAGGAATTATTTGTTAAATGTTAACCAATGAAACAACTCCAAGGGAAGCAGACGATAGGTTAGTTACCGGAATTGCAGTCTTTCTTTCTTCTGCAAGCCTCTGAGTCCAATAGTATAGGGGTTTTTTCTGGCCGAATGGATGAGTATGTTGAGCTAAACTCTGAAGCAAACCAGATTCCTGGTTTTTGTACTCAGACTTACATCTCTCCAAACTGCAAGAAAGTGATTTCCTCCTATCGCTCCCATAAAAAATGAAGGAAAAAGAGCTTTCTCAGATTGCAGGTTTCTGTCTGATGCTGCACTTATCTACAGGTTGTCATTGGAGACAAAGTAGTCCTGAATCCCGTCAACGCTGGCCAGCCTCTCCATGCCAGTAGTCATCAGCTTGTCGATAACCCGGGATGCAATGAGGTAAGGGCAGACAGACACAACTGGAGCACTGTACAAACCGCTGCGTGTTTTGTCTAAGCTGCTTGGACTTGTGTTTTATGAAAATCAGGTTATCAGTAAGTTGGCTGGTACCTGTGGCATTGCGGTTATCTCCTTAATCATCAACTTAATATAGCTGTCAGACTTGTCTTGTGTCTGTTGGGCACTGGACAGAGGTTTGAGTTTGCTCTCTTTTGCTTGACTGGCTGAAAAGATACTTTTTTTCTTAAAATTTTTCTTAAAACGATGTGTAGCAAGGGACTTCCTAGCAAGTCAGCTCTGAAGTTACTTGTTCTGGAGTAAATTCTTTACGGTGAGGGTAAGAGAGCACTGGAAGAGGCTGCCCAGGGAGGGTGTGGAGTCCTCTTCTCTGGAGACTTTCAAGCCCCGTCTGGATGCAGCCCTGAGTGATGTGCTGTGGGCAATCCTGCTTTGGCAGGGGGTTGGACTGGATGATCTCTAGAGGTGCCTTCCAACTCTGAAATTCCGTCATTCCATGAAATTCAGAAAGGCCTTTCCTCCTCTAGAGTAACACAACAGGGACTACAGTATTCTGTTGAAAATTGTCTAATTTTCGGTACTTTGTGGCAGTATCTTGTGCAGGCACAAGACAGTGGGACTGATGGTTTTAGTTCTGCTTTTAGGTCAACTCTGTGAATTGCAATACGAGCTGGAAAATAGTCCTCTTCATGAAATGGAGTGATAACAAAGATGATATTCTCAAAGGGGTAAGACTCAAAACTCTCCTTGCTTGTCAGTTGTTTGCTGATGGGTAATGCCCGTATTGACCTTGCTGTCCGGGGTTTGACAGGGGGACGTGGTGAGACTGTTTCATGCAGAGCAGGAGAAGTTTCTGACTTGCGATGAGCACAGGAAGAAGCAGCACGTCTTCCTGAGGACGACGGGGAGACAGTCAGCCACATCTGCAACCAGTTCAAAAGCCCTGTGGGAAGTAGAGGTAAGAATTATAACCCAGGCTGGGGGTGGTTCTGTAGTAACAATTACTGTTTCTGTTTAAAAACAGTGTACATGGATTTCTTTTTATAGGTAAAAGTCTTCCTGGTGTTAGAAGTTTAATCTTAAAATTCCTTTACTTACTGTTCTTTCTTTGCAAAATCAAAGAGGCGTTCTGATCTGTAATGCTGCAGCAGATAGCTCTCAAATTCAGGTTCTTGACAACTCAGAAAAAGGGGACAGGAAGCATCTATGAAGTCATTTTCTTACCAGTCGCTAAAGTTTAACGCCAGCGAATGATTTCAACTCTCCCGCTGAGTGTACCCGACACTCTATTTTTGGTGTGGAGTAAGTGATTCTGCACATCCTCGTTTGACAGGAGGCTGCAGCCCTTTGCTGCTCTCTGTGTATTGTTTGTCTGGACCATTTTTTTCTTTACTTGGCTTTTAAGTCGTGTGACTAACACCTTGGCCATCACTGGCTTCTTAAAATATCCTCGCTCTATCAATTAGAGTAGGTTTATGATTTTAAATGTTTGCCATGTGAACTGCCTTCGAGAATCATAAAATTAATTGTAATGGTGGGTAGGTGGTTTTCCATATTATCTTTCTAGAGGTATCTGCTTTGACGTACATTAAAAGCCTACCTAGAATTAACGTGAGGTGTTACAGCACGTCAGTGGTGTCTGTGGTAACCGTCCGTGTGTATGCGGTTAGTGTTGGCAAACGTGAGACAGAGGTAAGCTAGGCCTTCCCCGAAAGGACAGCTCAGCTACGCTGAGTATTCCCTGAGGAAGAGGGTGTATCCTCAGAGGAGCTGATACGGAGTAACACATCATCTGATGTTGGAGGCTCTGCTTGCCACAGGACAAGTTAGAGCTGTCTTTAAATTCCTCTGTACGCCACCATTGCGTTTGAAACGTTTCCATGTGTCTTCCCTCAGCCGCTTTCAGAAGGTCAAAAAAGAGTTATACCAAAAAGGCAAAGGATTTGTTGCATTTCTTTAGGAAGTTTGTTTGAAGACCTAGCAACACGTGCACATCTAGGGCACCTTCTCCAACAGCTTGCACCATAATCTTCCTACCTTGGCTTGCCAGACTCCAGTGGAGTACCAGCCATGGTCAGCGCCTTCAAACAGATATTGTGACTTGTTCGTAAATTGTTGAGGTGAACTAGTTGTACTCTGCTCACGGTATCCACTGGACTCTGTGGTGTTCACATACAAAAGGTTGTTTCCTCTTTTCTGGAGCTCCTCATTCTGTTTCCTCTTACCTATACATGAAATACAGTAAATGCCGTGATTGAAAGGAAAGTCACTGACGTACGGTGTGAATTTGGGTTCTCTTTCCTTGCAGGTGGTGCAGCATGATCCTTGTCGTGGTGGTGCAGGGTACTGGAATAGCCTTTTCAGGTTCAAACACCTCGCTACTGGACACTACCTAGCAGCAGAGGTAAGTGTTGGGGCTGGCTTAGGAACTCTACCTTTCCTTCCATGGTGTTTTCTTCCTGTTACACCTTCTGAAATTCTCTCATTTTCTGCCCTAAAAATATACCCAGGGGAGGGGAGGAGAGTGGTGTTTGGGTCCTTGCTACTAATACAAAATTAAGTGGCTAAACATAGAAAACAAGAAACTTGAAAGACTACCATGGTACAGGGGTGGTCTTGAGCTTTTTTCACTTTTTGTATGAATTCTAGAGGCAATAACTCTTCTCCCGCAAAGAATAGACACTAAATAGTATCCTGTCATGTGGGCAGTAGAACCAAGATGAATTTATTAATAGATGACTAAATTCTAAATGGCTGAGAGCCTTTGGGGAAAAATGAATTCAACTATTGTTAGTTTCCCTTGGATCACTGATTTCCGAGCGGGATTGTAGAACTGAGTGTAAAATGAAAATGCAGTTAGACTTCGGAGCAGTCTTGTAAGAACTGCAGGTAAAGCTTAGCTGTCCAAGCACAAAATAAATAAATATTTTTCTCTCTCCATAATGGACATCTTTCCCTCCTTGAAATGGGATTTGAAGACATTTTATTTAAAAAAAAAGAGTAAAAAAAAAAAAGTATAAGGGTTATAATTTTGTGAGTTTTGCTGCTTGACACTTGTAAATGTTTATTAAAACTACTACTATTTACTTTAAAGCATGGCTGTATCAACATGCCAATACACAAACCTTTGTAAGCGAAAGCTGTCCTGGGTGTAAGTGCGTAGCAGGGCAGAAGAGCTGTCTCAGTCTCCCCTGAAGCTCTCAGGACAACAGGACGGAAAGCCCAGATTAAATATCCCATTTTTATATTCTCCTAATAAGCAGATTGGAAAAGCAGCAGCATTTTGTCACATGCTCACTTGCAAATCCCTTTCAGTAGTGGTCCAGTACAGAGCTTTTCCAGTAAATCTTGGGTTTGCTAATCAGCCAAAGCAAAAACATGGTCTTACATCATGCAGAAATGTACCAGCAGAGATTGCTCACCTGATCCATGGTTAGAATAGTGTTTGTTCTAAAAGATTTCTGCCAAACCAGTAATTTCTAGTTGGAAATTCCACTTGGGATTTTAAAAAAACCCTGAAACTTGGTAACTCTCTACCCCTCTTGCTCCTTGAGTGATTATCCCGAACAAGATAAATCTCTCTGCGTGCTTGCAGATGACTTAACTGCTTCATTGATGGACAGAGAGGTGCCCGATGAGAAGTGCACGGGTTTGCCCAGTGGATTTGCTCTGCATGCCTGGTAGTGCTGTAGCAGTAGAGTGTATCTTTTAGAAATTAAGTTTAGACCGCGCTGAGGTTGTTTCCCACTTCAGCTCTGTTAGAGTTTTGACGTGCCTGTGATTCTGTTTCATCAGGTAAACCCTGACTATGAGGAAGATGACCTGGAGTGTCAATCCTCAGTAAGTATAGGCAAGAGTATGATCTTGCCCCTAATTGAGGAGGGCTTGACACGGGCCCAGGAATTGCCTGGCCAGTGCATAGATGGTCCAGGCTTTGTCGCTAGTGAAGGACCTAAAGAACTGAGAATGACCGGGAGGCTTTGAAAGCCTATCCGCAGGAATGGAGATTGAAAACAGGATTAGGCTTTAGTGAAGAGCAATGTATGTGGAGCTGAGTTTGTGTTACCTGGACCCCCTTGTCTCCCCCCTTTGTAGCATCTCCTTTTCTGTCTTCCTGTTCCTTTAACCTTTGCCTCCTTGAAGCACTCTCTCGAATAGGTTTGAAAAGCAAGTTGCTCAAGGCGACACTGGGTGACATGTGCCCCTGCCGGGACGTTCATGTAGTGCTGTGCCAGTCAGTCTCCGACCTCCTTGTTTAAGAAACGAATTCCCTCTCTTGTTTTAGCTTGTCACAGGAAAGCCAGGATAAAGGGTCTAGAGAGCAAGAATGGCAGGGTGAGAATGATTTCAGTGCCACTCTTCTGATTTTCCTGTGAAAGCAAGTCTGTGTTGTTTTCGGTAAATGTTGTTGTGTCAAAGATAGAGTGTGCTGATGCTTTGTATTAATAGAAGCTTCTCTTCAGTGTCAAAGGCAAACAGCATTGCTTCCGCAGCTGAAAACAGATAATAAAACTGGAACAGCACTTTCCATCGTGGATTACATACTTTTTTTTTTTAGCTGGATTTGATTGTAAGCTTATGCAGCTTTCTTGGTCATTTATCCTGTATTATGGAAGATTTGCTCCATCTGGATATGAAAAAGAACTATTCCTCCAATTTTTAAAGGGAGATGAATGCACTGTGATGCTTTGAAATCCTGCGAGGTGGAGCTTTCTTCCTAAAAGGATTTGTCATTATAGCCTGGCCATTAAAAGGCTAACCCTTGCCCCCAGATATTGAGCTGTTGTCTTTATTAGTTCTTGGTGGTATTTGGCAGCAAACACTGATCTTCTGACAGCTTAATTTCAGTAAACGTACTGGAAAAATGAAAAAATGGTCATACACATCTCCCCGCTGACCCCGCAAAGCTATTGGGAGACGGGGACATCCGACATTGAACTATTTTGTTGGCTTAACTTTTTGAAAGTTAATCAGTATCAAGGTCTTCTATGTAGACATCCATCCTACTGGTCTTTTGCTAATGCCCCTCGATAAGTGCAGTAAGAATGATAACACACTGGCTTCAGAGTTGAGGATTTTTTTCCCTGCTGTCTCTTTACCACTAGGTGGCAAAAATAGACCATAAAGAATAGGATCAGGAGGACATAATTCACTTCTGACACAAAATTACTGCATCGTTTAACATTCAGGAGTGACAGGGTGGTGTAGGCTGTTCTATGCAACTTTATCTAAACTCCAGCTTCATCCAAACGTGCGCTGTCTGCAAGGTGGTGGGTTTCTTTGCCCAGCTGTTTTAATTTTGTGAGCTGCACGAGAATGGGCATTAAATGGGCATGGCTGAGATGCCAGCTTGTACCCTTGCAACATTAGAGGGGACTGCTCTTGTCAATGTTGAGGTTGAAGTTCTAGTTCTCCCTAAATTGCCCCGTATCCTACTGCCTGATTTACTGCCCGTTTTCAGCTTTGTCACAGCTTCAGTAAGTGACCAGTTGTCTCCTGAAGCACAAATTGCGAATACAGACCAGCTGCCTTACTGTGGAGATGGAGACAGCTGAAATTTGGAGAATTCATTCCAAGTGAGTGAGTTTCTCCCGGTGTAAAGCCTCCAGATGGACTCTATTCAGTGTATAGTTGCTTCTTCTCTTGGAGGCACACTCCCAATGTGTGTTTCTGTTCCATACAGCTAACTGTCTGTTCCCATGTGCGAAGTCAGACTTTAAATGTCACTACTTTGCAGCCAAGTTCATTGACTGCAAATGTGCTAACTACAGAGTATCCTGAGGCACAGGCAGATCTGGATAAGTTTTCCGTATGTTTAAGGATTGCAAGGCCTTACACCAGGACTTTGAAAGACAGGTACTTGAGCGCTGACTGCGATGGGTGCCTACCTTCGGCTGGTGCCAAGAACACAGAGAAGCTGATAAATCGGTTGCTTGATCACTTTGAAAATTACATCTAGGATTTATATGTGGACAGCTGGCTTCTGTGTTGTGTCAGACAGTTAGCAACTTTCTCATTGGCTCATAGTAAATGGTAGTTCCCTAGGAAAGGTTTTAGAGAAAGTTGTCATTCCTTTTTCCCCGTTTATTTTTTCCTGCCCTTTTGTGCTTTCATCTGAAAATCCAGTGTTTTATTGAAGTCATGTTAGTATCTTTACTTTGTTAAAGGAGGCTGGTAATTTGCTAGCACCTTGGGAATAAAGATACTTCTGCTACCGTTGTCCTTTGTAGCATATCATTGTGTTCGAGTGCATCGTAAGCTGTAGTGTGAAGCCGTCAGCAAGACGACTGACTTCTTGATTAGCTTTTGTTTCATTTGTCTGTTATAGAGGAGAGTCCCATTTTTGCTGCTGAAGTTGATTATTTCCCAGTGAGATTGTTGGTACATGGTGTTGCTGATTTTTATATTTGCAGCTCACGTAATTACTTTGTTAGAGTGATAACTCTGGTATGTCAAATACATTTCAAAAGCCAGTAGTGTCAGGGGTGGGGATCTTAACAGATGTGGGGCATCTGAAACCAGTCAGAGTCCCCAGTGCGCTGTGGGGTGAACGGCCGGGGAATTTTGAGCCTCTTCTGGCACCGTCTGCAAGACATAACCTCTGTGGTTTAGGATTTATTGTCTTTGTGATCCAGAAATGCTCAAAGTGATTAACACCAGGGAAGGCGAGGAAGTGGTTGGCAAGAGCAGCTATGTGTCAGTTATGCTGGTGTCTAAAGCCCAGCTGTCGTAGCCGGTGCGTGGACTGGTTCAGAGCGATGTCTGCGGATGGCAGGGGACATCTGTTAACGCTGGGCAGGTGGGTGTGGAGGGCTTGCTCTGACCGTGTCTCATGGGGCTTCTTCCACAGCTGGACCCTGAGCAGGACGCCTCCAGACGAGGCTTGCGCAGCGCTCAGGAGAAGATGGCATACTCTCTGGTCTCTGTGCCTGAAGGCAACGATATCTCCTCCATATTTGAGTTGGACCCTACCACCTTGCGAGGAGGAGACAGCCTTGTCCCCAGGTACGGTTAAGTGTTAGAACTGACTACTTGCTTTGGAGTTTGCCATTTGGCGATTGTTTTGTTTTGTTTTGTTTTTTGTAATTAAAAGCCGTCTCCTACTTTTTTTTCACCTCTTTGGAATTAAGGTTCTTCCTCAAATTAGTACAGAAATACTTGGCAAATGCCTGGAGCTTCACTTTACAATTGAGTTATAAGTATTAGAACCCCTTCTACAGGTGGAAAAATTGAGGTTAGGTGACTTCATTGCTAGTGAACAAACTGGAGCTAAAAGCCTTGGATGTCCTGCCATGCCATTCACATGACCTGTCTGTGCTGTGTTAACTAGGACATAACATCGAGTATTTAGCACTTGATTTTCTGTTGTTTACAGCATCTTAAGTATTCATATGGCACCTCTTGGTACTTATAAAGTGCTGTACCTTTCAGAGATGCACAGTCTGAATGCAAGCTCTTTGCTGTCAGTTCCCACTGTGATAGCATGGCATATTTATTCAACCTGCTTTATCTAAGCAGCTCTGTAAATCATCAGACACTCTCAGCAGAAATTAACGTGGCCACCAAATGCCGTGGTCCTGGCTACCTCTTCTCTCCTTCGGGCTGCCGTGGTTGTGCGGCGAGAGGAGGCTGTACTGCAGCTGAGAGTCTGTATCTTGTCCTGGCCACAGATGCTTGTCTGATGGTGGCTTGATGTCTTTTATCAAAGAGCTGGTATGTGCAAAGCAGTGCCATTGCCAGAAATACCTGAGAAAACTGAGCCTGGGAACTGCTGTCCCCATAGGAAAGAAAGACTGGACTTTTGATAGAGAAAATTTTTGTGTGCTGGCCATGCGTTCTCGTATCCTAATGGATGCTCATACAGAGTTGACCCTTTTTATAGCTAGTCGAAAAATTTTCAGTTCAGAAAAATATGAAATAGATAGGGAGTTAGAGGCTGAAAAATACAAAGGTTAGCTCAGATACACTACAGCATGTGGAAAAGTGAGGATTTGAAGAGGCTTCGTTTGTTACTGTGCATGTTGTGGTTTGGGCTGGCTGAGTTACAGCAACAAAATATAGATGTCTTCTGTTTTACAGCAGAATCTACTTCATTTTGTAAGAATTTATAGAATGAAAGGCCTTATTCTGGTTATGGGATGCAGCATGGATAACGATGACACTTTTTTTCCCCCCACTTATTCCTGCCAACAACTTGCAATTTGAACAATGGGAAGATTTCCTGTCTGGGAAGTGACTCACGCTTCAAAACTTTTGACTTTTTTTCAGGAATTCTTATGTCAGACTTAGACACCTTTGCACTAACACTTGGGTCCACAGTACCAATATCCCTATTGATAAAGAAGAAGAGAAACCTGTGATGCTTAAAGTAAGTTCTGTTACTTTATATAAGCACATCCATTGATTCCTGTACTTTCACAAAGTGGTGCTGGTAGAAGTTCCAGTCCCTTGAAGCTGCTGGGTTTGTCAAACAGCAAGCAGCTTCACAGCAATGAATAGCGCCTGTGCAAAATGTTTTATCTAAAAGATTAGGTTTTCATAGGAGTTTACTAGTTACACTGCTCAGTTTCTACTGTACAACAGTCATCACAAGGAGATTTTTTTCCACTGTTTACGGCAACATTTTGCAATCTCTCCTGATGCTTCTCTGGATTTAGGAGCACCTTTGAGCTTGCACAGAGTGGTACTGTTCCCAGAGTTTGACTTCATCAGAGCATGGCTTTTCTTCTGTTTTATTATCACTGAGTATATGAATCACTACTTTGTTTTCTGCCTTTTAGTTTGATGATAAAACTTCTCTGGGTTTCAGATTGGTACTTCTCCGGTGAAAGAGGACAAAGAAGCCTTTGCTATAGTACCGGTTTCCCCTGCAGAGGTTCGGGACTTGGATTTTGCAAATGATGCAAGTAAGGTTTTAGGTTCCATTGCTGGCAAGCTGGAAAAGGGAACAATAACCCAGAATGAAAGAAGGTAAGGAAGCAAGAATTTGGGTTGGATAATGTTCTTTCCTTTACTCAGTGTCTGTTTCTCTGAAAATTTTATCTCTGCGTGCTATCTTCAGGAGAAGGATTTTGTCTTCTACTTGATGAGATTTTTTTTTTTTAAAAACAACTTGATGCTTTTACTGTTGACGTGCCCATAGTGGAGGTTCTCAAGCTTATTCTGTCAAACCCTCCCTGTTCCTCTGTGAAATGAGAGCATGAGAACGGTGGTTGTGAACTGGGGGGACTAATCCACAGCATACCTCTCTTGATGGGCTTTGCAAATTGGGCGTGGGAATTTATAATCCATCTTGTGAAGACTGAACATATGACTTCTGGCAAATCCTCTGACAATATCCGTGAAAAGTACGTGGCCACACAAAAAGAGCGGAGAGTCAGCAGTGTAAAACCAGGGCCCATGTGCTTCTACAGCCACTGTCTTTTATTTGGCCTCGAGAGAGATTATCACCTGCTTTATTTTTTTCTGGCAATTTAAAGAACTGCCAAATAGAACTTGGTGAGCGTATAGTTGCCCCAAAGTGATACTGCCGCGTTACTGCTGCTGTGCTTTAGTTATGAGACAGCAGGGCTACTGTAATAGGGAGCATCAGTTCCTAATTTTAAGTTCTGTACAAACCTATGGGCTTTATCCAGCATCTGAGCCAGTCTCTAATTGATGTTCGTTTTTCAGTTAGCATTTTGAAATGTGCTTAAGCTTACACTGGCATTGTTCTTTTAACAGCTCGAATTTGTAGTCTTGTATTAACAACTTCTGGCTTTCCTGTAGATCTGTTACCAAATTGCTGGAGGATTTGGTGTACTTTGTTACTGGTGGAACTAATTCTGGACAAGACGTCCTTGAAGTGGTATTTTCTAAACCTAATAGAGAACGGCAAAAACTGATGAGAGAACAGAATATCCTAAAGCAGGTAGGCCATATTTTTCTCTGAAGTGAAGGGTTCTCAGAAAACAGAACCTAGTAGTAGAGAACCTGGGCAAATTACTGAGACCAAAAGATCCTTTGAGTTTCTAGCTTTCAGCAGGCTCTTGGTGGTGAACTGTAGGCAGACCATTGCTAGAAGAAAAAAATTTACAGAATATGGGGTTGAATAAAGGTGATCAACAATGTCTTCTGTCCAGGCTACTCTAGGGCCAAGAAACTTGGTGACTGTAGTGTATTTCTGATGTACGTTTTATAAATGTGAAGACACTGACTAATTTGAAATAGATGAAGGCAGCATCTCAATGGGATTTTATTTTTTAATAAATCTATAGATTTTCAAGTTGTTGCAAGCACCATTTACGGACAGCGGTGATGGCCCCATGTTGCGGTTAGAGGAGCTTGGAGACCAGCGCCATGCTCCTTTCAGACACATATGTCGGCTTTGCTACCGAGTGCTGAGACACTCTCAGCAGGATTACAGAAAGAATCAGGTTTGAAATACGTCTGCAGTTTTCAATGGCACTAACATCATTCCTGTCCTCCAAAAAAATAAAAGCTGCATCCCATTAATTAAACCCTGCTATGCTATGCTGTGATTGTACAGTCAGCAAGAGATTTTTGGATTGCTCGGTTTTATTCTTATCTGGCATTTTTCATCTCTGTCAGAGACTACATGCAGTGTAATTAGTACCAGTTCTAAGGGGAATTTAAGAAAACAGCATTGCTAACTGTCAAATCCAGGTGAATTATAAGACTTTCTTCACCCGTGCTACTACAAGCTCCACTGAAAGTTGGCCTGTGTTAAGAATGTTGATTTTTTTGTTGCCATTTATTAAAAAGAAACTCATATCAGATAAGGGTAAATGCCATGGTGGTGTCCAGCCCGCGAGGGGAGATGTTAAGGTTTATCTCCTATCACTTGCTGTCTTTCAGAAGAACAACAACTTGAATCTGATCCGGTTCACTTCTTGGGATGTTGATATTGACAAACATCTTACTCTTTTCTGCTGTTGGCTATTTTCTTAAATTCTGAGAATTAATGACAACACCCTCCTCTTTCCCTCTGTGTTTTGAAGGAATACATTGCGAAGCAGTTTGGCTTCATGCAGAAGCAAATTGGCTACGACGTCTTGGCCGAGGACACAATTACAGCACTGCTTCATAACAATCGCAAGCTCCTGGAGAAGCACATCACAGCGGCCGAGATTGACACCTTCGTTAGTCTTGTGAGGAAAAATAGGGAGCCCAGGTGAGTATATAATTGCCCTTTTCCTCTTAGCTTTGTGAGAGAAATCTGTACCTGCCAACTTGCCGAGCACAGCTAGTCCCCTTCTAGTTTGGCACTCGCCGTAACTTCCCCCTCGGGCAACAGTCTGGCTCTGCAATGTTAAAATGGAGTTCTGAATGTTTCCTTTCTGAAATGTAGATTGCTTCAGTCTAGATCTCAACAAGGATTGATACCCTTTTGGCTGGCGTTTTCCAACAGGTTTTTGGATTACCTCTCAGATCTGTGCGTTTCCATGAACAAGTCTATTCCGGTGACGCAGGAGTTGATTTGCAAAGCCGTGCTGAATCCAGCAAATGCAGACATTCTCATTGAAACCAAGTAAGTTGATGCCTTTAAGGATGGTTTTCCTAGTGTGAAACAGAAGGAAGGTGATTCAAAGCTGAGAGCACTGCTGGCACGTCTAGAGAAAGCAGCTGAGTGTGTGTGGGGTCCCCTTCGGATACACAGCGGATGGGAGCTGATGGCAGCAGACGGCTGCCATATGCATTCGCAGTCCTGCAGTCAGAGAAGTCTTTCCGATATCTCACGTTTGATCAAAGTAGACCGACTTTGCGGGAAGGTATGCTGGGTCCCGTGGGCCTGATCCTCCCCTGGGCTTCAGGCTTTCCTCCGAATGCTGTCTGCAGTGGGTGAGCGCTCTGTTACGTGCCCCCCACCCCCCAGCTCAGCCCAGGGCGAAGCAGAGGCTGCTGCGTCTCTGCTCACCCCTTTCTCCCTCTGCGTCTAGGGTTTTGGTCTCCAGCGCTCAGCAGTGCCCTGCCATGGCTGAAGCATCACAGCAGGCACCAAATACCAATTGTCTTTCATAAAGATGGGTTTATTCCACCTGTGGAATAGGGCATAGATAATCATTATCAAAGTGTACTGTAAAAGGGAAGCAGGTCTTTGTCAGATAGTATTTAAAACACAAATGGATGAGAGTATTCTTCTAGATTTAATTCTCTTCATGAAATCATAAAGACTATTTCCACCAGCACTTAAAGTTGCTACATCACTTATTTGTTCTTATCCTTCTGTATTTAATTTGTTGTTTTTTCAGATGTACAATCTTTTTTTTTGCTGAAGAGCTAAAAGCCCCCAAAGCCTTTTTAGTTTTAGTAACTGATCTGTTTCTTGTTATTTTGCCGTGTAAGCATAAAGAAGTTCTAATGTAATTGGCATTTATGGGATACAGAACTAATCGATTTTAGGTATTTTTGTTTACCAAGTCCTTTCCTAGTCTGTTGTTGTTAACCAGTTCTCCTGTAAAGGTTTTTGTGAAAGTCAGACAGGTCTTTAACTTACTTGTGTCTTTATCTTCATCAATTGAATGGAGCTGAAATGTTGATCTCGGTAAGGCTGAATGGAAAGCCTTAAATATCTAAAATTAAAAATCTGAATTCATTCTGATCTAGTGCTTTTCATAATAAAACACAAAGATTTTATGTAGTAAACTGCTGCTGGTGAAAAAGTAAGATTCTCTGCTTTTACTTCGCAAAGCTGAGGAATAAAACTTGCGTTCTCTGAATGCAGGTGAGGTCGTAAAATTAGTTACTGCTGTATCACCAGTACATTTTAGCAAGTGTCTTTTTTAGCAAGTGTGGAAATGTTCTGAGAGATCTGCATGGGTCTTGGCAGTTTGTAATCTAACCTGTCTTCCTTCTGGCAGGCTGGTCCTCTCTCGATTTGAGTTTGAAGAAGTGTCAAGTGGAGAAAATGCCTTGGAAGTTGGAGAAGACGAGGAAGAAGTGTGGTTGTTCTGGAGAGACAGTAACAAGGAAATCCGCAGTAAGAGTATCAGGGAGTTGGCTCAGGACGCTAAGGAAGGGCAGAAGGAAGATCGGGATGTACTCAGCTACTACAGGTGAACAGCACGCGCAGGGCTGGCTAGCAGAGTTCATCAGGGCTGCGTGGGGGTGGTACGTAGGCTGTCGTTGGTTTGGGAGAAAGGATACTGATTTCCTGGACAAAATAGCCGTTAGAGAGCGAGGATGAAGTCTCTCTAAAGCGAGAGCGAAAAGCACAAAGTTACTCATGGTGAGAAGTCTGATTATCAGCATGAGCAAGTTTAAACTGACTTGAAAAACAGTTGAGGCTTAGAGTGCATTGAATTTGCACAGCACTTAATGTCCGTATTTCTGTTTGGTTTCCTGGTAAGTGGATGTTGTGAGAGCCTGTATTAAATGTTTAGGTTACCTGTGTTCAGATGGTAGCTGGGGTGAGCAACTGCTTGTGGGAAGAACATAATTTCAATGTGCAGATGGCTTTGCTTTTGGTTTTAGAAAGTCACTGCTGTTCTCCCTGCTTTCTAAATTTCTTTCGAAGCTTAAAGCCTTCAGCTGTCCTGTAGTTCTCAGCAGGACAATAGATGAAGTTATGAAAATGCCACAAGTTCGGTGTGATTAATGTGCAGTGCTCTTTTGTACAGCTTAAGCTATGCTTTTAGCAGTTCCTAACATGAAGCGATGTTTCCAGATGACTTGACAAGACACCAAGTTCTTGGCATAGTGTAAGATCAGGTTTCAGCCCAGACCAAATTCCTGTGTCTGGGTTAGAAACTTCTGAGAGTAGTTTGACGGACTCAATTGTGGTGGTGCAGAAAGTACAACTAGATTTTTTTTTTTTTAATAGCTATCTTATTTTGCATTATCTCTTCCATTGAAATGATTCTTGCAGTATTATCTTTTAGTTTATGGACTGAAAAGCTTAGGAATTAAGTTTAGTTTTTCTCCAACGATTCTTTTACTGAAGGGAGCAGAGCTCAGTAGTTGTTTAATCAAGTACCTAGTTTTTAATGATTTTAATGATTCTCTCGCCCATCTACATTGCTGCCCCAGTTAACAACTGGGGCTTCAGCATCACTAAGGAGTGTTTGGTCTCCTACAGTATTTAGGCTGAGTTGCCTTAAGTGTTCTTTGGAGTCTTCTGTAGCTTTCATAAACAGCATTACTTAATTCTATGTAACTCCCTGGAAAAGGTGACGACTCCATTGATTCTATTTTTGCACTACGTTACCTTTTACTAGTGTTTGATAGGTACTTTATTCTTTCCATATCAGATACAGCTGTATTACTGGAAAATGTAAGATTAATTCTGTTAATACATATAAGAGCATATCAGTACTATATGTTTCTGTTCAGAAACATCAGTACAGATGTTTCTGGAAATCAAAGTGTAAAGCTGTTTGTTTGGTTTTTTTCCCCCCACCCCTGAAGATACCAGCTAAACCTCTTTGCTAGAATGTGCCTTGATCGACAGTACTTAGCCATAAATGAGATATCTGGCCAGCTGGACGTGGACCTCATTCTCCGTTGCATGTCTGATGAGAACTTGCCATATGATCTGCGAGCGTCTTTCTGCCGGCTCATGCTTCATATGCACGTTGATCGTGACCCCCAAGAGCAAGTAACACCGGTGAAGTACGCTCGTCTGTGGTCTGAAATACCTTCTGAAATTGCTATTGATGAGTAAGTACTTGCTGGAATGGTGTGGGAAAGGAAATTACATCACTCTTGATTTTTGAAACAAAACCAAATCTACCCTAAACTCATGCATTATTTATACTGTTTCTGTTTAAAAATAAAAAATAATAATTAAAAAAATTGGTAACATATTCTCACTAGTTCCGTTATCCAGACCCCGTAGTTCCAGTTGCCTGTAGCATTTGCTGGGGGAGAACGTTCCCAACAAAAGAACAAAAGAACATTCCTGTGTATGCGTGGTGTAAGCAGGGCTTTGTCTCCAAAACGCCCAGTGGTGACAGGGATGGTCTGTCTCTGCTCTGGGGGATGTGACGAGTCACCTGGCCCTGGGGAGGGAAAGCAAAGGAGGGCTATTTAATTCCCATCCTGCTGTACTTGATTGGAGTATAGACTCTTCAAGCCAGATGGTCCATGCAGTAGCAAAAACAAGAGGAAGACACTGAAAGAAGTAATGTGCTCCTTGACCTCCAGTGGAAAATACTCTCATACAGTGGTGAAAAACCTATACAAACCCACTGCTAGGCTGGAGACATGACTTCTTGACCATGGACTTGCATTAACTCTTCATGGTACAAATAATTCAAAATTTATAGTACTCCAACTGTTCAGAACTCATATTTTTTTCGGTTGGAGAAAATGAACGTTTAAAATTAAATGCTAGGAATTTGAGTCTTGTCTGTATTAGTGCTGGTGTTGAGTGGTTTCTTGGTTTCCCCTCCCTTCCCTCCTTGCTTAGCCCAGCTCTCTTTGCAGAGAGAGATGCAGTAGATCGTATTCAACTTTAAGTGCCAAAATAGAAAAACAAATGGCTTCAGCTCTGGCAGAGGCTAAACTGTGGTACGTGACCAAACAGGAAAACAAAAGTAGTTAGTGGAAGGTGGTGGGGATTGTCTTTTTCAAACGCTCTCTGCATAGGCCAAGAAACAAACCTAGAATTTGTATTAAGAAAAATTAACATCTACTTTGTATATATATCTTTGTTTGGAGGAAAAATAGCATCCACAGTTAGCATCTCCTGGCCACATCCGTTCTCCTTAATGCTGTACATAGCTTGTCACTGTTTCCACCAAAATAAGGGTTTCTTTTTTTACTTATTGGGACAAAGTTCTCTTTTTTTTTTTTTTTTGTTTTCCTCAGACATTTTTAAACAGTGCAAAATGAGCATATGGGATAAAACATCAAAAGCCAGGAAATTATGGTTCAGTTTCCTGACTCCCTCATTTGGATAAATTATTTAACAGCTTTTAACTTTTCTTAGATTTTGACAAACCAACGAAAAATTGTATCGGGGGAAAAGAGCCCTGTGTATTTGCATGCTAAGTTTTGTGTTTTGTTTTGTTTTTTCCCTCTTCAGCTATGATAGCAGTGGAACTTCCAAAGATGAAATTAAGGAGAGATTTGCGCAAACAATGGAATTTGTAGAGGAATATTTAAGAGATGTGGTGTGTCAGAGGTTCCCTTTCTCTGATAAAGAGAAAAATAAGCTCACTTTTGAGGTAGTTATCCAGTTTGGATTTTATTATTTTTTTTGTGTGTGGAATGTTCGTACTTTTTTCAACAGCAGATAATTGGCAAGTAATTAGTGAGTGCTGAGCCTCAGTGGGCTCCTCCTTTCCTCTCTAGTCTTTTCTCTCGTGCAAGCAACCCCATTGATGTTTGTGAGTTTGCAGTGATAGTTCTTGAAATGCAATTAATGAATGAGCTTACGTCTCCAATCTGCAGCAGCCTTGTTTACTTCCTGTGCTCACAGTGTTATTGCAAAGCCAAGCTTTACTGGAATAAATAGTCTCGAAAGCTAAACACTCCGTCTGCATGCACAGAGAGTCTCTAGAGCTTACAGCATTACTCTCAAAGAGAACAATACAGTGTCCTGGGACTTATGGACCTATTAAAATTGTCTGTCCGTGCAAATAAAATGTAGCAGATCCATGCAATAGCATCCCCTACATAACCATTGATTTAAGTAAAGATGTGATACTTCTTTCAAAAAAATAAATTTAAGGGAATATACTTCAGATAATGGGGCTATGTTAGATATTTGCACTATATGTGAAATTATGATGTGGATCTTGAAGCAGTGCCTGTGGAGGACTCGTGGGGAAACTTCATAACTTGGTAGCAGTAAGCTTTGGATGTGTGATATTTACTTTTTTTGTAAGACAACACCATAAAAAGCATCGGTATGTTCCCTCTAGTCTTCACCTATCTTACCTTTTCTGTAACGAGGTGAATATGTTAGGATTCTGTAGCTATAGAATATGAATTGCAGGTACAGACTGTTATTCCAGGCATTGCAGTAGTTGTAGGCAAGTAGCAAACTTTCTGATAAAATGTAGAACTATACAGTCTTAGGGAATTAGGAATTAAGACAAGAATATGGCTCACAGCCAAGTTCTTGATCTTATCATTGTGTTAAGACAACTTGATTGTGATAACAAAATTATTAGTATTAATGGGGCTTTTTATTATTGTTTTGCTAGGTTGTTAACTTAGCCAGAAATCTGATATATTTTGGTTTCTACAACTTCTGTGACCTCCTCAGACTAACCAAAATCCTCCTTGCTATATTAGACTGTGTGCACATCACTACCATCTTCCCTATTACCAAGATGGCAAAAGGCGAGGAAAGTAAAGGTAAGGCTTGAAAAATGATTGGCAGAACAGATTGTTCTTTGGGAGTTTCTGCTTTATCTCAAAATGTAAATGTGGGTTTGAAATCTTCCGGTCCTTTCTGTCTGTGGCTTGGCTGTACATCTGAGCAATGTTGGCAATGAAAGAGGGAGAAGAGAGGGCAGGGGGGTTCTGAAAGTACTACAGTGCTGCTGTTGACTTCCATCTGTTCCAGGGATCTAGGTGTCCGCCTGGCTGCCTTTACTGTTGAGATTATTTCTCTTCATAGGCTGTGGAGGGTCCTTGCTCTGTTAATGCAGTCCCATTACACCATCATAACCTTACCTGTTTACTTACCTCTCTGAAGGGAGCAACGTGATGAGATCAATCCACGGAGTCGGGGAGCTGATGACCCAGGTGGTGCTCAGGGGCGGTGGGTTCTTGCCCATGACTCCACTCGCTGCTGCTCCCGAGGGTAACGTCAAGCAGAGCGAACCGGAGAAAGAGGACATCCTGGTAATGGACACAAAGCTGAAGATCATCGAAATACTTCAGGTACTAGAAAAGCAAATAGCATAGCATCTTGTGCTGTCTTGAATCTCAGCATCAATACAGTGCCGTGCTGCCTTTTAATTCATTTCTGCCTTGTATGTGCCTCTTAAACTGGTAAACTATTACAAGGGCGGCTTTTTCAGGCATGCAGCACTCAACTTGCATATGACCATGCTATGCCGTTACTGAAACAATGTAATAGAAATGAGTTTGCAATAGACATCTGCATATTTAACAGGGATTTATAGAAACCTCATTTTCCACCTTACTGTCTTAGCACTTTCTCTGAGTCTACAGGGCCATGTTGTTAAGTGCCCCAAGGAAGGGGGAGATACTTAGCACTCCTTTTCATACAGCCATCAGACTCAAATGTTTTTTAAGCGTGCACATTTGCCAGCCTCACCGTCTATTCTATCTCTGCCTGGCTTTTCTCACTTGTTCGCTCTGAAGTCTGTAAGACACAAAGAGAAAAGTTTGTTCCCTTTTCCCCAGCGCTGCCTCGATCTAAATGTCACCACAAAATTACTGCACTGAAATCCATCTTCCCTCCCTCGGTGTAGGAGTCCCTTTTCTGTGTGGTAACTTCACGGGCAGGTTCATGGAGGCCAGAATGCTGCAAAAGCCTCGTGGGCGAAAGTATGCGAAGCAGCAGGAAAGCCATGGTGTGCCTTCCCCGTGCCCCCGTGGGAGGCTTCGCACGGAGCTGAGTTTGGGGTTATGCCCTTCCCCTTGGCAGCAGATGCAGCACGTAGGGGAGGTTTGATTCACATCCTTGCCCCAGTGCTAATTTTAGTTAAAGCCAGAACTTCTCTTACGATCTCACATGTGCAATGGGTTATTTTAACCTGCCAGTATTCCCCCTCTTACCATGGTCTGTTAAAACTGGTGTCAGAATCACAGACTGGCAGGGGTTGGAAGGGACCTCTGTAGATCCCCCAGTCCCACCCCCTGCCAGAGCAGGGTCACCCAGAGCAGGGGGCACAGGAACGCCTCCAGGCGGGTTTGGGATGTCTCCAGAGACGGAGCCTCCACCACCTCCCTGGGCAGCCTGGGCCAGGGCTCTGCCACCCTCACAGGAAAGAAGTTTTTCCTGATGTTCAGATGAAACGTCTATGTTCAAGTTTGTGCCCATTACCTCTTGTCCTGTTTCTGGGCACCGCTGAGAAGAGTCTGATGTCCCCATCATCTTGCCCACCTGCCCTGTAGATATTGATCAGCATTGGTGAGATCCCCTCTCAGCCTTCTCTTCTCCAGGCTAAACAGCCCCAGGTCTCTCAGCCTTTCCACATCAGAGAAATGTTCCAGTCCCTTCATCATCTTCATAAGCCATCCACTGGACTCTCTCCAGCAGTTCTCTGTCCTTCTGGAACCATGGAGCCCAGAACTGGACCCAGTGCTCCAAGATGTGGCCTCCCCAGAGCAGAGGAGGAGGATGACCTCCCTTCCACCTGCTGGCCACGCTCTTTTTAATGCTCTCCAGGAGACTGTTGGCCTTCTTGGCCACCAGGGCACGTTGCTGGCTCATGGGCTGCTTGTTGTCCACCAGGACTCCCAGGTCCTTTTTTGCAGCACCTAAGATTTTCCCTAAATCTGAGACAACTGCAAGCATTCTTTAAATTGTATTGCTTTCCTCAAGAGGGGGGAAGCCCACTGAGAAGGTGGTTTCGGTGGCACTGGCTCCTACAGCCCGCCTGGGCTGGTGGTGGCTGCAGCCTGGCTCTCCACGGCTCACCTTCAGCTGCCTCTGCCCCAGCACCCGGGGGCAGCAGCGCTGGGGACGGCAACCCTGATCTTTGGCTTCCTGCTGGTTTCAGAACGGAGAGAAAAATGCTGCTTTCCTTTCCTGGAGGGTGGGTGAGGATGCCTGCATCGGGCAGTAACGAGGGATCAAAACTCTGCCAAAATCTTTTATTCGTAATTATTTCTTACTGTGTGTATATCATGTGCTTGTTGAAATCACTGGAAGAAATTACTGAATTCTGGTGATTTTTAAGAAAACATTTACATACCTCTTCTCCAAGTTAAATCTGCATCGTTACTGTGTTGATCTTACATGTTGGTAGCACTGCATTATGTGTAAATTGTACATGTGCTGGAAACAGGCCAGTTATTTCAACGTTTTTACTACTTCTGTATCATCAGTTTATTTTGAATGTGAGATTGGACTACAGAATCTCCTGCCTGCTTTGTATATTTAAACATGAATTTGATGAAAGCAATGCCCAGATGTCTGACTCCCCCACTGGAAGCAGTAATCAAGAAATGCCAGCTAACGTACCAGGTTAGTTATTTTGTAAAGAATGAACTCGTGTGGGTTAGGGAAGGCTCTGATCTTAGAGATGCTAATTGGGTAATTGATTCAGGTTCTTGCTTTGGCATACAGTGGTCCCAGTGAAGCAGAGTACGCTGCTAGCAGTGGGAATAAGAGTAGAGATTGTTTCCGTACGCTCCTAACGATACCCGGGATTTATTTGTACTGTCTCCTGCCTGTTGCCATGTGTTAACTGTGACCCAAAGCCTGCCATGCATCCTTTAAAAAAAGCCTGGAATAAACACTGTCATGTGTGATCTGTCATTAAGCTCAAATTAGATCTTTTGCATTAATGTTTCTGGGTGAAGGAAAAGGGTCTCCAAAGTAATCTGATTTTCTCCATCCTTTTCCCCTGGCCTGATGGCTCTGCCCACCCAAATTCCTCATTTTCCAAAGGTACTGTAGGAAAGCGAGATGTCTGGAGGTGTCTTGGTGCTGCTAGACAAGGGATGAAAGTAAGCTGTTAAAGAGCTTGGCGTGTCCAGTGTTCTTCTTAATTGAAAGCAGGATAATTAGTGGCCTGGGTAGATGGGGTGTTGTCAACTGCTCTGTTACTTTTCAGGGGCAAAAGTGTCCCGTAGTTATGATGTGTAGGAATAACAGGACTTTAAAAGTGCAGCTTATTAGACATCAAACAGTTTTTCTTCCTCAATTTGGGGACTGTATCTCTAGATGCGAAGGAGAAAGGAAAATGTGGTTTAGATGTGAGGCCTGCAAAGGGAGGAGACTGTTTCTTTTGATCTCACTTCAAAGGGGATGTGTTTACTTTTTTCTTGGGCTGCCTGTCCGGCAGCCCCCCGGGGTGCCATGGCCTTGGGAACTGGGCTGTCAGGGAGAGCCAGAGCACTTTCTGCGAGCTGAACTTTGCAAGAAAGAGGGTAAACGTTTTTAGACAAGGCTGTAACATCCCCCTGCTCTTTTTCCATTCCCCTTTGCAAATCTTTCTGAAATATTGAAAGCTCCAAGTCTGTCCTACCATTTTTATTTTTTTATTTCAGAATGTTGGTCATTGCCCACGCTGTATACCTTATACTGGAAAATGCAAACACCTTTTTGTCAATTGAGCCACAGGGCTATTGCTGTCATTGCTCAATTTATTACTTTAGACCTTCTCGAGGCTGAAGTGCAGTGTTTCTTGTGGATGACCTCTCTGAATGACACCAGGTCCCGGAATGATGCTGGTGCAATCTAAAAATAGGCAAGAGAGGAATGAGCCTGGATGTTGCTGAAATTATTATGTAGTTCAGTTTGTGAGCTGAGAACAGGTTAACTTATTGTTTTATGTTATCTTAGCAGACTGCTTCAGTGATCTCTCAGCGATCCTCTCAGCTTGTTGTGACCCCCTTGCTTACACGTACATCACCACTTGACGTTTCAAAAGTTTTTAGGCTGCAGACACATCTCTGGTGCGACTCTGACATAATGTATTTGTCTTGTTATCTTCTCAGGAGCCCTAGACTTTGAACATATTGAAGAACAAGCAGAGGGGATCTTTGGCGGAAGGCAAGCATCTCTTCACTAGTGCTGATCAAGGGGTAGCTCAGGAGTCCTCAGGCTGCAGCTGCCACACTTACCAAGGCTTCATTTCCCTGAAATGCCTTTGATCCAGCTCAAAGTCATGCCCATTTGGATGAAGAGCCACAGATAAGGGACCAGGGGTCCTCCAGACAGAAGTTCTTCATGGGAGGGCTCCACTTGTGTGGGTGAAAGCCAAGTTGGAGGATTTGTGCCTCTGATCTGAATGCTGCAGTAAAATCTTAGGTGGAAAAGTTTGTCTTGGCAAGGATTTGGTCTTCGCTGAGACATATATATATATATTTAGCCATGAATTTTTCATATAATGCAGCATTAAACTGCACATGCATGACAGAACAACGCAAGCTGTACCTTCCATACCTGCCTTCCTTCCGGAGCAGCTTATATCCTTTCTTAAATCACAGGGCAGCAAGTCAGTGTCAGACTCCGAGTACTTGAGCTTGTCCTTAAGCTGCTCAGAGCTGCAGTTGTTTTCTGTAAACCTGAGATAACTCATTTCAGGCAGAAGGGGAGAGAGATTCACTTACAGAATTAATACCCAGAATTTTTAATGTAAGGGTGCAGACTCAGTTGGAAGCAGAACATGGAAGAGATTCAGGGGGAACTGATAAGAAAAAAAAAATACAACCTGAGTTTCTCGTGCTTGGAAAAGGGGTGCAGGGGAAAGAGAGGGAAGAGGAGGATTTCAAATGCTTGACATAATTAGCATTGCAACCTGGATACTGAGGTAGGGTTGTATTTTGTAAATAGTGAGAAAGGTTAGTACCAGGAATGGGCAAGAAGTATTTGAGCAATAGGGTGAGGCTGACATAGGCACAAATATTTTGGCATAGTTTGACCCCGAAAAATGTAAGTTGGATAAGGTAAGCTGAGTGAACCATGATTAATGAGTGGTTCTGGAATAGCCTCCCTATTAAGCAGCACACCAAAAACCCCTGTGTGTCTTAAGATAGCACTTGATTTGATACATTTCTGCCTTATTTAAAAGTAAGAAAAAAGGTTTTCTGCCACCGCTGACTGGACGTAAGAACCTGCTGGGACATTCAGTCTCATGTGCTAATTAACTCCTCCACTCTCTTTGCAGCGAGGAGAATACACCGCTGGATTTGGATGATCATGGTGGCAGAACATTTCTCAGAGTTTTGCTGCATTTGACAATGCATGATTATCCTCCTCTGGTGTCTGGAGCGCTCCAGCTACTCTTCCGGCACTTTAGTCAGAGACAAGAAGTCCTTCAAGCTTTTAAGCAGGTATGTGTGTGTATCGAGAGCATTACTCCTCCTCTGAATGTGTATATGCAGCTAAAACCAATCCTTTTGTGCAACTAATGGATTGCATTCATATAAGGTTCAACTGCTTGTTACCAGCCAAGATGTTGACAACTACAAGCAGATAAAACAAGATCTGGACCAGCTGAGGTCTATTGTGGAGAAATCGGAGCTTTGGGTGTACAAAGGCCAGGGCCCTGACGAGACTATGGATGGAGTGCAAGGTGAAAATGAACACAAGAAAAAAGAGGTAATTAGGTTCTGTTTGCAAAAATTAGTATCTTGATATTTTATGAAAAAGTAACCGTTTCCAGAACTGTGACTAAAAAACCCAAACCTCTTGTCGGCACGCTGCACAGCTTGGTGAGACCGTCTGAATTGCTTTGGGACGAAGGCAAGAGTAAGAGCAGAACTTGAGCTATTTGATGCCAGTTAGTCTGAGGGGGAAACTGCTCAGAATTAGCACCCACCGGTGTGGCATCTTTAGGCTCTAAGAAAGCAGGTGGTTTGGGTTTGCACTGGCTCCTGAGTTGTGTCCTTTCACCACTGACAGATTGCGTGTTTTTCACACGGTTGCAAGTACCTGGAATAATGTAAGGGCAGAGCTGTGAACTGTGTGCCGGTGATGTATTTTGAATCATGGCACTATTATTAAATGGCAGGAGAGAACAGTGCTTAAGAAACCTGGTAAATGTTGGTGCTTTATCTGTACCTGATAACACTGGGCTTCCCTGGCACACACATCTGGCTTACAACTAATTAAACACCTTTTGTCTCAGTATAATCTACAATGAAATAGAAAAAGACCAGGTGAGGGAATGCAAGAATTAGTCCCTGGGTTATGAACGTTTATTTTTGGAAGTAAATAGAAGTAATTTAGTCATTGCTTTCCTAGGGTGTAGCTCTGTGAGGTATCTCTTGATTTCTATGCAATGACAGTTTAATAATCACAGAGAGGAAGAGAAAGTAAGAAGCTTTTTTGTGAGAGACTTGATTACAGACATAATGTGACAAGCAAAGGAAAGCACAGGAGGTTGCCGTCTCTAAAATCATCCCACCCTCACCTTATTTTATGATACAGAGGTCAATGTGACCTGACAGAATAATTATGTGTTTTTCTGAGACTGTCAGAAAATTGAAGGATGACACTCCTTTCCAGGAAGAGAGCATGCACTATCCCAGAATAGTAATTCTGGCCTTCATGAAGACAGTACTACAAGCTACTAATAAATTGTCTGGTTTTATCCACAGGAAGGTCACAGCAAGTCCCAAAAGCCTGAAAGTACTAGCAGCTACAACTACCGTGTAGTAAAAGAGGTAAAATTTTGCTTCTTGATAGTTAAATGGAAGTGTAAATGAGTAATGCAGCTCTGGAGAGCTGCAGTCAGAGGGAGACACCCAGGAAAGTCTGAGTCACTCTTCCATTGTGGAAACTATTTGCTGAGTAATAACATATCCCAACTTGAATGAGAAGCCAGGAATATAATAAGCACGACACGTGTATTCTTTCCTTAAGAATGGATTAGTGAGAAACGTGACATTTTGCTGCTGTTTCAATGGCAACACAATATTTTTATTGTAAAAGGCTATGAAGAAAGTAAGCAAGTGGAGAAGCTGTTTAATTTGCCCTGTCCCGAGGACTGTGCACTCAAACCCACCGTGCTGTTGAAATTTAATTTAAAAAATACCAGAAAGGAGCCTGCATTGGTGCTGGTGCGGCGGTAGCTAATGGGCTTTCTGTGGCACTGTGCTGCAGAGCCCGACACAGGGCTCCCTTGACATGGCTGAGTTGTGTGGGACCAGTCAGAGATGCAATGGATGGTGCTCAGGCCAGTAAATCACCAGATGTGATGATAACGCTGTTGCCTTGCTGCTTTTCTTGCCTATGCCAAGTGGCACAAGGCTGTGCTGGCTGCTGTGTCCCCAAGGTGGTGGGTGCCACTATCACTGCCTCTCTGGGTACCAGCTCAGTCCTTTTGCACCTTTAATGATGTTGCAGGAGCCACCAGGCCTTAGCCTGGTCTTACCTCCTCACCTTGAGACCACAAAACCTCATTTTGCAGCCTAGAGCCGCTCTGGTCCATGCAGATGCATTGTCGCTGCTCTCTGGGCACCACCTGGCATGTTCTGAAATAAAGCCCAGAATTTCAGCTCTGAAGTAAGTGTCTTCTCCAGATCCTGCTGCGGCTCAGCAAGCTGTGTGTTCAGGAAAGCGCCTCGGTCAGGAAAAGCCGTAAACAGCAGCAGCGACTTCTGAGGAACATGGGAGCTCATGCGGTTGTGCTGGAGCTGCTGCAGATCCCTTATGAAAAGGTTGGGTTTCTCTACGGCTGTTGTCTTGCTTCTTGTCATGTTGATGGGCTTTTTAATACCTCTTCTGAATCTTCCTGAACCTTACACCTTTGTATTGGGTTCAAAGAGACTATTTTAACTATTCACACTTCAAAAATAGATTCTTTGAATATAGTGTTATGCACAGTATCCTGAAGAAGTGTTTGTCCACTGTAGCTCACAGTAAGACCGAGGCTCAACTCGCAGCTTGTCATGGGAGGTGTGTGCTGCCTTGCAGTTAAGCTGTGCTGGTGGAAGCAAGACTCTTGGTATTGCTCCGAGATAGCTGTGTGACAGCCATCCCGGGAACGCGATGGGCAACGAGGGTGCCTGGTTCCCCATGGAGTTTATCAGCAGGTCTGCCCAGTAGGTAGACACAGATCCACCCAGTTGTAGAGTCCCACACTCCCTCTTAGAAATTAATAAATATCAACAGACTCTCCAGGCCAGGACTGCTGGTCGTAATTAGCTGTGTCATGTCAGCAGCAGAGTCTGAAGCCCACTCTGGCGGGTTGCTGTACAGTTTGAGCTTGCACAGCACGGCGTTGTGCTGATGAAGCACACCCAAAGCTCGTCGCAGTGGCCGCCCATTAGTCACGGGTGACAGGTACTTATCATTGCAGAGGTGAGGGAGCTCTTCATGTTTTCCCTGTCACCTTGCTGTCTTCGGTTCCAAACTAAAGGTTTCTGAGAACCAGTAATTCTAGACAGTAGCTTTGATTAATGTCAAGCTAAGTCTCATGCTGTCTTGCTTCATATTTTGCAAAAAAATGGGCAGCAAAAACACCCTCACAGCAACTCATGTCACCTTTCTGTCCCATGCAGATGAAAACATATCGGACAGGCAGTGTGGACGGTGTTTCACCTTTGGAAATATATGAAACTCCTCAAAAATATAAGCAGGCACTGTTTTTCCAAACGCATTTTATACCATCAGTGGCCTGGTAATCCGCACTGATGTCAGAGGAAAGGCACCAATTCCTGAGCTGTACTTGGAAGCACGCAAGTAGTGTGTGGATTCCAGTAAATATAAATTGGGCCTAACTGTTGCAATAATAACTTTCCATCTCTTCCTTGCCATGAACTACCTATCTGTCACAGCTGAAATGCGTTTCAGTGGAACATGGCAATTTTCCTGTGTAGCCCCAAGGTGATGATGTGTGGTTTGGCCAAGGTACTGGTATGTTCAGAAGCGTAAAAGTGACTAAAGCACGTTGCTGGCAGGCTTGGCCATGGAATATGCAATTTTAGAGAGTAAACTACTGTAATTTCTATTATGGTCTTTATTTTTGATGATCTTTAGAACTGTGAAGCAGGCCAAACTCATCCCTAATGTCTGTGAGCTGGGTGGAGGTTTGTTTTTCTTTGGAGTGTGAGAGAGACGTGACAGTTCCCTTGCAGAGCTGGAGCTGTGGCTCATCCAGTACTCACCTGAAAGTGAACCTTCAGATTCTTTTTAACCCCATCTTATGTGTCGTGCAACCACAGGCTGAAGACACGAGGATGCAGGAGATAATGAAGCTTGCACACGAGTTTTTACAGAACTTTTGTGCTGGGAACCAACAGAACCAGGCATTGCTGCACAAGCACATAAACCTGTTCCTTAACCCAGGGGTAAGAATAACCTCATGCCATGATTTTTTTTTTTTTTCTAGCAAGAAAAGATAGTCCTCTGTCATCCCTCTGGGCCTCTTCTGATACAAGATTGATTGAAGGGGTCACATTCTGTTTCCATTCTAAAGCCTCAAAAGTTGGCAAGATCTGTTTGTTTCGGAGTATTTCAGTGTAGAAAGTTCAAGAGGCTGAAGAGGACTGAAAAAAACCCAGGCTTAGATGCGAGCAGTTGTGTTGAAAGATTAGGTCCTCGGAAGTGTCCTGCACCCTGCAGGAGTGTTGACTTTATGCTGACCTCTGTGTGGGTTTGGTGGTTTGTTTATTTTCTAATGTCTGTCTCTCTTTCATCCCCTCCATTAGATTCTGGAAGCCGTAACGATGCAGCACATTTTCATGAACAACTTCCAGCTTTGCAGTGAGATTAATGAACGCGTTGTTCAACACTTTGTCCACTGTATAGAAACACATGGCAGAAACGTTCAGTACATAAAGTTCCTGCAGACAATTGTCAAGGCGGAAGGAAAATTCATTAAGAAATGCCAAGATATGGTAATGGCTGAGGTGAGAGCTGCAGAGATTTGCAGGGTCTGAACAGAAGTTTTCACATACCATTTGGTGCAAATGACAAATTGATCCTCTCGCTTCTGGGACTGCCAAGAAGCTGACAGTTAGCTCTCACAATGCAAAAAGAGCATACAGCTACCAGAAAGCATAGGCTTTTTTGTGACCAAAAGCTTCCTGAGCTCCTCACCCATAGGTATAATGAGGGGTCAGTTATTACTGATACTTAGACATTACTCCCAGTTTTCTACACAGCAGCATCTAGGTGGGCATACGAAACAAGGGTGCCTTTCTCTAGCAACATTGGCTAAAAGAGAAATAGTTTGATTTCAAGATCACTTATGTGGAAGGAAAATTCTACCATGATAGAATTTTGATGGGAATTTCTTATCTTACCAAGACGTACATACTCAGCTGTTAAGTGCTGAAGTATGAGGGTCTTCAGAAATTTAGGTGTGGAAATTGGGCTGTTAGGAGGGTTAGGATAGAAGGAAGAGGTAAGAGGAGGGCGAATAAATCCCTTTTAAGTTGGATATTGGTGATCTGTTTGTCTGTGTATTTGCATGCCTGGCAGGATTTTTATTGGCCTCTTCAGCAGGGGGAGCCCGAGGATCAGATTTGTCAAGCTGTGGCTTTTGTGTATCAATCTTACTAGATTGATCAAAGGTCTTCCATATTTTGTCGTTCAGTTCAAAAATGGTTTTGTGAGGTTCTCATCACAGAGTCGAGTTTGTGGGATGCTCAGCGATCGCCTTCCACAGGGGTCGGCAGCGGCTGGGGAAAGTGGGCTGCCTTGGGGGTTGCCTTCCATGTTTTCTCTGGCTGTTTGTCCCAAACCCTGTGGAAGGACACCCTCGGATCCTCCAGCTGCCTGCTCAGATCTGCCCAGCCTGGAGCAGGTCTCCGTTTACTCCTTCTGCTTTCCTTCACGGAGTTACGGGAGGCCTGAACTGCTCCGAAAATCTGGCCAGCTGAGTCTCAAACATGAAGCTGATAGAAATCTTCAGTGTGCGACTTAACTGTCACTGGCTAGCCTTGGAAAATTGATGATGTTTGTTCAGAAGGGTGGAATTACTGAGCCCTGCAGTCCTCCCATCCGGCGTGCCCCTGGGGCGTTGCTCTGAACAAAACGGCATGTCTGCAGCTTGCTGTATTAAGAAGTCAGCTGAGGCAATATACGTGAAATGAAAAAGCACAATGGAAAGTCACAAGCTTCTTGGCACAACTTCTGTCTAAGCAGTCAGTTGGGCTGGCTTTGAAGTTCTTCAGCAGTTTAGAAGTGGTAAATTCTTTAGGAGAAAATGTCATACTCGAGCCCTGTGCCCCATGAAGGGAGCGCAGGAGGAATGCCCAGCTGACTTGGTGGGTTGCACTCCTTTTAAGTGTCTAAAGAATAACTAATCGGGATTTTGCCCTGTAACAGTCGGCCCACAGATGAGGGGAAGATGCTGCAGGAGATGCACAGGCTTTGATCTGCTGATGGAATATTTTTCTTTCTCGGTAGCTGGTGAATGCGGGAGAAGACGTCCTGGTGTTTTACAATGATAGAGCCTCCTTCCAGACTTTGGTGCAAATGATGAGATCAGAGAGGGATCGGATGGATGAAAACAGCCCACTGATGTACCACATCCACTTAGTAGAGCTGCTCGCTGTCTGCACGGAAGGCAAAAATGTCTACACAGAAATAAAATGCAACTCCCTGCTTCCTCTGGATGACATTGTTAGGGTAGTAACCCACGAGGATTGCATACCGGAGGTGAGGGCTGTTTGGAGGCACTGGCCTAGGTGTGTTTGAAATGTGCTGCCTTTGGGTGGGAGAGATGTGATATTACAGATTTTTCCCAGTCTGGCCTGGGGAAGGTGACGGGTGCAGGTGGACAGTGAGATGTGAGCTGGGAAACTGGATTCCTTCCCTGCTGCTGCTATCAGCAACCCCAGCGAATCTGGATAGTGAAGTTAAATCCTTCAATACGTGTATCATTGCCCTTAAAATGAGGATGTGATGCTGTACTTGCTTGTTTTGTAGGGTTCTTGAAGCAGAGAGGTTTACGGAGTATGCTGCTAACCTTGAACAGATGGTTCTGCAGAACTGGAAATGATTATTATGCTGACGTTTCGTCTGCAGTGATCCTGGTGTTTTTTATTGGACGATGTCTTGCTATTCATGGCATTAAATTTCACCAATGCTTAAATAAAAGGAAGAAGTAGAATTACAAATGATTTATATAGCGGTTTTAATGTGGCATTATATTCATTTATAGTATCATTCAGGTTTTTATTTTTTAATGGTATTTTTTTTCTCTACTTTTAGGTCAAAATTGCATACATCAACTTCTTGAATCACTGCTATGTGGACACAGAAGTAGAAATGAAAGAGATTTACACCAGTAATCATATGTGGAAGCTATTTGAGAACTTCCTGGTTGACATCTGTCGGGTAATGATTTCTGTATCTAGGAACTGAGTTAGAAAAGCTCAAATGAACCTATTTAGTACAGAGCAGTGAGAAGACGACATAACAGTGCATCAAGGCAATGAGTACCCTGAACACTGTATTCCTTCAGATTTGTGTGTGCCTTCTTTTCCTTATGCCTGTGGATTTCATTAGTCATATTCCGTGGAACAGATTAATATTTTCCTTTAAAAAAAAACACCCAAAACCACAAACAACAAACCTCAGAAAAGCCCCACACCCTGCTCTTTTGTCTGCTGCCTTTTTCTCTTCTGCCACCTGGCTTGCTTATTCTGGCCAGGATAGTGCGCTCCTTCCCGAGCAATAGTCAACAGTTTTTGGCAGGTCAGGACAAATTTTTTCCAAGCTTGGCATTTGTTTGGCCATATGGCTTTTTGCCTGGGATTCCAAGTATTTCCCCATACGAAAGCATTACACCTCAGTCCTCCCAACCCTACTACTTTCTTTCCTCTAAGGCACTCTGGTTTTTTTTCCCTCCCTCCTAAACATGCTGAACGCCAACACCTTGAACAGTAATGGAGTTGGGCTTCTGCTTTTGCGTGTGCTGGAAATCCAGAGGTCCAAGTGTCATAAATATCATTGCGGCAGGGAATTGCTGGGACTGGAACAGTGTGAAATCAAGAATTCCAGCCTGGAATGCTTATTAATCTACCTTGGTGGAGCTGCTTCTGACCGTCGAATGAATTGTCTTGCAGGCTTGTAACAACACCAGCGACAGAAAGCATGCTGACTCCATATTGGAGAAGTACGTTACAGAAATAGTGATGAGTATCGTCACCACTTTCTTCAGTTCCCCATTCTCTGATCAGAGCACTACTTTGCAGGTAGGAAAATGCAGCGAGACAGAAAAGTGAAAACATGCTGCAAAAGCAATTATATTCATTCCACTTTGGTTCCATTGACCAGTTAAAAAGAAACACGTGTTTAATGGGGGAGCAGATGTGTATTCCTTGGGAGCAGGATGTTTCTTTTGCTGTAGAAGTGGAAAGATTTATAGCTCACAGTACAAGTGTTTTTGTAGAGGGGCTGAAGTCTCACGTTACTTCATTAGTAGATTCAACTCCATGCTCCCACAGAGATCACACAGGTCTTTTGGAGAGAGCTTCTCTGTGTCGTTATCAGGTTCCTGGTGAGAGAATCACATTGCAAGTAGGGAAATAAAGGATTTTTTTGTATGTCTTGTATTCCAGTTGCATCTAAGGGCCCTGGTTCTCCTCTTTGCAGCCTTACGTCAGAGTACACTTGAGTGAGGTGAATTGGGCAAGTTTAGGAGAGCAAACAAGCAATTTTGCTCAGCGATAGTTCATCATGCCAGCTGTCCAACAGCGGTAAAGCCATAGCACAGCAGCAAGTTCTCCAGAGTGCCATGATAAAGGGAGATAAAGCTTTGGTGACAGGCTTTCCAGACAGGAAGAGAGGGTATTGCATTACAGAGGGTGCAAAGGTGATGGTTTAAAGAAAGCATGTTTTTATAGCAAGATTATAATTTCCTTTAAAAACAAAAAAAATCTCAAAAGCTCTAGCATGTTTCATTAAGCTGAGCAATTTTTTGTCTTGTTCAAAAGTTGGGGAAACGTGGAGGGGAAGCTTGGGACATATATGAAGTGACAGAAAATAGAGATTTCCACTGCAGAACAGCAGTGTCAGGACTTTGCCCTAATATTTGTATTGCGGCACAAAGATAACATCATTCCTGTGTTCATAAATAACTTTTGGGGAGGAGTGTGGGTGGAGTGGTCAGGTGCCTGGCAGGTCTGTCAGAGGTTTGGGTATGGTAGTTGTTGAAACTTGATGGAGCCTCAGCGTGCCAGAGGCACTTGTTCATTTGTAATTGAAGGCAACTGGCAGCAGGTTAGGAGGCATCTGGTTCCCAAAACTGGCCAGTTTGACATGTCAATCCCTTGTCAAAGGATTTATGCTAACCCTTTGGGTCATGGTGTGCTGCCTGGGTGACGGCGGGGCTCCAGGGAGGTGTACATAAAACTGCTGGTGGTAAAGAGTTCTGCTGAACACGAGCAGTGATGTTCCTGCTTTTCCCGGATTGACCACCCGTATCTCCCGTGTTGCCAATCTGTCCCCCTTGAGTCAGGACATGGATTCGACCAGCGGCCAGTCTGATCTACCAACTGTTGAGCGTGCTACACAGCTCAGCTTCTCACAGGCTTAGACAGCCCTCCTTATTCAGGCAAGGGGATGGTCACACTGAAACCAAGAGCTGCGTTTGGCTCCAGCACTCTTAAGCTGCCAAACTGTGGGCAGTGTCTGGGAGAGCGTGGGGAGCCACAACAGCTGTGTTTGGGCTGAGCAGCTTCGTTGGGTCTTTGGCTCCACTCACGCAAGTCTGAGCAGTCCAGTGGTTGATTTGCTCCTCGTGCGGCTTTAAAATGTCAGCCCCTGTTTGCGGTATCAGCCTCCATGCGAGTTTGTCAAAACTTCATCAAAAGACAATGAGAAATGAAGATCGTTAGCCTTGTCACCCGGGGCTCTGCCCTTCTCTTCTCCTCCCTGTCATGCTTTTAATTGTCATCTCTGAGTGTACAGCATTTGAATACACTTCCTCACTGTCATATTTTAGCAATCTGTTAATTTCATCTGTCAGCAGCTTTTCTTTAGTTTCTCAATCTCCCCCTCTGTCCAGCAGGATGAATTAACTTATTCCACTTCTCTCTTACCATCTCTGTTGGTAGTTCTGCCTTATCCTGGATTCATCTTTTCTCTATATCTCTAAGTTAAAATCTGTGTTTCTCTCCGTTTTTCTGCTTGTCAACACTCTTGCCCTTAGCCTGGGGCTCTCCCACCTGAGGAGTAGAGCCCGTTGGACCGCCTGGCTGTGGACATCCCTCCTCTGGGTGGGATTTTTCCCTCCCATCTGAGATGCTGCAGGGCAGTCTGCAGCCACTGCTACCCAACCTGCTGCCACTGCCTCCACAGGCAAGGGACCATTTCCACTCTCCTTTGCGCTGCCTTTGGACACAGTCACTCCCCGTCCTTTCTGCTGCGCCTTGTCATCTCGCTTTTTCCCATGCGAGCCTCTTCTTGTCTCATGCCCTTTCATGTTATGGCTTGTTCGACTTAAATTGTACCTCCTTTGAGTCAGGACCGGCCTTGCTTGTTCAAGGAACACCTTGTACGTCTGTCATGCACTTCAAATAATATGAAATTAGGAGAACATAAATATGTCTTTTCAAAGAACAGCTGTCCAAAACTTTCCCTCTTTAGCAAGTACTGTTTAGCCTGTTCCCCTCCTAAGGGTGCTGCTGCCCGAGGCTTTCCTTCGCGAGTGTGGTTGGAAGCATGTGGAACCCGGAGTAAATTTCTTATTTGATTTATTGACCTAGTTTAAGCAAATGAAACATCTTTGAAGCTTTTTGAGGCGGAAAAGTCTTTAAACACGAACTGAAAGGAATACGTGGGTGGCTTAAATCCAAAAGTGCAGGTATTTTCAGTGCCCTTGGAGAATACGACTGTCTGCCATGTTTTTGGTGTTTGGCTTATTTCCAGAAAGGATAATAGGTATTTGCCTCTTAGTAATTTTTGGTTCTTGAATTTTTATTCTCCTTTTGTACATTTCATTGTGGTGTTACGTGATGAATTTGATCCAATAGATTTAATTATCTAATAGATTTAATAATAGATTTGGCTTTTTCATCTAACTCCACTTTTTTCTTACAAACAGGCATTAATCTTGACCAGAATAAAAGAGGTATTTTTTTCACTGGTTCCTAAGTCTTGTGGGCTTCGCACTGTGGTGTAGTTCATTTAGCTGATAGAAACATTACCTAGCTAGTAGGCACGGGGACACGGGATATTCCCTCTCATTTCATTTGAAATATTTAAAATACTCTTTCCTCTACCAGTAAAATAACCTAATTGTTCCACTAAGTAATTACTGTACAAAACGAAATGGAGTTTTGGTCCATATTGTTGGTATGTTGCAAAGATGGAAGAACAGAGGTTGTACGTGTTGGAGCACCTCACCAATCTATAGTGGAAGATCACCTTGCAAAATACAGGGCTAAACCCCACACCTTAATTTTGGCAGATCCATAGCAGCTGTAGGGTTTACCACTAACTATTACCTGTGTTGGAAGTAACAAACGCACAGCTGGTTTCTTTAGTAAATTAGATACCAGTTAATAATACTTGAAATGATGAGTTTTCAGCTCTGGAGCTGTGCTGTTGTTTAGCCAAGAGCAAAGTCCCATTTACCTGTGGACTATTGAGTCAGCCACTGGTCAACTCTAAAGGAAGAGTCTCTATGCCAGGTTTGCTGATAACTCTGATTAAACAGATGAAGATGACTGCTTATTTCCTTTGCTTAGTCAGGCTTCAATTACTTGAGGCTTTATGCTTTAGAAGCTGTCTATTTAATATTTCCCTTCCAGCCTTGGCTCCCACCCTTTCCATTCCGTTGCTGATTGTGTGGTAGATACGCTGTCTTCAACCTGAAGTTGCCTAACAAGTGGATGCAGACCAGTTAGAAATGACTGGTGTGCAGAGAGTCGTGGCTGAAGCCGGCAACCGGTATTACCTCAGGGTGATGCCTGGCGTGACCAGTCTGATTTTCTTCTCTTTAACCTTGTGTTCTAGACTCGCCAACCTGTGTTTGTGCAGTTGCTGCAAGGCGTGTTCAGAGTGTACCACTGCAACTGGTTAATGCCCAGCCAGAAGGCGTCAGTGGAAAGCTGCATTCGGGTCCTCTCAGATGTAGGTAAGAAATGGATGTAACCAGAACTAGCTGCTGCGAATGTGGTCATCCAGCGTTTGCTGCTTGCATGTCGTCCTTCCAAAAAGAAACTGCAGTTTAGTTCCCTCAAGTTCCACTTGCGGATAACTGGGAGTCAAGGCGTAGCACAAAGCCAGAGTTCCGTTGATGTATTGTCATGGTTGAGCAATAGGTGGTGTCACTGTAACCTGAAATGCTTTCTCCGTTTAACCTCCAAACTCTCTGCACTCCTGTTGATCTGCAGCAGGGAAATAGTTCTGTACCACTCCTCCCAGTAATTTGCTCCGCTGTTAGTAGCAAGAAGAGTAATTTGTCCTGGGTGGGAGACCAAGTTCTGGTGGATAGGTTCTTGTGTGTGCTAGCACAAGATGTTGGGAGGGTGTGTGTAAGGACGTGTTCCTACCCCCAGACTTTGAAGACAGTAAACAGCTCTGAGGTGTGAAAGCCTTTAATCATAACGCTCCAGAGGGGTCTGACCCATTACATCAGTGATGACACAGGGACTGAGTATCGTGTCACTTAAAGTTCACACAAAGGAGATTGTAGAAGGAATTGCAAGTAGACCGTGTCTCGTTCTTGCACTGCTTGTAATACACGGAGTCAATTCTCACTAACTTCTGCTTGTTGCAGCAAAAAGCCGCGCGATTGCAATTCCTGTAGACTTGGACAGCCAGGTCAACAACCTCTTCCTGAAATCTCATAACATCGTACAGAAGACTGCAATGAACTGGCGAATGACTGCAAGGAATGCTGCCCGCAGAGATTCGGTGCTTGCTGCCTCCAGGGATTATCGAAACATAATTGAAAGATTACAGGTGACTACGCAGCACCCCTTCCTCCTTTGATAAGCACTTACATGCATGCCTACACAAAAGGAGGCATTTATACTAAGTTGGAAGACGTTTTGGGATGAATTAACTAGTCAAAATGCCACATGGTAATCAAGTTAACTGATGCTGAATATAATACTACTGTAATACTGTATATGAAATCAAATGTAGACCATTGTATCAAGACAAGTAATTGAATGTGCACAGCTATGGGTATAGAAGTGCTCATCCTAGGAGACGCAGATATTTGAAGCTAGGGGTACTTGAAGTATTCTTCTTTCACCATTAGTAATATTTCTTTGATAAGAGAGGACTTTTTCATCATCACAGCCTTTCCGACTCCTCCAGTGCTTTGCTCCTTGTACACCAAAACTCTCCGTGCAGCGAAGAGTGTCACAGCCTGCCTGGAAGCCTGAAATAAACAGATGCATCGGTTCCTTGTGAACCAGTTGCAGCCACAGACATTCCCTGAAACAAAGTGTGTGCGTTCCCATACTGCTTTTGATAAAAAGACTAATGCTTTGTGTTAGAAATAGGGATGGATGTGTTATAGCTATATTCTATGTTCAGATGCACAGACAGTTCAATAAGGCCTTTCTTATACCAAATGAAATTCATCATTCTGAATGATGCCTTTAACCTTTGAAGATTCATTCTCTGGCCAAAAGCTTTTTCTGGCAAACAGTTCTAACTAACTTTGTGTAAACTTGCATTACGTAATGTAAAAACACTGCCCAACCCATTCTCATTGAAGTAGCTTCTCCCTCTCTCTCCACTCCGGTCTATTTGTCCATTTCAGTTTGATTAAACTTCCTCTCTGGCTTCAGAGGTTCTCAGTATTTTCTGCTTGTTTAAGTATTAGGATACATGTGGTTTCATTTTAAGGTAGCTACAGCTTTCCAAACTTTGATGAAAAGGGGAAGAAATTGGTTTTGGGGTTTTTTTTGCATAATTTTAACAGCAGTACTTTTTTTGGTCAGCTCATGTAAGCATAAAGAACCTGATCGTTATCCCAGAGTTTCACTGCAGCTCTGAATCGGTGTTTTTTTCTTTCCCCTATATGAACAAGAGCACCTACAAAGATGGGGAGGGGAACTAAGTAATCTGGGGGACTGCTGAAAATCAGGGCTTCCCTTTTAAAGACAGCTATTAAGTGATAAAACTGAAAGTCTTACCTGAGCAAACTCTGAGGTCTTTGGTCTGGTTTAGTCAGGCAGGACAGACCTAACTCTCCTGTCCCTCTTTTGCAGTTTGTAAAATTAATTTGCTTACATATTTAGAGGTAAGTAATGTTTGTTTAAAATCTTGATGTGATTATATTCTAGGACATAGTGTCAGCTTTAGAGGATCGCCTACGTCCTCTTGTCCAGGCAGAGCTGTCAGTTCTGGTAGACGTGCTCCACAGGCCTGAGCTGCTCTTCCCAGAGAACACAGATGCAAGGAGGAAATGTGAAAGTGGAGGTTTCATTTGCAAGTAAGTTGTCCTGAAGTCTGGCTTGTTGGACTTGTTTCTGTCATGTTTTGCTGTTTCCCAGTTTTCCCATGCCCTACGGAACGGTGCCCTCTTGCACAGCTTTATGTAAAGTGGAGTTTTTCATGACATGGTGAATGCAATTTGTCCTTGGTGGGGGCTTCTGGGGATGGGGAAAGACTGCTTGATGTGCTTCCACGGCTAATGCTCAACAATTGCTGGCTTTGCTGCAGGGTAGAAATGTGATAAGCAGTAGTATAAACAAGGAAGAAATTATGGGCTAGTCCCTGTTACTGTGTCCCTGCCTTCAGCCCTGGTCTTGATCTGGTAGCACCTAGTGCTGGGGGAGAGTCGGTTGTTATCGTGTGCATCACCCAATGCAGATGCCTCCCAAATTTGGAGGAATTATTTGGAGGAAAGGAAAGATTACAAAGTCATTTAGAGGGCGACTCAGTGCAGAATCTGGCTTCTCAGATCACCTCCTGGAGGGGTGGGGTATATGAAGAGTTTATGCAAGTTAGGTACCAGAGTCACAAACAACTGCTGGGTAGGATGGATTCCTAATTGCGCTATCCAGGACATTTGGTATGGTTTTGGGTTTTTTTCGTTTGGTTTTTTTTTTTTTTAACAAAGTGGAATAGTTTTCTTTCTTACTGTTAAGTGTGTGTTCTGGAGGACCAGCGGGCCCTAAATTCTACCAGTAGTCAGAGGGCTTTATCTGGCTGTCCTCCAGCCCTGCGGATGCAGTTCCCTTCACAGCTTCACCAAAGCCCCTGGTACCTGGTTCAATATCGCTCTTGAGAGAATGTTCCCAAGAATGTTGTGTAATGGTATGGAAATAAAACTTGTGTGCAACTTAATCCAATTAAGAAAGATAGCCACATATATCTTATCCCATTTTTAGAATATTAGTACTAAAACAAGCTGTGATTGATTGGGTTTTTTTTCAGGTTAATAAAGCATACTAAACAGCTGCTAGAGGAGAATGAGGAGAAACTGTGTATTAAAGTATTACAGACGCTCAGGGAAATGATGACCAAAGACAGAGGCTATGGAGAAAAGGTAACGTAATTTACAGTTGATCATTCTATGTTAAACACTATCTATTATTCAGTAAAGGAAAATAAAACTCTTGCTCTTTCAAACTGTGTTTTGTATGTGTAAGCACTTCTGTACTGGATCAGGAACAAAACATTTTTAGTCAACTAATAACTTCAAATACAATTTGAAAGGTAAGCTTGTTTCTGTTGCTTTTCTTCTTTAGACTTGCAAGTTTAAGTCTAATTCCTGTGGTTGCTGGCACTGTAAAAATATCTAAATGCTGTTACTTTTTTATGAAGGATATAACCTCTTGATTTGCTTTCTGGGTCTAGGTGATCCTCCATCAGGTCACGTAACCTTGCAACAAGAGGATATTTTGTAGTTTAATTTTAATTTATATGCATCCGGGTTGTCATCTTGTTGTGAATTACAGATGGAAATTGTGCACCCACCCATGGTTGGTTTTTTTCTTTCCCTTTCCTACATACAACTCCTTTGTCTTGCTGAGAAGAACATTTTTCTGTAGGTACAGACTTACTCCCTGTTTGCATCAGAAGAGTGTGCGTATGCCCATATGTCTAGACATTCCTACAGTCAATCTCAAAATACTTGTCTAAGGTATCTCCATGCATTTTTAAGCAACCTGGGTTATTACCACGCCACACAGTATGTGTACAGAGGAATATACCCTCCCAGTGAACATGCTTGGGCGTAATTGAGAGTTGCCAGTTGGGACTGGGGGAAGCAGTGATGTGGAAGGATGCCTGATGCAACTGGGAGTCCATGCCCAGGAGCAGATGGTGTTTCATATCCAATTCTCACTTGCAGTAGGGTTTAAAGATGTTGCATAGTGCTAGATTCCCAGCACAAAAAGGCAAAAGCTTTAGTAGAGGTAAGACAGTTTCATAATCAAAATAATAGTTGTTTATCACCGTAGCCATAGCTGCAGCCTCGAGGGAGGGAGATGCTCTGTGGGCAGAGGCACTGTAGCATTGCTGGGCTCACTGGCCAGCTGGGATGTCGCACATGGCCCCTTTCTTTGGCTAGCCTGGCTGGAAACGAGGAGGACACAGGAACAGACCGTAGTGCTCATTGCCAGGCCAGCAAGAGGCAGGTGCTTTCTGGAGCATGGGGACCTGGAGAAGGGAGAGCAGATGGAGCAAGGAGGCCAAGTGCATGTGGGTGTGCACGTGCAGGTGTGTGGGCTGTTGCTGAGCACGCAGCAGCAGCGCTGGGAGTGAGTGGGAGACTCCTAGGAAAATGCCCGGAGGGTAGGGATGGCCGGTGCTGTGCTCCCTGCCCTGCCAGGGAACGCTCTTCCCACGTGCTGCTGCTGCCTCTTGGCTGTCAGAGGTCCATCCCACCGCCCGGCCACTGCTGCTGCTTTGCTCTAGACCTCCAGTCCCACCCAGGGATTTTTTTTTCCCACTTTCTGGTAGCAGCATTTTTTAATAAACTCATTGACTTGGGAGGAATGCCTAATTAAGTACAAGAAGGAAGCATACCATGGAATCATAGGATGATTTAGGTTGGAAAGGACTTTAAAGCCCCCCCAGTGCCCCCCCCTGCCCTGGGCAGGGACACCTCCCACCAGCCCAGGCTGCTCCAAGCCCCGTCCAACCTGGCCTTGAACCCCTCCAGGGATGGGGCAGCCACAGCTTCTCTGGGCAACCTGGGCCAGGGGCTCACCCCCCTCACAGCAAAGAATTTCTTCCTAATATCTAATACAAATCTCCCCTCATCCATTTTGAAGCCATTCCCCCTCGTCCTATCACTACATACCCTTGTAAAAATGTGGGATGAAAGGGGAGCAGGGTAGGCAGGAAAGGGCAGCAACTGCAGGTTCCGACCCACTTTTGACATATTGTCCTTTTCTGCTGAAGCGGCGGTAGCTTGTGCTGGGTCATAACAGCACGAGGTGAAGCCCTGTGGAGACCTCTGTCCTCTCCGCAAGGTCCCTTTGCGAAGACATCTGCGATCTAGCGCAAGTCTGGCCTGGAAGGGGACTGGTTGTAGCTGCAGAAGGTGGTCTGCTTCTGCAAAAGGGAGTTGGGCTGAGTGATCCTCTTCGGCAAGCGTAGGGCGCTGATAGTTCCTGTTGCCCAAAGCTGGGGATGTAAAAGATTCGATGTAATCATAATTGGTTTTTACACTTTAACACATCAGTGTACATTCTTTTGTTAAAAACAGCCAAGAGAGATTGTCCAAGGTCACCTTAAGTACTAGAAAGGTTGGGTGGTCTATGCTATATACACTACATATATACACCAACAAAACACAAATTGGAGCTTTGAGGGGTTTTTTCTTTTAAATGCAGTAAGCCACTCGGAGATTTTTCTAAATGGAAATTCATTTACAGGAGTCACTTACACTTTATTTGGCCAACTCAGGTGCAGCAGTAGTTCTAGAAGATGCAGTTAACATAACATGCACCCTTCGGACCACGGGGAACCCCACAAGATTCTAAAAATTTTCAAAGTGTAGAAAATGCATTGATTTCTGAAACAGTCGATCAGTTACATAGTTTAAGATAAGAATATGCTTGCCTGCGTGGTGGATTTCCGAATGTGAAGAAGCAGCTGATTGCTTACGGATAGACTGCTAGTAGTAGTAGAACAGCTTTTACTGTCTGGCTGTGAGAAGTGCAATCGTATTTATTCTCCCTTGTGACTCATATAACTGTATTTAGTCACCACTTAAAAGGCAATACCTTTTGTTTTTAAAATCATCCCAGCGTGTTTGAAGAAAAAAAGGAACAAAAACTAACTTATGCACCCATTCCAAGTACTTGAGTCCCTACAGAAATGAAGGCGGCAAAAATTATTCTTGTGACCAGCATATTGATCACACAAGCGATACTACTTGTAGGTCGGATGTTTGCAGAATTGACAGCAGTCACTTTGAAGGAGTGTTCAGCAGCAGAGTGCCATGGAAGTTCTGGCATCGCGTGTGATTTTTGCTGTAATACCATGTGGTGCTCGCTGGAACAATCTGATTTATAAAAAGATTGTACTCCACCTCTCGCACTTAATCTTCCAGCACAAGTAATAAAAATGCCGCACCCTCCTGGCCCGTGCGCTTGTCCCTTTTGTAGGTGGGAAATGTAATGAGAACGCGGCCTTGTCCGCTCCCATTAGCGAAGGGCTTCGTTAAGCAGCTGGGGTTCCTCTGCAGCATGCAAAACCCGCGGTGAGAACACAGATGTACAGAAGCTTGTGGGAAGGCTGAAAGCTTTACATATTGCTAAAGACTCCTCATCTTGGCAGGCGCTCGGGCTCGCTCAGTGATGGGTAGCATACTGTGGTATATTTAATAGGCAGAAAACTGTACTCCATTGACAGTGTAGGCTAGACCCAAGTTTTTTACTTTGCTGAAACATGCCATTCATGCACGTCTTCCTGGGTGCCTACCAGATGATGAGCCTCAGTTCTGCAGGACTTACATTTTTAAAACTCCCATTTCTCTTCCCAAACTGGAAATCCAGCCTCTGCGCTCCTCCTGATGCTCACAGCTCACGCTGGTGACGGCTCTCATGCCCAGGGGTGAAGTTCTTGGATCTTGGTCAGCTGCCCCGCGTGGTTTGTCACTTGGCAGAGGAACAAAGCCGGGGCGCATCCTGCCTCTGAAGCTGCCTGGCGCAGCGCTTCCAGCAGTGTCAGTCCCTAACCCACCGCATCCTGTGAGATTTCAAACGTTCCTCATGCTGACTGTAAAATACTCACTGTGTTGGATTGCAGCATTAAAGTGTTAAATGCTTTATAAGATCCTAACATGAAATTTACCTGTATTTTCTCTTACTAACGCTTGCTTTCAATTCTTCCCCTTCTTCTTTCTTTTCCGGCAGATTACCATTGAATTGGATAATGCTGAGGTTTTAATTTTATTTATTTTCTACAGTGTTGTTTCTATGGTGTTTGTTTTATGAGTAGCCCTGTGATCTGTCCTGTTGTCTCCTCAGCACTGAGCTTTCCGATCTGTATGCCTGTCTGAGTGAAGTAGTTTTCAGTCTGCCATCTGTCTGCGCTGGGAATAGTTGCCATAACTAATTCCAAATGTCGTTACTTGGATTATTAGTCCGAATGCAGGTATGACTTCTGGCTGTCTGCAGTCATCTGGTGCCTTAGTAGATGCCATGAAGTTTAGGACCAGATCTGAGGGCTTTTGGGGCATCAACTGCCACAAGCACCATTAGGGCGATGTCATGTAGCCCTCGTCCGTGATGACCAAACATTGGTGAACAGGCTCATTGCTGAGGTTTGATGTTCACGCAAGTTGGAAGAACCTGCTAAAAGCCAGCTGGAGAAGACCCCGAATGAGGGGTCTCCACTTGTGGGCTGGTGAGATCCATTACTCGTGTCCCGCTGGACCTGCCCAGGGCCGGCTCCTCCAGCAGACACCCGCCTTTACTGGGAAGGGTGACAGTCATGCAATCCATCAAAGCATGTCGCGTCCTTCCTGTTGCTTCTTGGTCGGGTTTGGTGTATAAAGCCACGTAAAACGTTCGGATGCCTTGTGAAAGTCATGTGGCGTAACCCTGTGAAAATGACTGACTTCCGAAGCTATTTCTGCGTGAAAAGCTTCCTACCATCAAAAACGTGCCTTCAGTTGGCAGTGCAGCAGCCGGGGTCGCGTTTGTGCTGGAGGTAGCTGTTTTACAGGCGGAAAAGCCGTATTTGAGCTTAGAACTTTCAGTTTAACTGAAATTAAGCTTTCTAAGGACTTCTAAAAGCAGTGTGTCTGGTTGGGGCAGCGGCGCGCGGGGTGGAGGGAGGGAGCTGAGCTGTCTCTGCCGCTGCCACTTCCTCATCCAGCCCAAAAAAACCCACGTGTGGGCGCTAAATTTGAGATTCTTTTTGCATAAATGTATAATACTGAGAAAGTGATTGACTGGCACCTTATTTTACTGAAATACCAGGGGAAAAAAAAAAGAAATATTTTCCTCTCTGTGCTTTGTTTCCTGCATTCTCTCCTAAGCCAACCTGCTATTTGGAACAAAATTTAGCCGCTTAAAATGCTTAAAATGTTACTGCTCTTTATCCAATAGAGCAGATAATGAAATAGGCCATAAATTGCTTTCTGTAGAACTTGTTCATTTTGATGTTGATCAGCTGAATTCACCTGGGTGAACTTCGTTCTGAGAACCAAACAGTATTTGGGGACTTTGCCTGTTGAAATGGATTTTTAAATCCAAACTATTTGTCACAAAAGTAGACGAAAAAGCATACTTCATCACCCAGGGTTGGCTTGGAGGGTCTTTTCCGTTCAGCAAGGCCTTTAGGGGAGGGAAGGAGCAGAATTCCTTGCGAGAACAAACAGAAGTGGTGGCTTTTGGGGTTTGTTTTGACCTGGTCTCTGGTCGGGATGCTCGGGGCCCTGCTGTGCTGCAGGTCAGTGCTGTCGCCGTCACCCCGGCGTGCGCTGCGTCCCCTCTCCAGGCTGGAGCAGAAGGTCCAGCCGGGGTCCGAGCTGCTTTTCCAAAGAAAAATTTCATGACTCTCCCATCACCAGTTTCAACTTCAACAAATATCAGAAAATCCCCGTCTGGGATTATTAGGAGTTTTCGTTCTTCTGTTTGTCGGTGGAAGTTTTCTCCTCTTAGCGTGCGCAGAAGATGGCTGATGGGTGGGAGGTGCACAGAGAGCGGGAGCCTGATTTTGGGCTAAAGGATGGCGTTTCTTGTGTCCTGAATCCATTTACAGCTCTGACGTCGCCTCTGTGCTGGCATGGGGTATCTCAGGTGCGCTCCGAGCGTCACACCAAACTTTTAGTATTATACAGCTACGGAGGAGCTGTAGTGTCTAACCTCTGGTGCAATTATTTTATCTTTCTCTTTTTTTATAAGCCAAGATATTTTTTCCCCTCTTACCCAGTACGCGCCAGCAGTGCGCTCTGCTTTTGAAAAGTTAATCTGTAGCACGTGAACGCTTCCGTCAGGCGCTAGACCCCTTAGATTGTGTGGTGCTCCAGCTTCCCAGAATAGCACCCGCGTACATAGAATTTTATCTTGGAGAAACTTCAGACAGAAACTTGAATTGCTTAATTGCAAATTAAGTCGTAATGTGAAACTCTCTTCCCCTGTAGTTTCTGGCTGCAGCGTGCTGTCTTTGCCTGCAATAAATCAGCCAGAGCGTGCGGAGCAATTTAGGATTTGGTCTGGAGGCTGCAAAGGAGGAACTTCATTGCTCCCCGATGGAGCGGCTGCGTGGCGGGAACAGGTGTGCTTATACCCATCGGCAGTGAGCGCTGGCTGCTTTTAGGAAGAGATCCGGAGGGGGCTTGAGCCACTGACAAGTCTCAAAGGAAAGCCTGGGGTTTCCGTTTATTTTTTTTCCCCCTCCCCTTGTCAAGCCTGGAAACTGTAAACACTTAGGGTAAAGAATACAGAAATCTCCTTTATTAGTATAATTATTAACTTCCTTTTCTGCCGAACTATGCACAACTTTATTTTTCTGTTCAGCCAAAGTGCTCCTTATTCCCTCAGGGCAAAACTCTATTATAAAGTGACTGTCTTACGGCATGATTTCATAGTCTTTATGTAACTGTATATATAGGTTGATTTATGTATCTTAGTTTCTTACTGCAAGGTAATTTCAGTGAGTGGTCGGTCCAAATAATAAAAGTTGCTAAAATTGCCAGGAGGTCCATGTATTTGTTACTGAAAGTCATGCTCGAAAATTGGCATTGCAGTCCCCCTTAACGTTTTTGTGAGTGAAGCAAGGGAGTGCCCTTCTAACTGAGTGAATAATGCTGGAATTCACCTCCGCGGTAGGAAATCCCCCGCAGAACAGGAAGGATGGTGAGGGCTGCAGATGCCCCTGGGGCTGCGGGAGCATCTGCAGCGCTGGAGAAGCGGTGTGGAAACGGAGGAAAGGGTAGCATGGTTTAATGCCTAGCGCACGTGCTTTCTATTGAGGGGTTTATCTGGAATTCCCTTTTGGTTGGAAGTGAGGGACAGGAAGGAACTGGAGTTTTCTGAGGAGAAGCAGTGTAGCGTGGTGTTTTTCAACATCTGTTACTATAGTCTGAGGACCATGATCTGGTCTGGCAGAAATACGGTGATAGCATCTTTTTGTACATGCTTTTTGAGCTCTGCAGCATCCGCTGCTGTGGCAGGATTCGTGTAAAAGGGTTGTTTTTTTTCTGGGGACAGAAATTAGGATACACTAAGAATGAGAGTTGTCTTGCAATATTTACAAAATTCAGGTTCCTGTAAACTTGTAAAAGTGCACAGACCTTTGGGATGGGGGCTGTGTAAGAATGGTATTAAAGAGCAAAAAAGGTACCTTGATAGATGGATGAAAGGCACAATTTGTTTGATAGAAAACCAAAACCATGAGGAACTGTAAACCCTTTTGCACCTTCCTTGCAAGGTGATTGTATTGGGTGTTGTCCTGCTGTGGAGCTGTGTGCTCAGAGCTTCTCCGGGTTTGTGGAGGGGGCTCCTTGTTCTCCGGCTCCAGGGGCTCTCCTGGAGCATCGGGTGGGCGACAGGAGCTGAGGAGCTTATCAGGGGCTCTGTGCAGGCTTCTCGCGTAATAAAGAAGGCAGAAAGCACCAAGACCCTGGCATGTTGTTTATTGAAGGTTTTGGGCTGAGCCTCTCCTGATGGGAACTGCTGCAGCCCTGCTCTTGATGGAGCTGGTGACTCTGCGGGGCTCTTGGAGACGAGGTTCAGGACAGGTAAACTTTTCCCAAGTGTGAATCTTTACACAGCAGTGATAACTCAGCCCTAGTTGTAATTAGACACAACAGCTTAATTTACTTTTAATTCAATCCTCAACCCATTGAAAAGTCCAAGCATGATACGGATGCAGATTTTGTGGTGTTTCTCGACTGGCGCTGAGATGGTGAGCTCCTCCGTGGGTTCCCTGTGGTCCAGGACAGCTCAGGCAGCACATCTCCCTCCCGCCGAGGCATTTCTGTTTGCGACGCCACGTTCCCGTCCGTTCTCCTGGGGCTGGACAGGCGTTTGGGGACAGCGTGGCCCAGTTCCCACCTGCAGCGCGAGTCTGGGGCACCAAACCGCAGCCATCCTCGAGAAACAAATTAATGTTTTTACGGGCTGAAAAGGAGAGAAGTGTTAGCGCTGACCTGCAGGTGGCATGCTCAGGATGCTGAATGTGCCTGGGAGATGTCCTACTTATTTTTCTTCCCCCCCCCCTCGCAGCCACATTGCAGCGAGCGGCTCCGCTGGGCACCTGCCAACATTCAAGCAGCAGTTACATAAGAACAGCTTTTTTTCCTGGAATTTAGTCCCGCTGCTGATGTGTGACCTTCAGCGGTAATTGCCAATAAACACGGTGGAGATGTTTACAGTCACCGCAGGGCAGGCAGTGCCGGGGCTGCTGGCCCCTGAGCCTGTGCCAATAGCCACCGTGCCCATGGGGCTGCCAGCGCTCCCCATGACCACCCGTCCCGTCCCGTTGGATCTGCATTTTATTTTCCAGGGTGAAAAGGGGATGTTCTGCTGCTCCCCCCCTCCCAGGGTTGGGGCAGGTGCCAGCAAAACACCAAAATGACCGAATCCAGCAAAACTCTATAAGCACCCGGAGTTTCCCCTGTAATTATTTAGTCTCTTTTAGGATTTGAAGTTAAAAAGCTGAATTAAGTAAAACCCCGGGTGGTTTTTTTTTTGTTCTTGAGGTTTTTCTATTTTTGCTCAGGAATGACACTTCTTTATGCAGCTGATAAAACGGTATCCAGCAAAATACACCTGCAGACCCACTCAATGTAGTTTTGGGGTTTTTTTTCTTCACCTCTGCAATTTGGTCTTGAGGTTTCAAGGAGGTGAAAAGGGAACTGAAAATCCTGGTTCAAAGGGGTTGACTGAATTAACCTTCTCAGCACTCCTTATCAATGATAAACTAAAACTACAACGGCTGAGTAAGGTGCAAGATACGTGCTATTTTATGCATCTTCTGATTGGAGTTGGAAAATGCATTAACCTCTTAAGTGCTGGAGAGATGCGCTTGCAAATTATTTTCTTTGTAGAGCGAGCTTACTCCACAGTCATCTCTCTTGTGTATTTTGCACTTAGACAGTGCTTCACTTGTTATGTCTCAGGCAGAGGAAATGCAGGCTCTCATAAATTTTTGTGGGCTGCCTTATATTTTTTTTTCCCTTCAGAAATCCTGCAATCTTTGGACCGTTTGTAGTGCACGAACTGGAATTGGTGAGCTCTTTGGGAAAGGAGGCTGGAACATTTCTTATAGTTATTTGTAACCAAAAAAAAAAAAATTTTTACACTGTCTTACTAGTTAATTAAGGCTGCTGAAGTAAAATGTGTAGTGAACCGAGTTCCTTCTATATTCAGTTAGTTGTGAAAGACCTGCAAGATTGAGGATTTAAAGAGAAGCGAGTGATTGCACTCCCATTGAAGGTCAGTGGTGTATCGGAGATCGAGGTCTCTACTCCAGGAAAGCCCCAGCCCAAGTAAAACATGCTTTCTCAACTGAAAACTCTGGAAAATGAGAGAAGGCACTCCTGTAGGCAGATCTTGGTGACCTTTCAGTGCAGGCACCGTCAGCCCTTACGCCAAATTTCCCACCTCATCGTCTGGCAGCGCGCAGAGTCTCTGCAAACTCACTGAGATAAGAGGGGGGAGGAAGAACCATTTAGCCACGTCCCCGCTCTGGCCGTGCGCCGCAGCGGCGAGGCCGGGGGCTGGAGGCGTGTGGCTGCTGCTCCGTCACCCGCCGGCGGGAGCGGGGCGCTACCTCTGCCCCTGGGAATCCCACGGGTCATCTGGGAAGGTGGTACGGCTCGGAGGAGCCCCTGCCAGGACAAGGAGCGGCCCCACCTCTCCCACTGCTTCCTAATTTATGAAGGTGTGAGATCCTCCATCGCTAGAAGTACACCGCTTGGCAACTTTTTGGGAAAGTGTAATGTGGGAAGTTTGTCAAAGCAGTTCAGCGCTCTTGGTTCCCAATTATTCCCCTCTGCTCTGAAACTTATCCATAGCAAGTCAAATGTGTGTTTGACAAACCACCTACGTATCATCTGCAGAGGCTAGAAATTTCCTATCCAAATTTTTTCTCGGTTCTGCGAGGTAACAGTGTTGGCCTTACAAAGGAGACTTGGCAAGCAGGTAACCTGCGTGGAGTTTCCTGGTGTTACTGCAGAGTTACGAAGGACAGCAACGTAATTTGTGTTCTAGTCTGTTGTCATGAACCAGACGAGGTGGTGCTTTTGCCGGGTGTCTTTCAAGTAGGAGCTGTGTTTCAGAGAGAAAAGAAGTGCAAATCAGAAAAGGGAGGGAAAAGTGGAAAGGGACTTCCACATTCCCACTGGAACTCCACCTGATTCGGGGAATGTTAATGCAAGAGCTGAGGCAGAGGGGAATGGTTTCAGAATAACGTGTGTCTGAAATCTTCACTGCAGTTTTTTGCATCTGGGTATACAACCAAGCTATCAAAAGCTTCCTTGGCTGACTGACTCTAGTTGTGTTTTTTCCCCTTTTTATTTCCTCCTCTGTGCCAAATCTCTCCCCTCCCCACCCCGATAATTAGCTGCCATATGCATGGAGTTGGGTTGGTTCCTGAATTCACAGATTTCAGGACCAGAAGGGACCGCTCGGTAATTTAACCCGACTTCCTGCGCAGCGCAGGGCACCTCGCTTCTCGCCATTGCTTCTCTCCCGAGCCAAACCCACTGAGTTTGGCTGAGCTCCTTCAAAACTCCCGGTGTTGGTCTTGAAGACCTCCTGGGACAGGCATCAACTTACTGTTGCCTTGCACCAGCCAGTCCCCTTCATATCCAGTGTAGGTACTGGTTGGCAGACGACCTACGGGAGATGTGTGGTGGTTTGGAAAACAGCATCAGCCCGTGGAAGTTGCCCAGGCTGAGGTTTGTCACCTCTAAATGCGGTGAACTCAGGGATGACCTGAAGCGGAGGAGGTTTTTGCATCTAAGTCTGCTGGTTTGTCCAAGATTTTGTCAAAATTCCAAAGTTTGGTGAGGCTGAAGAGAAAAGGATGAGGTTTTTGCAAGTGTTCATGTGTGTGCTCACGCGAGTGTGCAGGGGTTTCTGAGAAGATTATTTCCCACCCGTTCGTGACATTACAATAGGAGATGTTTTCCATCCTGTTTTGCTGAAACCATTATCCGGAGCAGACCCAGTATATGTGGACTGGAATCTCCACCTGCCTTTTAAATGCATTTCAAGACTTTTCAACGCTCAGTGTTCTGGGTGTTTACTACATAGTTGAGTTTAAAAATGAAAAAAAAAAAAAATCGAGAAAAGCAATCCTGAGGCTTTAAAAGTGAATGAAAATCTTTCTGTGTTTCCTCAGACCATTTCCACTTTTTTATCCACAGTGCTAGTCGTTTGAGTCTTCTGTGAAAGACAGGATTAGACAACTTTCATCTTGATTATTATTTTGAAAACAAACGAAAATAAAACTTTCATGCCTTCCTCGAAACCATAAAGGAAAAAGACTGAAACCTCTTCCATATCTCAAAAGTTGAGAAGTAGTGAGTTGAGTTCATACTTGAACTGACACTTGCTTTGGTGGTTTTTAAGGTGGATACATCCACTCTTGAGTCAGATAAAGACCATTCTGGGAAACGCACATCGTCTGTGTTGGGGAAATGGATGCTACACGGTCACCAACAGGTCAAAGAAATTCTGCTGTTACGGCTAATGATGAGTGGTTTATTCGCCGGCCGTGCGGGAATGGAAACTTCAAAGGAAGAGGGGGTTTTGCACAGCAAATTGAAAGGAGCTTTTACTACTGCTAGCAAAGAGTAGAGACGTTGTACTCCTTTCTGACCCTGCCACCCGCTACGTTTCAGTTTAAAACCGTGTCCATGGCACTCCCCTGGCCGCTGTTTGGTATTCCACAAACTTGCCCCTGTCCACTAAACCACCACTTCTCTTCCAGGTGAAGAGCTGAGGTGTATGGAGGCACAAAAAATCTAGCAAAATTACTCCTTGGGTCTGCTCTCCTGTCCTCCTTGTCAGGCATAAGCTGATACTTTGCCGTTGCAGCACACAGGGTAGTGCCAAGTGTAGCACAGTAACTACAGCTCAGTAATTCTTTGCTATTTTAACCCATTTTGACTCAAAGAATAACAATTTCAGTATCTGGAGTTTGTATTCTTACTGCAAGATTGCTGAAGGCCGTGTTTATTTGGAATGATCCGTCAGAGCATTGCCAAGGGCAATTTTTGCTTGCAGATGAGTTTGTGGGGCTGGTTCTAACATGTTGATCTATTTATACTCGCTGTCTGTGCTACAGTGGGAAAGCACAGGAATTTGCTAGCTAGAATATGTATTTGCCTTCTCCGATTTTAAGCTGGAAAGATCAAACTCATTTCATGCTGATTCTTTGTCTGTGCTGGTTTTCAGCCCCAAACTGTTCGCATATGTTTGGTTGATTTGGAGTCATGGTGTAAGCCCAGGCGTAAGGAAGCTTGCTTGGGTGGGTTACCCCGTGGCAGTCATGTCCACTTGCCCTGACACCTTCGGTCTCTCCTGCCCTGGAGGGAAGGCACCTAATTTCCCTTACAGGCAAACACGCACAATTTCCGTGCTGCTGTTGACTACTTAAGCAAGGAGGAATTTTTTGCTTTGCTCTGAAGCAAGTTGTGCAGACGGTGTCTGCAATCAAACAATGTGCCCAGACTCCCTAATGACTTGATACGGCGTTTCCAGCGTCCAGCCCAGCGGCAGCAAGGGTGTACAATGTGGGCTGAGCAGGAACTGTGTGTTCCTCTGCATAAATGAGGTTCTTCCTGTTAACTTTTTGGTCCTCTGGCTTAAATACTCCCTGCTTCGGTTGGACCCTGGGAGAAATGGTTTGCATGCTTGTGAAGTTTCCAAGAGCGGTGACAATGCAAGGAAACGGTTGGACCAAAGGCCGTGTGAATTAGCCAGGGGGAAAGTCCGTTAGGAGGAGAACGGAGAGCGGTTCTTCCTGGCCGAGGAGCCCCTGCCCACGGAGCACCGCAGGGGAAGCGCTCGCTCCTCTGGCCCCTTCCCAGGAAGTGGAGTCTCTCCGTATTTAGATTTCTGGATCCTGTAGCCTTCCTCTGCCTTTGCTGAGCGTCTCCCAGGCTGCAGGGAATACTGGGTTAAAATACAGAGTCGCCCTCCCAGCCTGCGCTTGATTTGTCTGTCTAGTTCGCGTGCCCTCTAGGCAGACAGGGACAACAGTGGCTGACTTAATTTGGTATTGCTGTGTCGTCCTTGTCTTCTTTCTTAGTGTCTGTTCCTGAGAAGCTAAATCAATTTACCCACGATTTAGTAGGCAGTTTCATTTGAATGTTTAGGTCTCTGTTGTATGTCTAAGCTCTGCTAGATAAAAGTTCCTCGTCTTCATCTGTTTTTTGAATGTGATGATCAGCATTTTACATTTGAAAAGCTGTCACTGTTAAGCCTCTTATTTCATTGCTCGTGTTTGGTGCTGTATTGTGTATCTTTTATCTTGGGAAAAGAATATTTATAGAGCAGAATCCACTGAAAGTGTTTGTGTTTTTTCTAAAAAGACTACCATTGTAAGGCTGCTGCTGCTGCCTTTCTGTGACATGCAGCCCTGGCTTCCTCATCATCATCATCATCTTCCTCCTCCCCGCCGGGCTTGGGTGTGCTGCCTTCCCCCCCCTACCACTGTCAGTTCCCGGGTGCGTGGTCGAAGGAGCTGCCCAAAAAGTTCATTTGGGCTGGCAGACCCATGTGCACCTGCAGCTAAAGCTTTCTGCTTCTGTCTTCATGCAGAGTAGCGCAGGATGTTCAAAGGATACCCGCTAAATTCTCCAAATGTAGCCCTTTTAGGAGGTGGGTGGGTGGGAGGGTGTAAACAGTAGTTAGGGCTATAATTCCTTTGTGATGATTCAGCTGAAGTCAAGTGCTTTGCTAGCTCCCTTCCCCTAAGTGTTGACCACTAGATTTCTGTTGGGGTGAAAGATTCTTGAAGAATGACTAATTTTTCTGCATTTTACTTTCAACTAGCTGCCGCAACCTCCAGAAACGGAAAGCTCTGTAGAGGTGTGTCACCCACCTATATTTGTACAACAGGCAAATATTGGTGTTTTGAAGTAGTCCTGGTGGAGTGTCTTGTTGGTAAAAAAACCCTGTGAAATGTGTGTTCCTGCGTGGTGTTAGACAGTGAAAAATAAGTAGATTTGTTGAAGTGGTTTAATCCGATACAACATCACAGTATAGTCTGAAAATAGAAAAAAAAAACCCCATGTAAACCCAAATCTTTGCTCCTTCCAGCCATTCCCCTTATGCTTTTAAGAAATGCACTGTTTGAAAAGTCTCCTCTCGAATCCCCTTGCACTAGCAATGTGAGACTTCGTTTCTCTGGCTCGTAATACAGAGTTTCCCTTAAAAACTTTGGTGAGGAAATGGAGGTGTCTGAAGAAATTAGTGGAAACTTCATAACCCAGAGGAGCCGGGTGTCCCATTTAAAAATGCCACAGCTAGTGGTCGCTTCCCATCCTCAGGGTTACTGACTCTATGGTGAACTGCAATGTAGGCACGTTTCCTTTATGAGATACCCCAGCATCAGTTTGCCTAAGGCGGATAATTCGCCATCAATAAGACATAAGAGTTTATGTAATCTCAAATTCTTTTGAAATTAATGGGACACCCAGAGATGGCATCGATAGGCTGTACCACTGGGTGCTAGACCAGCGCAAATCGAAGTGAAACAACACGGAAGTTTAACTCTAGGACCGTGTTGCTTCTCTGAGCTATATAAATATGACGTTTATAAATAAGTTTTGAAGTTAGGAAGAAAAAAACACCTAGTTTGTGGTGGGTTAGGCCTTTGTATTTGTAACTTTTGTGGAGTAGTGTTTAAATGTAAAGTGGAAGTCTGAGTGGTCATAGAATGACTTTGAGACGTTTGGGAGTTGGCTCCTGGTTTAAGATGGGTCCCTATGCAGAGCAGTCATTCCTACACCTTTTCAGAATGCTTTAAAGCAGCAAAAACTCAATGTACTTCAGGTTTACAAAGTGGAAGTTCAATTCCTGAAAATCTGAAATAAATGAGAGATTTGATTTGGAAACACGAGGGACTTTGTTTAGCGAATCCCCGCTGAAGTCCCTGGCGTGGGGAGGGAAATCCCACAGGTTTTGTCGGAGGCCCTCTGCACTCTCAAAAGAGCTTCGTTGACCACGGTCAGATCTGTCGAAGTACCTGCACTTCCTCCCGAAGTGTGCGTATAGTGGGACGGGGCGTTGGTGTGCGTGTGTGTATCTGTGTCCACGTGTGCATGGGCATGCATGGTTTAAGTTCTTACAAACACTTCTGTGTGTTACCGGTAACTGTAAAATTGAACAGACGTCGTGTTTTCTTTGAATCCATGAGAATGTGTTGGCGTAGGTGCATGCCCTGGTGGTCTGCTGGAGGGTGGCAGGGCAGGCTGGTCGAGTACTGCCAGAGCTGAGGGAGGGCAGATGTTCTGTTTCGATAGCTTGTCAGTCGATCTTCCTCATCTCCCCCCTTGCTTTCCGCTGTGACTTCCCTTAATAGTTTTCCATGAGTGCAAAAATGTTAGTGTCTCTTGAGTGTTGTTCTGCTTTAAAAGGAACTTTCTGCATGCACAGCAGGAGCTTGATCAAAGTCTACCACAGAGGCAACTGGAGGATCATAGAAGGGTACGTACAGCAGTCGAGCACCTTCAGAACTAATCCTCTACCTTTTCCTTTTAAACAGTGAAGCGTAAGTCATGTAAGAGATGTCTGTGATATAAGTGCTTGCTGTTGGTCTCTTGGACAGTCTAAAGCGACCAGCCGCCCTCACAAAACGGGGTGCTGGAGCATCTTCTCTTGCGTTCAATGGAAGGAGCGAGTGCTGGGCTGCTCGGAATTACACCTCAGATCCTGGGCTGGGCTGGTCACACTTTGAAAGCACGCTCCCCTTCGGTGGTGGTCGCACAATTATGAAGTGAGGTTAATCAGTGCTCGGGGAGGTCGCCCGCTTTGGCCACACCTCCCCCTTCCTACACAGCCAAGCCAAAATCAACGTCCTTCACACGTTTCTGGATTTCTTCTGCTTTTGTAGCTGGGAACAGAATAGCAGCCACTGATAACTGCTTCGCTCTTAAATATTATTAAAGATTATCTGTTTTAAAGATAATAACAGGTTTTTGATACCACTTAAACTGAGTCATATATTGCATCTGCTTTACTGATACCTGCACAATAATGTGTGTGTACTGCTTACTCTTTACCTGGATGGTGAATGCAGATGAGACTGAATGCTGTTGGGGTTTTTTTCTAGGTAGCATATTTGATTTTTCTTATTACTGCCAAACATCTGATATTTGTTTGCATACTGTACGCATCAAAGTGGTGTACAACAGTAACATGATGGTTAAAAACTGTTCTGGAGCCAAGCATTGCAGCTGAATTAATTATAACATTTCTTAAATACCACTTATTTTTCCTCCCCGCTACTTTGATCACAGACTCACATACTTGTTAGCTAACACAGCGGGCTTGAATAATTTTATAGGAAACAAAGTTTTTATTCCCAGTTAGAATTTGAAATGCCAAACCTCCAGGACCATGGATGAGCACGCTTTCAGGCTAGAAACAACAGACGCTCGATGCGTGTTCCCACTTGTATTTTCTGGCTAATTGTCTAATTGTCCTGTTTTGGATACACTACTCCTAGTCAGTGGAGGTGCTGCAGGGCTGGCCTCGGAGCCCGAGCTCCCGGTGAAGCTTCCCCACTCCTCCCAGCTAGTTTGAGCATGGAATAGAGGTTGTCTTCTGCTCCACAGTGGACCAGAAGGAAGAGACAACCCCAGGAGCTTTAGTTACCCTTCTGAATTCAGGAGGAGGTGGAGTTTACTGAACAGCAGTTCTTGTGGTTCAATGTGTGCTGTTATCTTTGTAGTAAGTAGTAAAAATTACTGGGTTTGAATGCCATTTGATATGATGACTGCCAGTTAGTTTAACAGAAGAGGAAAGAGGTAATGCGAGAACTCCATTATAACTTGATTTTTGGCAAAGGGCTTACATGGGTATCAAGTTGCCTTTCTAATCAGTACACATGTAGAAGGAAGATGTAGTTAAAGGTTTTTTTGTCTGGCTTGGCCTTGTTCTGTCATGTAGCCCTCCTTACCTGCCAGACTGAGAGCAGAAAGGTGGTTAAAGCACTACATCATGTGCTAAACGCTCTCATGTCGCTGTCAGTCAAAGTAGCTCCTCCGGGATATGATTTTCCTTGAGCTTTCGAATTTAGTCTCTTGCCTCTCCTACACGTGAACTGTTTGGCCCTAGCAACGATAAGTGTTGCCCCTCGGACAAGTGCTCATCATCTTCTACTGTTGCTTCCAAAGTCACTTCCCTTTTTTTCTTTTTTGGGGGGCTTTTGGAAGCAGCTGGTCGGAAAGCAGCTCACTTGGGCTTTATTTTACATCTTGTCTCCCTGCCGCTTCCCTTCTCCCCATCGCATTCCATAAACTGCAGCTCCTGTGCTGCAGGTTTCGCACTAATAATCTAGGGGAGCGATTTTCAATCTGCTAAATTGTAGTGACGGGAGCAGACGGTGGGAGCCCTGAGTTAGCGGCAGCCTCTCGGGGAGGGCAGCGATCCCTGACCGGCTGCAGGCAGGTTTTGAGCTTCTCTGTTGGGAAGTGATGGCTGGGCTTTGGTAAAGGACTGTTCATTTTCAGACAGGTTTTTGTCTTTCCAGTGCATTGGGGTACAAGGATTTCTCTGAGCTGTCTTTTGTGGGTGGCAGCTTTCTATCAAAATCAGCGTGGCTACGGCCGTGCTGGAGTTTTGTATGGGCCAAATGATGCACGTTTACATTGTTCCACTTGCTTATTTGTGTTGTAGCCTCTTGTGAAAGTTAAAAAAAATAAGGCTTCACTCACATGACAGCTAATATTGAACCTCACAGTAAATGACATTTTGAATCTATAGTCAGACAACTAATTTAGTTTGAAGTACAAACTGAAAATCAGTGCCAAGCACTTGTTTTGTGAATGGAGATCAAGATTCTTTAGTTCATTCTGACAGATTTTTAATATGAAATTATTCTTGGCTAGAACCATTTTTTAATTTTCTTTTGGTTTTTGGGAAATATCCCTCCTCCTCCCTCAGGTGCTGCAGCCACAGCGCGCTGCCGTTAGCAGAGCAGGAGCTCCCAGTTAAAATAATCACCACTTTTCCTTTTTGCACAAAGACCTAATTTAAAAAAAAAAAAATCTGTTAATCCGGCTGGGGTTTTTGTGTACCTGCCCGTTGCTGGCAGTACCGCTGGCTTTTGTACAGCGCTCGGAATTACTGGGAACTCCTGTAAAGCCTTAAGCGAGAGGGTCTGTAGGTTGATGTTCAACCTGGGAGGTGTTTTTGGTCCCCGCTGGCCTCAGCTGAGGATGGCGGCGCTGGGACGTGCCGGGTGCTCCCCGGCCGTCGGGGTTATCTGAGGACCGGTGCCCCGCCGTGTCCCCGGGCTCATGTGCTGGGATGCTGACTGCCGGCGTGACCGGGCGGCTGCCAGCGGGGGACAGAGAGCTGGGATGCAGCGGGGATCGCTCGGGTTTCCGCTTGGCGGCTGCCAGCCTTAATCGCATCGGCTGCTGATGGAGGGGAGAAAAGAGCGTGTTCCTGTAACACTGGTGAAATGGCAGAGTAGGATAGGTTGGAGAAGAGGATTGCTCGCTCACTAAACCGTTTCTAATGTTACTCTTTCTCTAATTCTCCTCTGTTTGTCTTGGTGCTGTACAGATGCCACTTTTTTGCATTTAAAACCGAGACAATAGATTTTTTTTTTTTTTTAAAAAAA
>VXBO01013498.1:120721-201132 GCA_013400135.1 Rhinoptilus africanus
ATTTAAAACCGAGACAATGATTTTTTTTTTTTTTTAAAAAAAAGCTCTTTGAGAATAAAATCTGTCTAGAAAGCTGTAGCAAAAAATCTGAACTGTAGCTGTTTCTGGGAACACGTAATTTTATTTGAGCCCCACGGGACCCCCAGCCTGCCCAAGCACATCGGGAGATTCTCAGTGGATTTTGCCAAATCTCCAGGGTTTTGGTTCCCCCTCCCTCACTACAGTTAGGCTAATGATAACACCAGTCCCTTTGCTACTTGATATTAGCAGTTTGTTTATTCGTTAAGCTCACATCATGATTTCATTGTCTTCTTTGACTCAAGGGGGAGGCACTCAGGCAAGTTCTGGTCAACCGTTACTATGGCAATGTGCGACCGGCGGGACGGCGCGAGAGCCTCACCACCTTCGGCAATGGACCCTTGTCTGCCGGAGGCGCCAGCAAAGCCGGGGCAGGAGGTAGGACGTGCTGCTGCTCGTCATGGTGTGTGTCATCTGCTCTGCCAGAGGCTGTGTGGCTGTGTCTGCCTGGCAGTACAGGTGAAATGGGTTGGGTTTCCTTCCACCCATCCACACCCCCCTTTTGGACTTTTCCCCAACTGTTCTGTTCTATGAAATCCCAAAAAAGAAGGAACTATCCACAAGGATGGGGAAGAAGTCCTGCTTTCATGTCGCTCCTGGCTTTGGGAACTCCAATGTGTTTTAACTCTCCTTGAAGGCTTCCACTTTACGCTGAGCAGAATGTCGCTCGCCTGTCTCTGACCATGTCAACTGCCCTTTCCTCATGCAGTTGGGAGCAGTGACCTTTTTATCCTGACTGCGTTGGAGAAAGTACTTTAAAATTAAACAGGCAGAGCTTCTTACACTTTCGAGAGACTGTCTTGGGCTGGCTTGAGTTTTGTGACTTTGCTTTGAATTAATGTGCTTAGAAAATCTGAACAATTTAATATTTGCAATAATATTTGGGAAATGTGCTCATAGGGATGTCAGATTATTGACCATATCTGAAACAAAACCATTTCATTGTATTACAGAGAGATTGTGGGCTAGGATGGGCAAAAATTTGATTTGAGGTCGGTTATAAAGTGCAGTTTATTTAATTTGAGACCATTGCTAAAAAAGTCAGTAATGTCAAGCATGCTTTGTCAAAACGAAGTGCAGTGGGTTTTGCCTCTTCAAAATAAAGACAGTGGGTAATGCTGTTGAAAGCAGGCCTGATCAGAAACAAACAAATGAACAAAACCAAAAAACCCCCAACCATTTCCCCCCTGTTTTCTGAAGTTGACATGTATTTCATTAGTCCCTGTGTTGTGCTGCCTGCTGCCATACTCTTCTACTTTCTAGAGCGTTTTCTTCGGTTCTTCCTGCCTCTTCCACAAACTCCTGCTTGCTTCTCTTGGTTGGTCGGTTTATCCATGAGGTTCACGGTTCTGTAATTGCACAGAAGTGTAGCGTTGGCCTTGCCATCCTCTAGAATTTGTTCCGTCCCCTCACTGGTCCTGCAGAGCCTCTACCTCTCTTTGCATCCCTGAATCCACGCTCTTGCCAGAATCCTCCTCCAATACACCAGCCTTCTTTCCATTTTCTGCTGCTAATGATGGCGGCAGTGGCAATAGCCGTTTCCCGTTGCCAGCCCAGGCTGTCCTCCTCCAGGACACCACCTCCTGTAGGCTCGCGCGCACTGAAGCGATGTTACGGGCCCATCTTACAACATGCCCAATCTGTGCTTTGAGTTACAAACTCTTCCTTGCAGAAATGCTCGGGGCCGAGTTCATCATTGTTAATAAACGTGTGCAGATCATTCAGGATAGGTTAATAATTTAAACCGGAAGAGAGGTGCCATCACTGTAGGGTTTGGATCTCAGCCTGTTTCTCGTGATCATCTTTACAGGAGGAAGCTCCGGATCGAGTTCAATGAGCCGAGGTGAGATGAGTTTGGCGGATGTCCAGTGTCATCTGGATAAAGAAGGTGCATCCAACCTGGTCATCGATCTCATCATGAATGCCACCAGCGACAGAGTCTTCCATGAGAGCATCCTGCTAGCCATTGCCCTCCTGGAAGGTGGGAACACTACAATACAGGTAGGGAAATGGAAAACTTCAAGCTTTTAACTCAAACGTGTTGGGAAGGGAAATGTTTTTATCAAATCCAGGAAACTTGAGGAGGTTAAGGAGATGGGAGGGGAAATGACTAAATGGTCTTTGACCTGTAATTAAGAAAAATATCAGTGTCTACCATGCAGAAGTTAACTTAATACATGTTTGCATGGGCACTGAGTAGTTGAGGTATTTCCCAGGGCAATACAGAGGAATGTATAACAAAACAGCTTCGTGGTGTAAGTTAAAGTGACGGCTCCTGTGAGCGAGTTTAGGCAACTGCAGTGTGCTCAGCAACTTTTACAACTAGCTGTTAGATTTCAGACTGGAATTTAAAGTAACAGTAAACTCCAGACCAGCACCGTTCTCCTCTAATCTCACTGTCCTTCGTTCTGTGTTTTAAATAAGGATCTGGTTTCCCTAAATGAGAACTGTGAATAGCACAGGTATGGTATTCTTCCAAACTTGAAGCCAAACCTTATTATGACAAAACGTGGCCTGCAAAGATTACCGAACATGTAATATCTTATTCTTTTGACTTTGCCATGTGTTCTCTTTGCCAACAGTCTGTTTCTGTCTTGGACAATGGGCTTTATGCGTAGCTGTTCCAGAGAGTGTTACCCCTTTCCTGCCCCGCGGCAGACAGGCTCTTTTCAGTGGTTCCCAGTAACAGGACAAGGTGTAATGGGCACAAGCTGGAATATGGGAAGTTCCTATCGAATATGAGAAAAACCTTCTTTCTGGTGAGGGTGCCAGAGCACTGGAAGAGGCTGCCCAGGGAGGGTGTGGAGTCCCCTTTTCTGGAGACTTTCAAGCCCCGTCTGGATGCAGCCCTGAGTGATGTGCTCTGGGCAATCCTGCTTTGGCACGGGGTTGGACTGGATGATCTCTAGAGGTCCCTTCCAACTCTGAAATTCCGTGATTCCATGATTCCATGTTTCATGTGTCCAAACAAAACAACTGGTGTCTTCTTTAAGGTCTATTCTGCAGATTGCTCCTTTCACTTAGAGGAGTGGTGCATCCAAATGTTTGATACACATACAGAGTTAGGCTTGTAATTTGATGCCATTTGTGCTGCATCCTAATTAGGAACATTTATTTAGATAGATAAAGATAAAGATACTATCATTTTCAGGAGAGCTTGGGCAAAGAGAACTAAAGAAATGTTATATGTGTGGCCCACTGTTCCCAGTATGGTATAACCACTCCCCAGTCTTTTCTTTTTCTGCCCTGAAAACCCTCCTATCTGACAGTCTGTCTCTGATATCGCTGCAAGAGCACAGAGCCGCTGCAGTGATGACGTTAGTCGTAACTAGACCTCGATGGCAACTTCTAGGAGGAGCGTTTGACCAGACGGGGGGCAGCACCCCATCTTGCGCTATCACTGTGTGCTGTTGCCAAAAGGGCCCCTCCTGCCCCTGGCAGCTCTGCCTGTCCCCTCCTGGTACGGCTCGTGCAGTGGGGCCTGAGGTGAGTTTCGAGTGGTTGATCCGATGGAAAACCAGCCTGCCAGCAAAAACAGATTAAATCCCCCAGAAATGCCTGTCTCAAACCTGAGCAGAGCTGTGCTGAAGAGCAGCTGTGTCCTCCGGGCAGCGTGTGTGGTGAGGTTTGATGAAGGGGAATGTGAGGCTGAATCCTGGAGCGTTATATCTGATCGTTAAGGTTAAAACACGCGCTGGATCTCTACAGCAGCACCCCTTGTGTTCGTGCCAGCTCCCCTTGTGAGGAGAGGGAAGGTTTTTGAGCTCTTTCACTCTGTCTCTGTAATCAGTGCCCTCTTTTTTCCCCTGTGTATATGCTCTAGGGTGAAACTGCTTTGCAAAAGACAAAGTGGGAATCAAGTGTTTAAAATCCCGTGTCACCTTAAACTGCAATGACAGGATTAACATTCTTTGGGGAGAGTCACTCCTTTATATTTCCTGCTCTTCTCCAATGTAAAGGAAGCTGAGCTTTCATCTCCCTAGCTCCCAGGGAGCCTCAGGTAACCTCACGCTGTCATGCTGGAAGGAAAAACACATTCCGCACCAGCCTGATGTGGAGAGAGCCTTTGCTTGTGCTGGAACCCAGAGCTGAGTAGAGTCGCTTCCCGCTGTGTGCGAGTCAGGGTTGGAAGCACATTCCTTAGCTCGTCTGGTCAAAACAAGCAGGGAAATCTGCAGTCCCTCTCCAAAGACACCTTTTTCACCGAAAAGGGAGATTCTTTAGTTTGCGCTTGCTGTCTGTAAGCAGGGAATCTGCAGAACGGCTCTGGTTCAGAAGGAGCTGTTGGCATGAGGTGCTCACAACAAGTGCTGTAACACTCTCACGTCTGTGCCCGGCGCTCTGCCTGGTTTCTGCTGCTCTCTTGCCTTTATAGATGTTACTTCCACAAACCAGAGTACCTATTTTCCATCCTTTCCCACTCAGGAATAAGCACTTGTCAGTTGTCTTTACCTTCAGAACGTGTTCTGGGCCGCAGCGGTGCGGTGGTGCGTGTGTGGGTACGTGCTGTAGCGCAGCGGCGAGGGGCTGGGGGGGGCTCTGGCGTAGCCTGCCTTTAAGTACGGAATGTTTTAGGAACCAAATAACTGGTGATGCCTACAGCTAATGAATGCTGTAAGCTCCGAGGTCTCGGGCACACCCAGCAGCTCTTACTCATGCATGCAAAGCACGGATGAGACCTTACTGAAAATGTCCAATGGAGGGTTGTAGTGTAGAATCATAGAATTGAATCACAGAATTGTCGGGGTTGGAAGGGACCTTAAAGATCACCCAGTTCCAACCCCTTGCCCTGGACAGGGACACGTCCCGCTAGATGGGGTTGCTCAGGGCCCCATCCAGCCTGGCCTTAAAAACTTCCAGGAATGGGGCTTCCACCACCGCGCCGGGCAACCTGTTCCAGTGTCTCACCACCCCCATGGGGAAGAACTTCTTCCCAACGTCCATTCTGAATTGACCCATCTCTAGTTTCAATCCATTCCCCCTAGTCCTACCATTACCCAACATCCTAAAAAGTCCCTCCCCAGCTTTCTTGTCGGCCCCCTTCAGATCCTGGTAGGCTACAATAAGGTCTCCTCGGAGCCTTCTTTTCTCCAGACTGAACAACCCCAGCTCTCTCTGTCTGTCTTTGTAGGAGAGGTGCTCCAGCCCTCGGATCATCCTCGTGGCCCTTCTCTGGACATCTTCCAGCAGTGTAGACATTCTGTGTTCTAGCAATCCTGTGGCCTGACAGCAAAAGGCAAAAAAGAAGGTTTAACAGTGCACAAAGACTTAGCTCGGCGTTGATTACTTGGTCCTGGTGCTCGGTGGGGAGTTGCGGGTGCCTGGCTGTACTTGCAGTGGCTCTGGCAGAGCCAGGGCCCGCAGGGACTGCTGCAGTGTCAGTCAAGAGCAGCACGTATTCAGCACTCTGGTCTTTCAGTAGTATTTGAGTCACAAAAGCCAAGTAAGTAAAATTTTAATGGAAAAAAAAAAAATGCCGACGACAAAGCTTAACTTCTGGGAGAACAGCTGCCTCAACGCTGGTGCATCAAAGCAAAGGTGGAGGTTTTGCTCTTGAGTAAAATCATTTCAGGTCATTTAGTAAAAAAATGTCAGGTCTGTATCTCCCAGAGTAATTGCTGAGTGGTGTCCGAGTTAAACCGGTGTCCTGAGATGGTTAATTCACGGAACTGAGCTTTTCTCTCTTCACGTAGGAAGGATGGTGTATCCGCTCACCCAGAAAATACAGAAGGTGTGGGTGCAGCCGTTGGGGTGGTACTTGTGGGGTACTCGCTGTTCTGCAAGTCCAGCGGGTGTTAGAAAACAGCCTTTCGCTGCAGCACAGTAAGGGTTTAATGAGAGCGCGGCAGTGTGATGGTCTCCTACCCGGCGAGTTTTCGTTTTTACAAAATACGCTGCAAAATTTGTCTGCTTATGGAAACTAGATGTGCTTACGGAAACAAACCCAATACTTTCCGTGGTCTTTTATCCTGATCTTTCTCTAATCTATTATTTGTTTGGTAAATTTTGCAGATTAGGTTGGTAGGGCTTCACAGCAGCCTGCAGAGCGGATTTTCTGCAGTTCTACAGCAGTTTCCAGTAACTGCCGGTGGAAGAGTCATCTTCAGTCTCTGGACTAATAACTGCGTTCATTTTGCATCAGATCCGTTTGTCATTGTGAAAGTCGCCCTAGCCAAATCGACCAGCTTCGTCTTTGAGGTCTAACGCAGTTTATCTTCATTTTGCAATATTTTTTTTGGTTATTATTAGCAGCTCTTGATTTATCATATCCCGAGCAAGTTTGTTCTGTGCTCGGTCTGAGTAATTTTTACTGAACCTAAATTACTTATATCTGCAGGCCTTTGAGAATAGGAAACTGGTGGGATAGGGATGGGTTATGTAAAAAGGCTTTTTGGCAGCTAAAGCTAGAACTGTGTCACCCCTGCATGGCATCTGCTGAACTCCAGGTTTTCACACGGGAAATGAATTCGGCCTGAAGTGAAGCGCAGGGTTTGTACTGACACACAGGAACTTGCACATGATGATTGTAATATGGTTAATAATGGGAGTTCCCGGGTAACTCCCCTGAGCGTTACTGGGAGAACAGATCCCCACGATGTTGGGAAGGGATAACTGGAATAGGTGTTACCGCTTCATTACGTACGTGCAGGGCCAATATTAAGGCTAGGCAAAGTAGGTGGTTGCCAACTCTAGCAGAAAAGCAAATGTAGAAATGTTCCTTATTATAATTGGCAGGAGTGATTTTTATTGTATTGTTAGGAAAATTAATGTGGGGGAGAAGCAGGACAAGAAAAAATTCTCCCGGTTTTCCTTAGGAAGGAGGCTAAGCTGGTAGAGCATGGCACAGTGAATCCCGCACTGCTGTGTTCTGCTATAGGGGTGAACGTGGATGTGATAAATGAACTGTTCTGGGAGAAAGACGGAGGTCTTTGCCCAGTTAAAGCGTTCTGCATGGAAAGTTTCCTGGGCTATTTTTAGTTTTTGGAATTCACTTAGAAACGCTGTCGGGTTCTTTGGTAACAGAGGTGGTGATGGAGGTGGTGTAGCCATGTCTGGTGAGCTCGTCGCTCCCGCTCGGCAGGAGCTCCCAGGTTTTTTCGGTTGGGAAGCCTGCCCTCATTTGTAAGGAGGCAGAGGCGGAGGTGGAACCGCAGGGTCGAAACCGGACAACAAATTAACTCGACAAACGCTGCTGCTCGCCCAACTGAGCGTTACATAAAGCCCTTTGTTAATTTATGTAACCCTCTGCATCCACCTTGAGAGCGCTGGCGTCAGCGGTTCCGCACGGAGCGGCCCTGGGGGGATGCTCTCCCCCAAAATGGCAAGGGGCGAGCATGCCCTGCATCCCGGGCAATGCCAGCCGGTGCCTAGCACCGTCCCCGCCATGCTGTTGGCTCGGGCACAGGCTTCTGGAGCTTCCCCGGCAGGCGTATCGCTCGTGGGCACGCTGCACGTGGGGCTGCATCCCCTTCGGCAGGGATGGAAGCTTGGTCCGCTCCCTGCGCACGCCACAACGCAGCCAGTTTTCCTCCATTAAAGCAACACTGGCGGATGACTGACAGCGGAGGAAATTGCTGAGGACGTCTGTCACGCTCGTCTCTCATCTGCCAAATAAAAATTATATGTGCCGTTACTCTGCCTCACCTCCGTGGAGTTTCGGGTTTCCTTGGTCGGTGGAAGTTCATGGGGAGTCAGGTCCCTTACGTAACTGCCTCACCATGGAGACTTCGGTCCGCTCGGTTAATTAGGGATCTTCTCGAAAGTTAGATTGCGTGACAAATTACCCACACGCACACGTCGGTATTTTCAGCAAGGGAAGGTAAAATGAGGCTGATGGCATTAGTTTAGTTTAAGGCGGTTTTTTTTTTTTAAGCGCCACTTCAAAGTGACATGATGCAGAGCTACCACTTTGAAGTGCAGAAGAAGTGAAGAAGTATCCCCAGCTCCTCCCGAGAAGCAAGCACGGAGGGTGGGGTGGTAGGAGTCAACACCCAAGCAAAAGGTGATTATTTTTCAGGAAAGAAGTGGGACTTGCTCCTAGCTTTAAGGCATCTGAGCAGACCCACTGCTCCTGCCCAGAGAATGATGATGGGATCTGCTCTTCTTGGCTGCCGGGGGAAGGAGGGATGACTGGGATGAGGACTGGGGACCACCACAGCTAGAAATAGCACCAAGGAGCCTGTGGTGATGGACCAGAGGGTCGTGCCTCCTTCACGACATGGCAAGAGCGAATCATTGCGGTGCTGCGCCAGGGTTTGGAGCTCACCGTGTGTGTGTGTAAGGCTCCTTTGAGATGGGACTGTGCAGAAAGCCGTGTGGCTTCGAGTTCCTGGAGCTCTTCAGTTCAGCCTGCAAAGCAAAGCCGTGGATTTTTGTGTGCCCTCCTTGGAGCGCTTATGAGGGTTCAGGCTATGGCTGTTGCTGAAGTACCAAGTGTGGGGGGGGGGCTCTGAACAAGTGAAATACGAGAAATCACGGCAGCCAGCTCTTCATTGGTCTGGTTTAGTTGGAAATACTGGTTTGGGTAAAATGCTGGGCTAACAAGATTGTCCAGCTCTGTCTTGCACCATACACACACTTGGACTTGGTGGTCCTTTCTCCTCATGCATTGCCACCAGTAAGAAAGCTCCAGCACGGTGAATAGTGTTCTCCTTTGCTGGACTTGCTGCCTCGATCTGTCCAAAGATGATCGATAGTTATTAAACAATTGCAGAACTGATGCTCCAAAGGGATGGGATCCCGAGCTGCCGGATTCCCACTGGTGTGTGTGGCAGGCAGGAGAGTGCACGAGTGTGCGGCGAGCGTCCGCCGCAGCCCTCGGGCTGGAGGGGGCAGTAGCTTTGGGGCAGATCTGTGTCCCTCACCTTGCGGTAGCGTTGGCTGCGAAATACTGTGACAAAAACGGAAAAAACAGTGAAATAGTTGGAACCAGCCAGGCAACCTGCCTTTTTTTTTTTTCCCCCACTTTTCCCTATTGGCCTAAATGTGTCCTGTCCCATTCGGTTGCCAAAACACCGAGAATTTCTTTGTGACTGCAATTGCCCTGCAAAATGGGGAGAAAATTTTACATAAACGCTACAGACGTAGTGGTGATATAAACCATAGATTTGGTGACACAGTGGCGCTTTAGAGTTTGTGGTTTGGACTTGAGCATACGAAACTGCACGTGATGGTAAACGCTTCAGAGGCAAGAGTGCCTTTGGATCACTGAGCTTTTGTACGTAGCAGTTGAGGACTTTTGGTCGCTGTTAAAAAAGTCTCTTAAAATTTCTACTATTTGTTTATAACAGGCAGAATTCTTTGGTACCGGATGTTATATCTTTTTTACATTGTTTTAGTAATACCTGTTTAGGAAACTAACGCAGAACTGGCAAGCTTGTTGGCATGTATTAAGTCTTTCACCGATGCCTTTCACCATTTTGATGGCTTTTTCCCACCATACTTTTTTTTTTTAACATTATGAATACGTTGCTTCAGAATGTGACATTAAAAAAAAAAAATAAGTGTTGGTAAGGACCTGCATCCACCATCGCATTCAGCTGTGGGCAGTGGCCCGTTTGGGCTGCAAATCCAGCCCCTCCTGCGCGGCGCGGTTACCTGCAAAGCAAGGCACCGAACCCACTCTGGGAATTAAGTCAGCGCTGAGGAAATGCCCGTCCTGGTGCTCTGCTGATCCGCAGCACGTGAGGACACTCGGGATGGCCACCCCGGGGAGCGCACACTCCCTTTCACGTGGGCTTTAACGTGTTCGGCGCGGTGAATCTCAGTCGCGCTTCGCCAATAGATACCATCGTGTTAAGAACAAACAAGCCCTACTAATAACGCGCGGAGGGACGGAGCCAAAAGCTGCGAGGGGTGGTTCCTGCAGAGGTGATTTCGTTTCTGTTGGGGGCAGTAAGATCCACAGGTGAGACTGGGAACAGGGTAGGTGAGGTGAGATTGTAAGGATACCGCTTTCTACCGCAGCTGCAGCCGATACTACTCGTTGCAGTAGGTTTGGGCCGTCGATATTCCTGTATTATAGAATCTTTCGGTCTTTTTGCCCAAAGGGAAGTTTTATGCTTAAATTTTGAGGTGCCCATCTGTGTTACTGAGCAATATAAGTGCAAAAAAAAGTGTACTGAGCTACAACAGGGTCCAGCTGCGTTACGTGTCCTCCAGTCCTGGGTTCCCTTCTGTTGGTCAGGGTTGTTGGGTACCACAAACCTCTTGTGGGTCAATCCTCTCGGCGTTCAGGTGGGATCCTGGTCCTGTAAGGAGCAGGGGTGTTAATCATGAATTATCCTTACTCTTCTCAGTGGGATCCGAGGTCCAACATAAACTTTTAAGATGATCCCTAGCAGGATTCAAGTCCTCCACAAGCAGGCAGAGGCAAGCTATTCAGAAAAACAAGGTCATGCTGCTTTTTTTTTTATTTCTTTGGTAAGCACGGGAATCAACAAAGCGCTGTTATATAACTTCTATTTATATCCCGCTCGCTCGCTGCAGGCACCCAGGAGTAGCTGAGCCGGGAATTTAATGAGCTCTCAGGGCTAGCTCACCTTCCAGCGCGGGTAGGAGCCAGCTTGTTTTTGAAGTGCGTCAGCAAATGAAACTGGTGGTAGGTGGGTGGTTTGGGTAGGTGGACTGACTTGTTGCTATGGTTTTCTTTAATTCCTCTGTCTCTCAAGGAGATCTTACACTTTTTTTTTTTTTTCTTTTGGGGAGTCTGCAGACTTCCTTGTTTCTCACACCTACACAGAGCTCGCTGGTTCGGTAAGGAAGTGGGATTCATGCTCCTGCCATGCAAGAGCCTTGCACAGATTAAGTGAGTGACCCGGCGGGTGCGTGCTCCCACACGTACGCAGGAGGAACTCAAATAAGGCTCCGTGCTGAAAGCAGGTCAGGCCCCCGAGGCTCCCACGCTTTGGGAGCCATCTGCTCCGTCTGCAGGGGGATTTAAACCCCCAGCCCAACAGTCAGCGTTTCTACCTGGTGATCCCCTGCACCAGGACAGGNCTGGCCCAGGCTGCCCAGGGAGGTGGTGGAGTCTCTGTCTCTGGAGACATCCCAAACCTGCCTGGAGGCGTTCCTGTGCCCCCTGCTCTGGGTGACCCTGCTCTGGCAGGGGGTGGGATGGGGGATCTCCAGAGGGCTCTGCCAACCCTGTGATTCTGTGATCCTCCTGTGTGCCTTCACCTCCCGGTGATCACTCTCTGTCACTTCACTGTCCTGGCTCTGCAAGGGCACAAGGGGACCATAGCTCTCTGTGAAGTTTGTTCCTACTTTTCTCTTTGTGAAATGGTTTTACGTTGCATCAAGATTTTAGGTGTTGCAGCAGGAGAACGTTTATAAGGGCTCTTTCTGAAATAGGTGCTGTAATTCCGCTGCTGCTTTCATTTAAAGCTGGTCTGTGCACCCTCCTGGCCTCCAAAAACCTCCCCACTAAGGTAGGGCAGAATCTCCAGGTAGGAGGAGAGCCTTGGAGGATGGCACGTGGATGCCCCTGCCAGAGAGAGTTTGTCTTATTTGTGGAAAATACAGCTGGGAAGTCCCCCTTCTGCTTTCGGGACAAAGTTTATTTTACAGTTTGCAAAAAAAACCCAGGCAATTGAGGTATTCTGGCAGATTTTCCTTATGGGTTTATTTCAAACTGTGAAGTACGTTCAGCATGAAATATTTCAGCTGCCATTTCCTTAAGCTATGCAAGACTAATGATACCCATCACTCACGCCCCAGAGTGATGGATCTTCGGCGAGCCAGGACGTATGAAAGACTTCAAGAAAAAGAAGAGGGATCAGTGATATTTAAAATAAATATACGAGCCGGGAGAGAAAGCCAGGCTAGGTTTGAATTTTCTGCAGTGGAAGCTGTTGCAATATGGTTCAGCAGAATGTAAAGGGTTGGCATTTGTGCTGCCTTCGGTGCTTGTGTTAGCAGTGCAGTTCCCCTTGGAGCGTGGCTGCTTTGGAGTAGCCCAGCTATAAGAAACGGTACGGGGGTGGCGAGCTCTTTCCGCAAACATGAAGTAGCACAGAAGTTTTGCATTAGTTCATGCTGGCAGCCCGTCCGGATAACCCAAGCGGGTTAAGATCCCCGTAATAATTTCTCTGTAGTGCTGGAATAAAATGTCCTGAATTGAAGCCAGATCGCTGAGCTCTCTCTTGTATCTGGAGGGACTTTCCTCTTTGAAATATCCCTGGCTAGTCAAGTTCACGGGGGATTTTCTGTTTGCTGGCGTTAGAGAAATGGGGAGGGAGATGACAAGAGTTTGCTTTAATTCTTGGGAGGTGTTTGCTGGGGCTTTGCTTTCCCTTATTTATTGGTGATCCGATGTTGGCTGTCCTGGGGAGTTCTCTGGGGTGTGTTTGGATGGTGTGTCAGGGCGTGATGGCTGTGCTCTGCCGAGACGGCTCTGGGAATTATGGAAGGTGCAGTCCCCAAAAGGCTCCATCCTCCGCAGGATGCCGGCACCTCTGCCGGCTTCTGCAACCAAACGCTTCCCTAAAATCAGGCCACCCTTCTCGCAGGAGGAAGCATGGCTCCGAGCAGCTGCATCCCCAACCTGACACTTGCTCATAGGTTTGAGTTCTGTTTCTCTCGCAGTCCAGGCTGCAGTTACCGCGTCTGGGGCGGGAAGCCAAGCCAGGCGGCGCGGAATAATCCAGTGGTCATTCCTTTTCCTGTCTGGGGAAACAGTCGTGACTGGGGGGCAGGTCCAGGTGACCGCGTGGAGGAGGGTGTTCCCAGGAGAGGTGACAGCACACATAGCCAAAGCTGGAGCAGCCTTTCAAAGGCAAGAGCTAGAAACAAGCTGCCTTCAGCTGGTTCTTTTTTTTTATTTTATTTTATGTCCGTTTAACAATCCTACATTGGGCACAGACTCACTCATCATTAAACTTATTGTGGATTAGTTATATTAATAGTGGATTAGTTAGCCAGGTCTATACTTGGTACCCCTTACACGAAGGTATCGGGCTGCTGCGTTTTCCAGCTTTGCTCTCCAAAGGGCAGGCGTTGGCTCTGCTGGTTAAAAAACCAGTTTGCTACCGATTGCCAGTATGCGAGACACGTTAAGGAGCATTTGTACGTGCCGTGTGGTTATCCTGCCTCTGCGATCCCCCGCCCCTGAGCTGCTGGGCACTTAGCTGAGCTCCTCTTCCACTCATGGTTGGGAATTACGTATATTCTGTCTCAAAGATGTTGGAAGGCGAGGCAGGAAGGGAGAAGAGGTGAAGTGGAAATGCAAAGGAATGTGACCGTTCTTTGCTGATTTTTTTTTTTTTTTTAAAAATGAGGTTTTACAGTCCAGATTGTTAATGTTCTGCAATATTTAAGAGCATGCCAAAAAACAACCACCACAGAAAATGATATTAATTCTGAGTAAAATACCAACAAGCAAAAATAGTATTTTCCGTTTAGCAAAAAAGGTAGGTAAACATTTAATAGTGTATGCAAATAACTTGAAGGGGGAAGGATACCAAGTTCCTGAGACAACCATGGAAGAGACATAAATTATAAAAAAATTTAAAAATCAGCGACTGGAAGTTAGTGTGACATAAAAAGGAGCTTAATCACATGTGGTTCTGGCGGTTATTAACCACTGGAACTGACTATGGACAGACCTAGTTCATCATCCGCGATGCCTTCTACAGAAAGATAGGATTCTTTTATCGAAATGATGCATTACTTAAACACAACTTTGGGCTCAGTTAGTGAGCGAGAGCGAAGGGCTGATGGTGCTCTGAGATGCACCAGGCTGTAGCTGATCAATGTGCAGCAGTTTAAACTTGGCCTTCAATTTATTTTCTAGTGCAGTCCGTCACTTGGTTTGCAGCGTTTCTTCTGCAGCGTGTTTTGCGTGGACCAGGGAAATAAAGTTGTAGATGGTAAGGTGTTGGTATTTACTTGCCGTTCTCCTTGGGCTTAGAGGTGGTATGCTGGAGGGCAAAGGTAGAAGAGGGATATTCTGCTGTGCATGAGGTTTCTGGTTGGATTTCTTTGGGAGCAAATTGGGTGATGGAGAGGAGAAGGAAGGAGAAGTTGTTGCGCAGGTTTCCTGGTACCTGCTGGTGTTGTTTTACTCTGTGATATTTTAATAGACCCCTTTGGATGTCAGGAGAAGGGAGTCGGTGTGGCTGGCTTTGCAGACGGGCAGTGCCTGTGCTGAGTTGTTTTTCCATCCCTTTGAAACAGATACAGGCTCATCGTAGTGCTTGACGTATGATGCCTGTGAAAGAAGCAGCGCGCTGCTGCTTCGCACCTGCATGGAAACAGTGCTCCACAATTCCTTCTCCAGTCACCTGCAAGACTTTGAACTTGCAAACCTTTACACAAGAAAATTTTCCTCTTCTGTTTCTTAACAAAGCTCCTTCCATTGCCCCAAGTTAGTCTTGAATGAGTGTGTGTAGGTGGTGGACGCTCCGTCTGTAAAAATGATGGAGAACTCTTTGCGTGATGTCCTTGCGCATGGTGAGCACAGCTGTGGTGCTAGGAGCTCGTGCAGGTCATATGCGGGTGTTTTTGAGTTTGTTTCCTTCTGTGGCTGTGTAATTAATTGCGATCACATTACCTCTAATACTGTCACATCAGAGAGAAGCCTTGGTTCGTGTAGTCGGCTGGTTGCAGTGCTCTGGAGATGTATTGTGTTTCATTGCATTGTGTGTACTTGTAGGGCTGTTTGCTGAATCCAGCATTCATAAAGCAGACCTCATGATCTTCTGTGTGTCATGTGGTGTTTCCTCTTTAATGGCAACAACTCGTTAACAGTCGTTAACAAGGCACAGTTCAAATAAAATAGTTTCATACTGGATTATTTTAGCACTCTGTATGAGCAGGCAACTGGTCCACTCCCAGCATCTTGACTATGAGATGAAGCTCATATCTTTAATTGCCTTTCAGGTAGCTTTTCCTCTGGTACCTCGTACTGGGATAACCAGGTAGAGCCCACATACTAGTGTTACAGGACACGGGTCCCTGCCCTACTGTAGTTTTTTAGGAGATCACAAGTCCCCGCTTGGTGGTGGCTAAATCAGCAGGGTCTGAGAGAGACGAGAAGCCAGCCTGGGAGGACAGGGATCTCTCTTGCTGACAAGGCGCTTGGATTTGGGGTTTGCATCACTTTTATTAGAAGGCTGTCAAAGGAACAGCTGATGTCAAATGCTCCAGTGTCAGTGGCACGTTAAAAACTCTACTCTTCAAAAACGTGTCTGAGTGCAGAGGTTTGCTGTTCTCCTCATTCCAAGCTGCTCTCCTTGCACTCTTTGAGCAGTCTTGCGTGTGGTTGCGCAATGTCTCTGTGCAAGGACCCTGGCATACAGTAGTTTAAAATGGCCATTCCATTTCCATCTTAAAAAGTGAGATTTTTCCAGTTTTTGCTTTGAGCACAGTGTGCTGCTGCGGCAAAGCAAGCCAACAGGATGCAGGGTTGCATCAACAAGGGCATCACCAGCAGAGATAAAGAAGCCGTTATCCCACCCTGCTCATCACTGGTCAGGCCACACCCGGAATGCTGTGTTCGATTTTGGTCCCCGCTATACAAAGACGAAGTGGTCAGGCTGCAGAAGGTCCAGAGAAGGGCCACCAAGATGATGAAAGGACCGGGAAGCCTGGCACTTGAGGAAAGGCCAAGAGAACTGCGTTTGTTCAGCCTTGAGAAAAGAAGGCTTAGGGGAGACCTTATCACCTTGTTCCAGTATTTAAAGGGTGGCTACAAAGAAGATGGAGACATGGAGTCACATGGAAAAGATGAGAGGTGATGGGTACAAGTTACTCCTTGGGAGATTCCAACAGGACACCAGAGGAAAATTTTTCACAATGAGAACAATCAGCCATTGGAATAATCTCCCAAAGGAAGTGGTGGATTTCCCAACGTTGGGCACACTTTTAGGGTTCAGCTGGACAGGGTGCTGGGTTATTTTGTCTAGACTGTGCTTTGGCTGAGAAAGGTTGGACCAGATGATCCTTGAGGTCCCTTCCAACCTGGGATTCTGTGGTCTGTAAATAACTTAGGAATTCTGTCATAATTATCACCACCAATTACCTGCTCAAGTGCAACTTGCAAGATCACACCTCTTAAAATACGGTATCTTTGACAGCTGGCATGTGGTTGATTCATACGTGTGAAGGTGTTAGGCATCCTGACCTAAACTGAAACAATCCTTTTGTGACAACCCTTGAATGTAAGCACAGCACGCACAAGAAAGCTTTACTGGAAATGTTCGTTTCATTGGGTTTTTTTCTCCGAAGCGCAGTGGAAAGTCAGTTAAGGAGCTTTGAAAAGACGACAAAAATCAAGCCTGTCAGCAAGTAACAATTACTCGCGTACAAGGTATTTCTTCAGCGTGGTTCATTAAAAAAAGCTTTTCCTTCGCTGCCGCTTCGTCGCAGGGAAACTCCTCCTGAACAGGCACTTGAGATGTGCAGCCAGGTGACAGCCATTGCTCGCCTGACGAGCAAATCGTGGTGTTTTTCAGAGAGTACTACCCTTTCTAGAACCAGTGGTTTATAGTGGCCTGTCTGTAAAATATTATTATTGTTAAGATCATTGTGTAATACTGGGAGAGTAAAAATTTTCAAGATGCAACTTAGATGCTGACTCTTCCTCTGTACTTGCCACCACCGAGTAAGAGACCGTGCTTCAAAGGGTCGGCTGTGTAAATAACCCAGCCCGGGGTTTGGTCACTGCTCAGCAGCTCACGGAAACCGTGCTCATGCGTCTCTTCATTACGATTGTAATTTGACAGTATTCTGTCCACTGAGTCTGGTCAGGTCAAAGAACCAGTTTAGGGTAAAAAAACCCCAGACAACTGGATAAGTAAACTGTCATTCAGACAAAGAATGTTTTTATTTTGGTATGTTTTATGAGAAAACGTGAAAATTCTTGATATTTTCAGAATTATTCTCTAATCCAGTACTTTAAATGAATTGGGCATCCAAATCATCTGGTGTAGTATCACAGGGCCCGTTTCTTTTGCAACAACTTTGGGTGGAAGGCGTCTCTTGCAGCGTTTGGGCATCTCTCTTTTTCTAGACGGAGTGGATGTCAGGAGAAGGTACCAGTGTGGCCGGCTTTGCCGATGTGCGATGCCCGTGCTGGGTTGTTCTCCTTGCCCTCCTCTGAGTTCTTCTCCTTTCCCTCCCCTCTCAGTTGATCACTAGAAATAATAACGAGCCCTTAAAGAGTTTACCTGAGGTTCTCTGGGCAGGTAGAAGATGTTGCAGTGGTGGGAGGGATATCTCATGTGAATATTGACCAATTTCTTTAAATAGTCGTGCTGCCTGTAATCAAAGACACAACTTTATTAGTGTTTCAAAGTCATTCAGCGCTCTTCTGACTGCCGCTGCCTGGGAGTGATCAAAGGCAGGCGTGCCAGAGGCGGCCTTGTGTGCTCCGCTTCGCAGGAAAGCGGGCAGGATATATTGCTATTCCCATTTTAATTTGTTTTTTCAATAAATCAGGCTTCATTCCTATTCATCATGTAAAGCTGTTGGATCGTGAGCCGCTGCAGAATGCTAACTAATTTCATAATACTCTGCATAAGGTGACCCACTTACAAGTTCATCCTTCAGTCGTGTTTAAGCTCTGGTCCTGATTTATGTAACGGCATATTGGTTTCATCAAGAATTGTCTGATCACTCACTGTGTTGGCTCGTTTTTGACCTGTACATGATTTGTATTCTCCTCAATTTTAGGAAGAACTTTCTGTCTCTGTGCACATATGGGCAGAAGAGCATTAATAAACCTTTTCAGAAGTAGTCAGTGCTTTGAGTTTTCCTGTCACTTAAAGATATATTAGATTAGGAATTAAAAGGAGCTTTAAGAAGGCTGCTGCAGACGGGGCAATGGAAACTTAGCACGAAATATCCCTCATTACATTGTTTGTACATTTTTGGACTGTGATTAACATTGACTATTGCGTGTTATGAGTCACAGTCTCTCCGATTCGCGGGTGGGAAGGCAGGACAGTTCTTTTGCCTCTGTATTTTGCTCATACCGTTTTCCTTCTGAACTGAGAATCAAATTATAGATAATTCCATTGTACTTACCTTAACTCCACCGTTGTAGAGAGAAGTGTGCTGCCTAAATGTATGGACGGTGTGATTTATTGCACTTGTTTCTTTAAAAATATATTTGGAAGTTGTTAATAAGGGAGCTAACGCAGCTGAGACACTTGAGCTTCCTTAACAATAAAGTACGAGTCTCCATTGCTCTAGGTTTCGATTTACTGAAAACTAATTAACCTCTCAGTCCTTCAGGATATCGTACGGTGCAGAAAGGTGAAATAATCTGTATTCAAACCTGCGTATGAAGATAGAGATCCTGTTCCATTTTCTCTTGTAGCATTCGTTCTTCTGCCGACTGACGGAAGATAAGAAGTCTGAAAAGTTCTTTAAGGTTTTTTATGATCGCATGAAAGTGGCACAGCAAGAAATCAAGACTACTGTCACAGTCAACACTAGTGACTTAGGAAATAAAAAGAAAGATGAAGACTCAGACAGAGATGTACCGAACAGGAAAAGAGGTAATCCCCAGTTGTTCTGTTTCTGAAGTGACAGGGGAGTAAAATGCTGTGTTTCAGACTCATTTCCATTGATGCAATAATGCTCTGATCTCTGATCCCACAGAGCAAAGTTCAGAGATCAGTGGTGCCCTGGCTTGGGATTTCAAGAGCTTCATCCCCTCTTCATCCATTTGTGAGATTGTGCTATTGAAATGATGCAAAGTATTTCTGAGATGAGACTCTGCCGCCTTGTCCATCGTGACAAGCTGCCCAAATCCGGTCCGTAGTAACGACCCTGGACTGTGGGTTGTGGTCAGTGCCTTCTCTAACAATAAGTGGAGAAATCCTAATTTTCTTCTATAGCAGGTCCTTTTATCATAACTCCCGCTAGTGCTAGATGTGTGTGCCCTAACCAATTAATACCAGAATTCATAACTTTAATGTGGTTCGCATGAAAGGTGCGAAGAGGGTGACATGATATCCTTCTAAACTCCAGACCCTCACATCACACTAAACATACTTACCAGAAAGAGCTGAGGATGAATAGCTGGCCTGCGTGTGAAACTGTAATGGGAAATGGGTGAATAGATTCTCTGTTCCCTTTTGTTCAGTTTGCCTAAGGAAGATCTGTTCTTGTGTGTTTTAGTGAGAGAGCCCATGACCCAAATTACCGAGGAAGTCCGGGATCAGTTGCTGGAGGCCTCGGCAGCTACAAGAAAGGCTTACAACACTTACCGGAGGGAAGCTGATCCTGATGACCACTATTCGGCAGGAGAAGGAGCACAGTCTGCAGCAGACAAAAGCAAAGATGACTTGGAGATGAGTGCTGTGATCTCGATCATGCAACCCATCCTCCGGTTCTTGCAGCTGCTCTGTGAAAACCACAATCGGGATTTGCAGGTACCGCCTGGTTCCTGAGCAGGCGTGCTCATGTGGCCTGGCGCAGTCGCTGCTGTCGCATCCGTCTCGCTGATCCCATGCCTTTTTAAACTGATACGTGACTGACTGTTTTCTTTGCCCTTGAACATAATCCAAGAAACCACATTTATACCTTGCTGGACAAATGCAGGGAGGTCCAGTTATCCAGTGTTCAGTGGTCTTTTCAATGTGTATACAAAGTAGTGGGATCAACACTTGATGTGGCTTTTTAGAAGTATATAGTTAAAGCATATTTCTTTCTGCTGCGAAGTTACTGATACGCTTTTGGGAGGGGAAGGAAAGGAAAAGAAAAAAGTAATGTGGGAAAATAAAGGGAGCGTTGGGACTTTGGTTCCAGCAGCCTTCAAGCACATGCTTCCTTTCCAGTGAACAGGTTCTCATGGGTTTTCGTGGATCTGTTCGTGTGCGTAGAGCTCAGCACATGGGGATGGTATTGGGAAACCCTCATCTGGAGATGAATCTGGTGGGGGAGGTGAGGGGCAACAGGAAGGGTTTCTGGGTTGTATCCACAGCAGAAGGAGATTAGGGAGGGCATGGGTCTGCTGCTGAAGTGGGCAGGGGCCCTGGGTGGTAAAGGACATGAAGGCCAAGGTGTTCAATGCCACCCTCACCTTAGTCTTTACTGGTAAGACCAGCTTTCACAAATCCTAGGACCCTGAGACCAGAGGGGAGGTCTGGAGCAAGCAATATATACCCTCGTTGGAGGAGAATTCCATTAGGAAACGTTCAAACAAATTGGACAACTTGTGCATACAAGTCCACGGTGCCTGGTGGGATGACCCAGGCCCGCGTGAGTGCTGGGTCCAGTCCTGGGCTCCTGAGTCCATCAGGGAGTCTCAAAAATTACTACGGGACTGGAGCATCTGGTGGGCAAGGAGAGGCAGAGGGGGCTGGGAGAGGTCAGCCTGGAGAGGGGAAGGCTCGGGATTCTATAATTCTCATCAGAAATACCTGATGGGGGGTTGTGAAGGGGCTGGAGCCAGGCTCTGCGCGGTGATGCCCCGTGGCAGGGCAAGGGGGGTTGGAGCAGACAGTCTCCAGAGGTCCCCGCCAACCTCAGCTGTCCTGTGATGCTGGTGATGTGTTTGTATAATTTTAAATAGCGAGCCCAGAACTCGTATGTTAGCAATCTTATCTAGCGCGTGCCTCCACAGGAGATAAGATTTTTGCTTACAAATGGACTGCAATTAACATGATTTTTGTTCGGCGAAACCGCTGCTGCTGGATTAGAATTGAAAGCAGGCGAGGGGCTGGTGAGAGGCAGTACAATGCACTAAATGCCCTCATAAAGGAGGAATAATTGCGGTGATTGCATATTGTTGTACGGCACGCCAGAAGTGTAGGACCCTGCGTGAGTGCTTTGCAGACCTGCCAGATCCCTTCCGCTGAACTCGAATGCCCTGCTGCTGGCGGCGTTCGAAATCAAATCTGCATGGTAATGTTCCCGGGCTATGAACATGTAATTCCTTTAGCATTTTATGGGTGCCGAGGTTACATACATCAGGGTTTCTCCTAATTTTTTTTTTTTTTCCCAAAAAAACTCTTTGATCTTTGTTTTGTCAAACAATTTTCATGCCGTTAGCGATGTCGGAGAGAAGGAGGACGGCAGTTTTAGGTGGCAGCCGTCCAAACCGCACGACGTGATCCTCTGCTGCTGCTCCCTCTGCCTGGGCACCGAAAGCTATAGGAGCAAAATTGAATTCAAGCCAATGCACAAGCTTGGCCTGAGCTGTTCACCATCCTGAACAAGTACATTTCCCAACAGGAAGTAGTTCCATTCAGCTCTGGGAGAAAAAGGTGTTGTGTTTTGTTTTTTTCAAAAAAGCTGGGAGGAACAATTTCTCGAATATAATCCTCTTGCTGCGTGCCTGCCTTGGTGCTGGCCTTTCTCCTTCAGCCCTGAAGGGGAGGCAGGAGTGTCTGGAGCTTCAAAACCGTGCTGTCTGCAGCTGGTACGTTGTAATTGAACTCCTTATCAACACTGCCAACGCTTAAAGGAATGACAGACCTAACCTGGAAGCTGTGTGGCTTCCAAAATTGCCTAAGTTAGATTTGAATTAGAAATCACCCATCCACTGCAGTTGTAGGTTTGTCAAACCAAGCGTTTTACAAGCCGTTAGCAATTGCGAGTAGCCTGATGTTGTGCATAAACAGGAAAATGCAAGTCTTGTCTGTAAGAGTCAATCTGTGTGTGAGGTGAGGAGGAAGTCTCTGAAGTGGCCGAGGGAGCTGCAGTGCTGTGCCTTCTGCACCGCTCGGTCGTTGTGTGCGCACATAAACCTGCAGTTTGTTCTGCGCTGCACACAGTCAGGGTGCTGACCCCCTCCAGCCGACCCCGCGGGTCTGCAGGAGGAGCTGCAGCATCTTCTTCAAATTAATGCAAGGACGGGATGCTTGAGAATGTTTTGTTCCCCGCTTCAGGCTGAATGCATTGGATTTTGCTGTGGAGTGCTCCTGATACCGCTGGTTCTCTCTCAGCACAGAGATACTTGAGGCTCTTATTAAACTTGCATTAGGTCTGATCGTGCGCGAGAGCTCAGCCTCGACAGCAGAGCTGTTGCTGTAGCCAGGCTGTCGCCTGCCCTGCTTTGGCCGAGCTACAGCTCCACCAGTTTCCTGAGGAGCTCTTTTCTGTACCGTCTCTTCCTGAATGAAGATGTCCTTGTACGCTGCAGCATCAGTCGTGAGAACTGAAGCTCGTGACAAGCTGAGTGAAGCATCCCGGGAACGTTTGCTGTGAGCAAGAGCAGCGCTGGCTGGAGGAGAGGAGGGGATCCCAAACACAGGCTGGGTGGAGAATGGATGGGGAGCAGCCCTGAGGAGAAGGACCTGGGGGGGTTGGTGGATGAGAAGCTCAGCACAAGCCAGCAACGTGCGCTGGCAGCCCAGAAACCCCCCCGCAGCCTGGGCTGCATCCCCACAGCGTGGGCAGGGGGGTGAGGGGGGGATCCTGCCCCTCTGCTCCGCTGGGTGAGCCCCCCCTGCAGCGCTGCCCCCAGCGCTGGGGCACCCACAGCAGAAGGAGACGGAGCTGTTGGAGCGGGGCCAGAGAAAAAAAAAAATCAGGAATTGATACAACTTTTAACATTGGATTGGACACTTTCTTTTATTCATAATCCCTGGAGACAAAGCCTAGGTAGTAAAGGACAGTGGAGCTCTGCATGCTGCAGGAGAGGGATTCGGTAATTTGGCTCGCGGGACAGTACTGCTGCAGACAGAGAGCGAGCTGGTTTAGCTCGCCATGTTTTAGGCAAGAAGTGTGCCTGAAAATTAACGTCATAAGATGAAAAAGCAGGCCTGTATTCAGTGAAAAAATGCCTTGCCTTACCTGATTGCTTGTAAAGAAAAACCTGATCATTTAAAAATACCTCTTTACTAAGACTTTTCTCTTGTTTGTATTCTTTCTTTGCAAAGTTTTTCCAATTAGGGATCCGATTTCTGCTAAAACAAAGACTGTCCAAAGAAAACATTGAGGCTTTTGGGGGAATTACCCACTTGAGTGGTAGAACTGTTCCTTTCGAGCCTTCTGTGTTCATCCCTTCTTGAACAAACCAGGCTAGGATTCTGAAAGTAGCCAATTTTAATTTTAGTCATCATGTTTTCTCTAAAGGGTACTTGGCTTTAGGGAAGCCAAGTCTCCAACACCCCGACGTGCTGTAGAGGCTTTAAGAACTGGCTGCAGGCGCTGCCTTTGCACGTGTGGCCCTGTCTGGTCATGGATCCCAGAAATGGGGAGGACTGAGCTCCCTAAAAATAAACAGTAGCATGAAGTCAGCTAGCGAATGGTCTCCAGAAAGTTATTCACAAAGGCAGGAGTTTAAAGTCTGCCTGACGTTGGATGCGCTTCATCCCGTCGTGAAGTGTTTCTCTCAGTTGAGTGTATGCTGAAAGTTAAGCAGCGTGAATGCTCTTGTCACGCTTTTCTCCTCAGAATCCCACAAGCTGCATATTTTTCCTATGTTCTAGCTGAATCTGCAACTCTGTCGCTCTTTATTCTCAGTGCAAGGTCTCGCGGGTCAGGTTCATTCCCACAGGAAGCAATAGGATGGTGTGTTCAGGATCGAAGAGTTGTGTTCCCGCTGTAGCCTGTGCGATGCCCGGGATGACAAACTGAAGAGCTGGGTCTATACTGGCCGAGACGGCCACAGACATTCCCTGGGGCAGGTTCTCACAGTGCAGTGGGGTCTTGTTTTTCTACTATTTTCCCTTCCCCTTATTTACCCGTCTAACATTGTCCTTCTGCCTCCTGTGCCTCATTCCTCCTCTTTCCCTTGTGTTTATCGACTTTGGATCAAGAAGCTAAGGCTGGTAGAAACCTAGCTATAATCAGAATAAATGCCGTACTGCTGCCAGGGAGCATTTTGTTTCATCGCTTTCAGTATTATCCATTATTTTTGCTTTTTTTTCCTGGAGGGAAGGCACGAGCTCCAATTTCTGTAGCATCAACCTTTCTACATTCTGACAAGTTAATCAAAAGTCAGGATGCTAAATGAGCAATCAGCTGAAATGTGCTGAATCACTGTCACCTTTAGTCTGTATTCGTAGACAGCATTTTCCTTTTTTTAGCTTAGCCTCCAATTGAATCTGGCAATTTCTCAGGCTGTTTGCCTTAAAAGACTTATTAGTCTGACGCAGGCACTCGAGGCAATCATTTAACGGCGCTCCTCTGCAGGCTGGAGGAAAGACCTGGCTGGTTCCGTCGTCCCGTGCATCTTGTTTGTCTGAGGGGGTTTTTTTGCCTTTCAAGTGAAGAGTTTTGTAACCCACTAGAATTAAGCTAGGTAGGAGTCCTCCTGCTGAAACTGGGAGGAAAAGAAAGTGGTAGTGGCTATCCAGTTTATAGTGTGCCGCTGGGAACACACTGACAAACAGCATCTGAGTCACTGGGAAATTGATTTTCATTAATTGCCATCCTTTGTTTTGGTTGGGTTTGGTTTTTTTTCCTATTTGGAATACAGGAGAGAGGAAACCTGTCTAATTCATGCTGATAAATCTGGCTTTTCATTAGAGGAGCTGCTCCTAATCAGCAGCTTCAAGCAGGGATTACAATAATTATGTGGGAAGAAATGCAATGGAGAGAATTGGGGTTCGAGCCGCCTTCCTTCAAGGCATGCCGTCAGGGGCCTCCTTACCGCGTGCGCAGGTGGAGCCGATGTGAAACTGGAGCCAGGGAATTGCTACTTCCCTCTTGGAGACGGGTTTTGGGAAGAGAGAGCCCTGAGTGGTGGTGGCAGTGAGATGCTGCAGGTAGGCTCGAGGGAAAGCCTCCAGGCTCAGGAGAGCTTTCTGTGAAGGGCCTGTTCTGTGTTGGGTTTCAGGGCTCTAATGGACGCGCTGCGGTTATTGCAGCTTGTCTTCTCTAAAACGTGAAGCCAACAAGCTGCCCAAGAGCGGAGCGCATTGCAAGCCAGCCCTGGGAGAGGTTTAAATTGCTTCTCCAGGCACAGTGAAATTAGAGGAATATACCATGCAATTGCGGGTTGATGAACTTAATAAAATGTTATGATCCAAACAGTTTGTCTTCTTTTTTTTCTAATGTTCCATCCCGGCTTTGACACTTTCCCCACAGAATTTCCTTCGCTGCCAGAACAACAAGACAAACTACAACTTGGTGTGTGAGACGCTGCAGTTTCTGGACTGTATCTGTGGAAGCACAACTGGTGGACTTGGACTTCTCGGTCTGTATATAAATGAGAAAAATGTAGCACTCATCAACCAGACACTGGAAAGTTTGACGGAGTACTGTCAGGGGCCTTGCCACGAGAACCAGGTAATGCTTCCAGAGCTGTGGAAAGCATCGCCCTTTCTCCCTACACCCACAGCCTGTGCTCTGCTGGGCTGGGATCTCGGTCTTACGGACTTATGTCGTCTTATAACCCTGCTCACTTTACTTGCCCTACGAAGGGGTTTCGGTTTGTTGGGTTTTATTTCTTTATAAACTCATAATAACCAACTTCTCTTTTTCGAGGCTCCCTCTGAGGAGTTGAACCACTCAAAGCAGTAGAGATTTTCCTGCTTTCCTAGGATTTAAGTTGTTTTATTAGACTTCACAGACAGGGAGAGTGGGGAATTTTGGTCTTGAAATACTTTATAGTAGAAATATTGCTAAAACCGCTGTTGCCTGTAGTAAATGACGCCAGAAATGTGGCCCCCCAGCCTGATGGGAGAAGGTTGAGCTCTGCAGCTTCATTAGTGAAGGTGGTAACCATGGGGTTGAGGTTGCTTCCAGATGCAGCCTTGTGTGTAGAACAAGGTGCATGTTGCCACCGACTGTCCGTGCGCTTGCACAGGGTTCCCAGTGGTTCCCACTGAGCATGGGTTACGTGTTGGTGAGGACCATCAAGTGTCGGCCTCTGTCCAGCTCCACCAAAACCATGCTCACTGTCAGGGATATGTTCTGCTCCAAGCAGGAATAACTGATTTAAAGCAAGTACAGTGGTTTAAGTAACTGTGGTACCGGGAAGGCATAACTGAATAATGACAACGATCCTGTTGGATAAAGCAGTTACTGAGCCACAGCTGGACTTAGTCTGCTCTGTGCCTCGAAGGTTGAATATGGGAGGATACTATGTTTGCATAAGCTGGAGTTTTTAGGTGCTCAGGAATTGGGATCTGCTCCAGTGGGAAGGATCAGAGGGCAAGGGCAGCCGTACTGCGTGTCTGTGCTTGTCCACTTCACCGCACCACCTTCCCGCAGGCAGTATAGCCAATTAGTTAGTATAGCCAATTAGTTCTTCTGCCTTTGGTCTAAACATGACTCTCGCTATAACCATTTCAGTGGGGCCAATGAAGTCTGAAGTGTAGGATAAACCATAGTGAAGAGATGGCTGTACATGTCAGTTCATAACCAAAAGTTTCTGTCTGTAAGATGGACAGGGTGAAATAACAACCTGTAGATATGGGTACACGTCTGTGCAGCGGAACTCAGTGACTCCAGGGATCTGGAAGCGAGCAAGCTACCGTCACCACCTACATTTTAGTTATTAGCCATTAAAAGAGCAGGGTTAAAGGGTAATCAAGGTTATGGAAGTTCATTCTTTGGTTAGGCAGGAACGAAGTAGGTGTTGGTTAGCGCGTGTAAAATAAAGAAAACTCTCCGTAATCTTAGTAAAACAGTGTTCTTCCTTAGCTGTGTATTCAGTCTGGACGCTTTGGCATGCAAATGCTTCGTTTATCAACTGTGTTGCTTTCTGCTTCCTGAGGCTGGGTAGTTTCAATAGGACACGCTGATGATAGGAAAAGCTCGAAACAGAATGCCTTAATCTCTTGTTATTCCACCGACTAGAGCTTTCTGTTGGGTTATCCAGCTCGAACAGCTTACGAGGTGATGAAAGAGGTGACTCTTCTGGCTGGGTCACCAGCCTAGACTGCGTTTTTGGTGTAGACAATTAATGAAGTTTGAATTTTCTTTGGACAGAACTGCATTGCCACTCATGAGTCCAACGGTATTGACATCATCACAGCATTAATCCTCAATGACATCAACCCTTTGGGGAAGAAGAGGATGGACCTTGTGTTGGAACTGAAGGCAAGTGACTATTTCGTGTGTTCCATGTTAACAGTAAGATGAAACACAATTTTATTGTCGGAATTATGTGGGTGTTTATTATATCCCAATATTCAAAAGTGCCAAAAAATGATATGCATCAGCGAGCTGGAGGCAGTGCCCAAGGATTGTTTGTCACAGGTATTTCATCTTTTAAATAATAACGTGGAGCCAGCAGTTTTCAGATGGGGGGTGTTGCAGGCAGTCAAGATATGCTGAGGAATCCTAAAATAATTTCCTGTTAAAAATTTAAAGACGATGAAAACTTCTCTGGTGTTGGTGAGCTTTTAAATATACAATGGAAGTAAAATTTCTCGTGCTTCCTCTGGTTTCCTGATACTTTATTGCTGTTTGTTTTATCAGTTGATGTTTAATCAAGAATATTTTAGGGCTGTTCATATCAGGGTGAAATAATTAGCCCCCGTGCTGGTTTCAAAATACGCTAGCAGGTTGTCTTGTAGCAGTAGTAGTCACAGAGCACTCCTGCTTTGGCCTGCGTTTTAGAAATATTTCCTTTCTGACTTATTGTCATGTCTTACAGCGCAATGTCTAGTTGTTTTCCGTTGCCGACTCACACCATTATTATGGGTAATGTGGGTTTTTTATTATTCTAAATAAAAAATGCTTTTAGACTCAATTAGCATTATACTTCAAAATTAAATACTTTTATTGGTTTTTATTGTCAGTCATGATGGATTTTAATCTTAATTGTTTGTATTAAAGTAGTCTGGTGCCTTGTGGTAGTTTCCCATTTCCTCCCTCTGTTTCTTGGCATGAGCAGGTCGCAGAGTAATTTTCAGTTAAAAGCAGTGAAGCACGTCTGTGTCTTCAGCCTCGGCTGTCCTCTGATTAAATCAGCAGCGTTTTGGAGTTGAGAGCTTGCAGTAATGCTGCAGTATCTTTCAAACAAAACAAAATAATACAAGCTTGAAACCTCAGCTTTTCAGAGGTCTGAACCTCAAGTTGGGTTAATTTGACGGGGAAAACGTAGGTTTGGGAAATAAACCGGTGATACTCAGTTGTATATCTCAATAATTGGAGGGAGTGCTTGGGTAGGTGAGGCTGTAGGAGTCCTGCGGCAGGCTGGCTGGGGAGCTCTTGCCTGCAGCTCCTATTTGTAGTACCGAGGTATCTCAAGCCCTTCTGGGCAGCAGGGACAGTAGCGCTCAAACTGGGTACCCTCGTTCTTTGGCTCCTGGCAGTGATTGGTGGTGTTCTCTCCTCCCTTCAGAACAACGCTTCAGAACTGCTCCTGGCGATCATGGAGAGCAGGCACGACAGCGAGAACGCAGAGAGGATCCTCTACAACATGAGGCCCAAAGAGCTGGTGAGTTCCCGCATCGCTCCGGATCTCCTGAGGCCCTTCAAGCCAGGTGCAGCAGCACTGGGGAGACTGGGATGGCTGCATCGCCCCCAGAGCTGCTGGTGCAAGAGATCTCTGCGTGGATCGCTGGCAGCTGGAAGACCTTTCAAGGATTTAGTTGAATGAGTGCAATATCCACAGGTCTGCCTAGTTCCTGGGCAGCACAAACAATTAGGGAAGCCGTGCTGAATGCTGCAGAGGAGGCACTGAGCACCCTGCGTAAGGCAGGGAAGGAGTCTTGTGTGACACTTTGGAATCCACATGTAGAAGTTATTTGCGCAAGAGATAGAAACAACAATTTCTTGTCACCCAAGAGCTGTTCAGCAGACTGTAGCAAGCTTTTGGGCCGGTTAATGTATTAACTGCTGAGAACACAAACAGGAGATTCAAAGTACAGCTGAAGCACTGTCGGCTTGTCCTGGTGCACGTAGCTACGGCAGGGACCAGCCGTCAGAACGTGACGCAGCGTGCGGCGAGGCTGGCCAGCAATATATTACCTAGAGGGAAACGTGAAGTTTGGTTTCTTGTGTCAATGAGCTGGGCTGAAGGGGCCTAGTTCAGGTCTCCCGCTTTATCCTGGGTGTTGAGAAGCCCGCTGACCTTCTTGGGAATGTATCCACTCAGCTCCCATTCACCTCTGCAAGAGTGCCAAGGTGTGCTGGCCGCAGCAGGCTTCAGCCCTCAGCCTGAGCGGTCTCTTCACTGCCCTGTGTCTCTCTTTCTAGGTGGAAGTGATAAAGAAGGCGTATCTGCAGGGAGAAGTAGAATTTGAGGATGGAGAGAATGGGGAAGATCTTGCGGCATCTCCGAGGAACGTGGGACACAACATTTATATATTAGCTCATCAGGTAGAATTTCACCTACAGCTTTTGTAGCACCAAGTGTCACAAACTGAATAGCTAGAGAATAATTCCCTGAAATTGCTTTAATGGCCCAGCTCTGAGACAAACTCACTGCACGTTCTCTTTTTATCAGAGCAAATTCCAATCCTTAAAGAGTCAGAAAAGAAAATACTATAAGAAAATTTTGGGAGTTTTCTTTTATAATGGGAAGCAGGCAGGCTCTTGACCAAGTTTCTCAAGACGCGTGATTCAAGCTCTTGGCAGTACTGGAGAGCGATGTATTATTTTTCAGCTGTATCAAAGGTTACTTTGTACTCCCAAGGAAATTCTACTCACGGATCAATTAAAACTGTAAGCAGAAATCTCACTCTGCTTTTAGGGTTCTTGCCACATTCTCTCTATGTTGGAGCCAGTCAGGTTCGTTGTATTGATGCAATGTGGTGGTTGAAGGGTGAAAGACCAAGGGGGGAAAATATATATACTTAAAGAGAGATAGATCTACTGAATATATTGATGCTACATATATCACTCCATTAGAGACTTCATGTTCCTTTAGCATCTGAGAAGAAAGACCATCAGTGTGCTGTAAGAGGAATTTTGAGCATCCAGAAGCATTTGTGGAGCAGTGCTCTGTGCGTCTGCTCTTTGGCTGATGCAAATTTTCCCTTCCGTCCCTGCCTAGATACTTGTGTGATTAGTACACCTTTGAATTTGTGTGGGTGTAGGAGGATAGACGGAGTGTGAATGTTCAAAAAGTTGCCCAAGTCAGGCGAAGGGTGGGAGAGGACGGGTAAAAGAGGGCTACAACACGGATATTAAAAAAATACATATTTGAATCATTCTGATTCGCTCCCAAAATAGAGCTGCAGGGTGTCTGGTTGGAATAGAACAAGCCTTCTGTCAACTTTGCCCTTTCTTAGCAGCTGACTGTGTACTCTTTCCTTTTTTTATGCCAAAAATCAGAAATTTAATATCGTAGAGAGACATCTGGTGTCTCCCACTCCCTTTGCATTCCTTTATTTTAGTTGGCTCGTCATAACAAAGAGCTGCAGAACATGCTGAAGCCGGGAGGTCAGATAGAGGGAGACGAGGCTCTGGAGTTTTACGCCAAGCACACGGCACAGATTGAGGTACAGGGAAAACCAGTGGCTGCTGGGAGGTGTTGCTGGGGCTGGGGGGGGAATATTCTGTTGCGGAAAGAGCCGCTTGGAAGAGAAACGGTGGAGTTAAACAATGGTTACATCATACCTGATATTCTGCTTGAACTGACTACCTGTGTGTGGACTGTCATCTTTGACATAAGAATATATATGTACTTATTTTTTTTATTTTATTTTTTGACAGCCGCTGGCAGGGGGGAGAAGCTATTTTTGAGCTGTCATGTGTGGGCTTTAAGACGGAGCTGAGCAGAGCTCTGTTGGCAGGAGGAAGTGTAACTTCGCTTCTGTTACATTTTGGCCGGTACTGTTGCTGAATCCAGGAAGTCAGTGATAGCTTTTGCTACTCTTTCTGTATTAAAATGACAATTTGGCCTGATGCACAAGCTAAGATGCTTTTTAAAAGTAAAGCACGCACAAATACGGAGAGTTCACACAACTCTAATAAGCAATATAAATATAACTATTACTCCTCACACCAGGCTGTGTGGTGTGTAACTAAAATTTGATAAGATTCTTAAACTGGGTGGCCAGACTGCTCTGGAATTGAGTGCAGCTTTGGTGCAGGATTCGCTGGGCCCCTTGGAAATCCCAGCTAAGAACAGTATTACCAGGATAAGACCACAGCATAGAAATTATCAGTCTTGGAGCTAAATATAGGCCTGCTCTGAAAGGTACATTAAATGAAGTCTCTATCAAGCTGCTGTTCTATGGAAACGTGTCCAAGTTTCTACACGCAGCTCATTTGAAAAGGGAACAAAAAAGCAGTCAAACCAAGAAATAAAAGTATTTCATAACTAACAAGCACTCTAATAAGGCTGCTGTTCAGATTGTCAGGTCCGACCGTACCATGGAGCAAATAGTCTTCCCCGTGCCCAGTATCTGTGAATTCCTCACCAAGGAGTCCAAGCTGCGGATATATTACACCACGGAGAGGGATGAACAAGGCAGCAAGATCAATGACTTCTTCATGAAATCAGAAGACCTCTTCAATGAGATGAACTGGCAAAAGAAGTTGCGAGGTAGGTTGCTGTTGCCCGTGTGGTTGTGTGGAGCGTTACCAGCAGAGCGCTGAGGTGGGGTTTCCGGAGTTTGAAACGTTGGCTCGGTAGCAGATGGTTCCCCAGCGTGGCAGCAACCTTGATAATTGTTCGAAAGAGTCTGTCCTCTGCGCGATGGCAACAAGCTATAATGAAGTCAAGCTTAATGCAGGAGCAATATGGACCAACTGGAGGGGATCCAGGGGAGCGCGGTAAGAAGGAGCACAGGTCGTCGTCTTGTAAGATCCAACAGGAAGGAACACATTTGTGGAGGCTTAGCATAAACGAGAAGGCATTTGGTAGCAGGGAGAGAGGTATTTAAGAGCAGCTTAAACATGTGTTTTCCAGTAATGGTAAAAGTAGAATTTGCCCTTCTTTTGGGCAAGAAATAGACTGGCAGACGTGCCAGCTAAGTCCCTTCCAGCCCCGTGATGCTAAAGTATGTGAAAGCAAGCATTTTCAAGCGCTGCTTTTCTCTCCGAGGTTCCCACCGGCAGCTAGGAAACCTTGAAAAATTAATTATATTTTAAGTCAGGCAGTGCACCCCAGTAAACTTTCTAACTCATTTGCTTAAAATTATTTCTTTTTAGTTGATCTCTTGTTTTGCTAAAGGAGAAATGTTGCACGTGAGGCTCAGCTTCAGCGGGCAGTGATGAGTGGTTAGAATTTACCAACAGTGACCCTCTGAAATGAGAGATAAAGCAGTTATTTCCTGTTCAAGCCGACATCTGATACCACTGTTGTTCCCCATGCTTGAATCAGCTAAACTCCAGTTATTAGCGTGAGGGCACAGACTGGTCCAGAACGACCTCCTGGAGGAAACAGGAGAGTGGACTTTTGCTGCTATCAGCCACCAAAACCTGCCTGCAGCACCAGGCAACCCATGCCAGCGTAGTTAGCAAAGGGTTTTACCCTCATGAAGACCTTGCTGGTAGTTAGTCAGCATTGCATATCATAGGAAAAAATCAGGATCATAGAATCGTTTTGGTTAGACGAGACCTTTAAGATCATCGTGTTTAACCGTTAACCCAACCCTGCCAAGTTACCAATTAGGTGAGAAGGGACTTCTTGACCTTCCTCGTTGTGAAAATTATTTTTCATAAAATTGCTTCCCTGGTTGCAACCTCTGACGATTGCATTTTGCCCTTTCACTCCGCACCTCCAAGAAGAGCCTGGACTCTTTCCAGTTTGTTTTTGGGACGCGTATGCACAGTTCGCACTAGAGCTGATGATGTGTTGCATGTTTGGTAACAGAAACTCAATATTTGCTTCTGGTCGTTGGGATGTATGTGTGTGTGTGTGTATATATATATGTTAATAGATCTTTTAACAGAGAAAAGCAGTTGTGATCATATTATTTTAAATGATCAAAGTCAGGTATGGATAAGGCCGTCTGAAACTTGGTCAGCTCTACTGTAATATTTTTCGTGTGTATGAATACTAAACAGAGTGGAGTCGTTTCCACCGAACAATGGATTAGTACTTCTGACAGCATCCAAATCCCCAGGAGGTGGCTTCCTAAGATGAATTCTAAGAACTCTACAAGAATACGGGAGTATTCGGCATCCCAAACAAATGGGCAACTTTGTCTTTGAGAGCATCCATGTATTCTGTTAGATTTTGTTGTTTGAGTTACTTTAATTGTCTTCAATGCTATCTCCAGGCAAGCTGTGAAGACATCCATAATTAACAGCAGACCACAAATTAATCAAGATCCACCTGCAGAAGTAGAGAATATTTATTTTTTTCTTTAAGAAACTGGGATAACTTAGTCTGTCTCGTAGTGTTCTGGTCTTGTTTGGCCTCTGGGTGATACTCTACATTTTTACAGTTGTTCTTACATCTTAAATGCAGGTTTGTGTTTTCAAGACCCGACTGGCTGGCCGTGTTCTGTGCAGTGCTCATGTGATACCACTTACCATTTATTTAAACCTGAGAGAGACTTTTTTTTTAAAAGACTCATGTACTTCCCCTTTCAGCTCATGGTGCTGGCCCATAATCTGAGCACCGTAAGTCTCCCAAGGTCTTAATTAAGACTTTGAATGAGCCTGCCAAAACCAGGCAGAAGTACTGCAAAGGGCAGATGGGCTGTGCCCATCCCCAGAGGAAGGTTTAAAGTAAAACCTGGAACTTTATAATGACCCTTCATATAACAATTTTATACAAATGCATTCAACCTGCTTACAAATTCTTCCAATTAAAATGAAATTGAGAACAGATATAATACAGAAATCAGCGTATCATCTATTCGAAACATTGCTACATCGCATTTTGATGAGGTTTAAAGTGCGTCTGGCTAATTAGGTGCAATGAAGCTTGTATTCTTACAGTGCTGGGGTACCTTTTGTAGTCCTTTCCTTTGCATTCAGCTGTTCAATACATTTGCTTTTTTATGTGCATTTCAACTCGGTATAATGAGGCATTGTATAATTCTTTACACCCATTTTTTTGGCTTAGGATGCTAGAAGAGGTGATTTGCTGGAGAGAGGTGGTGGCTACTGTGAGGCTCAGAATGCTGCACTCATTAACTTACTCTTCAGCCAGAGAGTTTGCATTTTCATCTCTTCCTTAAATTTCACTGTGAGCTTCTTTTCTTTTGCTCTCTGATATCTGTATACATTACCTCCTTCCAACAGGGAAAAAAAATTCTTTCCCTTCTTTGAGAGCATTTTTAATAGATGTGTTTTCATTTTTTATTTTTTTTTTTGCCACTCTAGATTTCAGGAGTACACAATTTGCTGTACAATAAGCCTGCAGGAGCTAAAATCAGGGGGATTTTGCCTTGATGCAGAAGGAATTACTGTAAGGCAGCTTCTTAGCTGTCCTTGTCGTCTTCTGGTCCACAACCACTTCAGAAAATGAATCTTTTTGCTTTCTGTGCCTCTTGATTTCAGCTGCAGAGATTATTAAAATGGAAGTCTTTCTGAAAAGTATTTATACGTAACGTTAAGAACTGAAGATGTGCAGCTGTTTTAACTGTACGCTTTGCTCTGTGCAGATGTGCTTGTGTCCTTTGCACCCAGGGTGGAGGGAAGGCCAGCTCAGCTCCAGCTCCGTTATTATGCTGGGGCTATACTGGTCTATTACCAGCCTGAAGTAAATTGTCTTACTGGCTTGGCAGCTAGTCCTCAACATTTTAGCTTTATTGCTATCTCGCTGCGCTGCGTTTTGTGGCCTAATCGTCTACTTTGCTCTGTCTTTGCTGCATTTTTTCTGGCTAGCTGCAGCAGAGAAGAAGTTTGAAGGTGGGCAGCGTCTCATGTAGGTGAGGCACGTAGGCAGTAACCGTGAGGGATGGGCTGAATCTCCCCGTTGCTAACGTGTACAAATTTTCGTCCTCCTAATTGTTCTTTGTTTGACTTTGAGTACAAAGTATATTATTAGGGGAAACCTGAAGTCTTTGACCTCTGGCGTTTCTGAACTCCTCATGCTGCCACTAAATCAATTTGGGTTTGAAAATATTTAACATGAGTCCTTTGCCTTGAAGCGCTATGTAGGAAACTGGAAATACCCCAAAGATAAAGAGAAAGCAAATAAACTTCAGAATAAGCCATGACTTCTACTGTTGTTGATGCTGTGCTTTTGGGAAAACTGCAAATAAACTGAGTTTTGGTGGAGATTAATTTTTTATATCGAACTCTGAGGGTTTTTTTTTTTTAAATGCTCCATTAAAAAGTATTCTTTTTTTCTTTTGGCAGCTCAACCTTTCCTATACTGGTGTGCTCGCAACATGTCCTTCTGGAGCAGTATTTCCTTTAACCTGGCTGTCCTCATGAACCTGCTGGTGGCATTTTTCTATCCATTCAAAGGAATTCGAGGAGGTACCAATATTTAACATACAAAAAAAAGTGAACAAATAAGATATAATGAGCCAAATCTCATCCTCCGCTCGTGTCTGCATCCCTGTTTACTTCAGTGGGGATGGTAGAACAGAAATTGGCTTTTTTTTAATTGCTTTGATTTAAATTGCACTATTCGCTGAGTTACTTTTTCTTGAGGCATTTGTAAGGAAAATACAGAGCTGTGCTTTTTCCTAGGGGAAAAAATAATCAAAGACAGGCATCCACCTTTAATTACTTGACTGTTTTACTTTGTTTTAAAGTTCTGTAATTAAGTATTGAACTAAAAATATGAGAAATGTTAATTTGTTGTTTTCCTTGAGCTTGCATTTTATTAATGCCATTTTCCATAAAACTTTGGCGGTTACGTAGCTCTCCAGGAATCCTCTGAGTGCTGGGGCTGGGTGAGTGAGATGACCCTGCGTTGGCAGGTGAGGTGTATGGGAGCAAAGTGCCATTAGAAATGGATGGAGGATGCAGGAAAAGAGCCTGTCTCCCCTCTGTACTGTCTCTCCAGGAGTCTCTTACCCCTGCGAGTCCTTAGAGGAGAGGAGTGTGCCAGCCATGGCCCCTGGCTCGGTAGCAACCTGCTGCTCCAAGGTTCCTGGCAATCCATGGGTGCAGCTGGGCTTGCCATCATTCCTGACATAAGCTATGGGTTAACATGTGTGGTTCACGCGGGATTGCACAATCTTGCTGTAATAGGTCTCACGGAAGTTGCTTTTGATCCAAGCAGTGGGTTTGTGCGACAGCGGTGGTTCTTAGAGCCAACTCAGTAAATACTCCCGCTGGAGTCCTGATGAGATCCAGCTGCTCTGCCTTAGATCCAGCCTCTCCCAAGAGATGCACCCCAGGGCAGGTCAAGGGGTGGATTATTGTCAGCAAGAATCAGGAAATCTGGAGGAATATTCTTGTGAATGCTCTATCGTGTTTATCTCTTGCAAAGCAGGAGACGACTAGGTAGGAGATTTTGCGGCATCTGTGTCAACTGAAGTAAATAAGGAACCCAGCAGTTAAACCTCATCCTAGAGAGGGTGATTCATGTTCAAGCCTTCCCTTCCCTTTCTTTGAGATTCATAATGCAACAGGGCCAGTTAGATGCTTATCTTTTCCTATTGAACTTCCCTCTGCATCTTTCTCGCGTTCGTTGCTAACTACAGAACCCGGAGAGAAGGCAGCTCAAAGACAGCAGTAGCCTGATCGTAAAAATCAGCTGAGCTCTGTGTGTGCGGCATCAAAGATGCTTCACCCTTTTTGCAGCTCACCAGGTAATTTGAGGAGAGCCGTAGTTTTGTCCAAACAGTGTTTGATAGCAACTTACGGTCGCCATGGGGCAAAGGCAGTGGGCATGGACGACTTGCATTTGGGGTTCTGCACGCAGATGAAGCCTGCGGGAATGTACAGGATGGTTTAGACTGAAATCTAGTGTTCCTGAGAGAGGGAAGAGTTGTAGTTACCTTTTGTAACACCAGGCTGTGGTTTTGGCCACCGTACCTCCGTGTCGCACCCTGTGACAGCAGAACACGGAGCTGGATCCCGCCTGGCCTGCAGTTGGTTGAAAGGTTTTAACAAGCATGACGAGCAACTTAATTTTCTGTCTCTAGTTTCAAAGATCACAAGTCAAAAGTTAAAAGTCTGTATTTATGGCTGCTAGGAAAGCTGGTAATTAAATGAGTTTGTTGAGATTACAAGATGCAAGACTGCAGGGAGATCCTTTGGCATTTTGAAGATGCCCTACCCTACATATTTGAAATACTTTATTTATCAGGTAACATTTTGATAAAATCTCTTCCTCTTTTAGTTAGAATCAAAAAAGAAAAATAAATAAATACATGTGTGTTTTATATTTAGCTTTTAAAAAATATTCAAACCGTTTGGGGGAAGTTGTCAGTGTCTTGAATGGCTCAGACATGGTGAACTGAGCAGCTGATCAGCATCTGACTGCAGCAGAAGCTGTACAACTTCTGACTTGAGGAGTGGAAACAAACCCAGATTCCTGGAATTCTCTACTGGAATGGTGGGAATTCCAGAGACAGGGAGATCTTCCTACCAGGTCCTCCCGGTAACACGCTTCTGCCAGCAGTCACGGAAAGTCCCCCAGTTTGGGTGCGGGCAGTTGATGTCGAGTGCCCGCTGGCTCCGTGAGCTTCACTTGCCTGGGGAAAAGACACGGCTCCCCGTTTGCTCCCAGTCTCTCCCAGTCCCCAGGGAGGAGAGATGAGCCTGTGCCCTGGGCTCCGCTCTTTCCTGCGAGTCCTGGCCTGGGCCTTGTCCATGGCCATGTACGTCATGGCGTCGTGCTCCTCCTGCCGATGTGGTGCCCGGCCTCCCCACCGGGGGGTTACGGGCAGCAGTTGAGGACTTCATCAACTCTAGTTATTTTTTTCAGGCCCGCTGGGAACTGCTGAAACTTGTGAAAGCAAATGTATTCCTGTGCCGTGGGTGGCTCTGCCATGGCTGGGATGTTCAGACTCCTGTGGAGGTGCAGGCCTGTACAGGAGGTCTCCTGTGGACGTCCTTCAGGACACAATCCCATCGCGATTCCCAAGGCACTCCAAAAGGAGTTTCTGCACGTCTTTTCCTCTCTCCCCTCTCCCTGCTGTTTATCATTCCCACTCGGGTGACTGTTTCAGGCTCTGCACCTTCTGCTGTTTGACAGCTCAAGTCACGGTGGTGGCGTTGCTCTGGGATCCCAAACTCCCTTCAGACAGCGGAAACATCTGTTCAACTTTTATGCGTATTAAGTTTTAATTTCCATCTATCCTCTGCTGTCTTTATTAATCTACAGTGATTTGGGAAAAAACTAAATGGCTGCTCATGGTAGTCAGATGAGAGTAATATTTCCTAAGCCTTCTGAATTTGGGTGGGAGGAGGAAAAAGCCCTCAATGAGTATCTTGCCAACAAGACACAATAGTCCTCTGAGTACGTACTTGCAGGAAGGGCTGCGGAGTGCTATGAATTTTGTGGGGGGATCTTGCCTTTTTGCCCATTGAGGAACCAATTGCTTGAAGAGAAACTTTTTTAAAGTGTCAGTTTTAAGAAATAGATGTCTTTTATATTCTGCATAAACCCAGGGTAAATGATATTTTCGGCCAAGTATTTTTTATGGCTCTTTCGGAGAAATGTATTTTTAGCAACGCGGGCTTGATGTTATGTAAGCAGACAGTCCCATGGGACGGTCTAAAGAGAACCAGAAATAGCAAGAGATGACAAAAACTGGTATGAGGCTTTGGACCAAAATCATAATAGGAGAGTCTGCTGTGAATCTGGACGTGGAAGAGTGTGATGTCTGTCTTCACCTACCCATTCAATGCCTCTCCATTAGCAAAATGCCTCTCCTTTTCAGCGTTCAAGGGGTATAAGTAACGAACACTAAAGTGAAGAATCCTTTAATACTGGTGCTTATCATTTACATAATGCTTTAGTAACAAGTTCGTAATTAAAATCTGCTGAAGGCATTGGGCTCAGATGTTCCACTTACTGCTTTGAAATCAGTAATGTCTGAACACGAGGCTTAATGATGCTCCAACAAAGATAAGATAAAATGGCATTTATTTGGTTATTTTGGTTTTGTTTGGTTATATAAAGGACTGAAATGGGGTTTGTTTTTTCCTCTGCACCCTAGGTACACTGGAGCCCCACTTGTCAGGCTTGCTGTGGACAGCGATGCTCATCTCTCTGGCCATCGTTATCGCTCTTCCTAAGCCCCACGGCATCCGAGCCTTAATCGCTTCTACAATATTACGACTAATATTTTCAGTTGGTTTACAACCTACTTTATTTCTTCTGGGTGCATTCAACGTGAGTATCAAGTGGGTTTTTTGAAGTTCTGCACCTTATGTAAGGGTTTCTTACCTGCCTCATGAAGATGTCAGGGAAAAATAGCCTGGGACATTGTGGTGGAACTGGTGGGAGGAGCAACTCCCTCTTCGGACTGGTTCTAGCAAAAGCGCTTTACTGCTGTTCATTTCATCCTGGCTCTCCAGACTGGAAACGTTTAAGGTTCCGCTCAGTTTTGCCACAGTCTAGAAGCAGCTCCCACTCCAGCCAGAAATCTCTGTGACCCTAAAGTACTCGGTTATGTGCTCAAACCTGTCTCCCATTCAGCGACTGCGCTGCAGTATTTTCAGGGTTGTGTAAGATTGACTAAACGATGCATTTCCCAAATGTCTGCAGTCTACCTGCCAGCCAAAAAGCCGGCACTAAGCAGTTTTGCTACGGCAATGTGTGGACTGAGTGTGTAAGCTGAGCCACCCGAGAACTTCATTAACACTCAAACCCGGATACTTGTGGTCTCTTGTGGCAAGTGAACCAAAAGTGTTTCTCTCTGGCTGAGTCAGCAGGAGCTGTGCAAAGATGCGTCTTCTCCGGCTCTTTGCCTTTATTACGAAGTGCCCGGCTTTCAAGTGCGTCATCTAATAGCGTTCCTTGTCTTCAAAATACGTCACTGCCGACCGTCTACCACCGAGTCACAGTTGCGTTGTGAGGGTGGTGGTTGTTATGGGTAATTGTAGCGTTAGCAGGTTACAGGTAAGTTGGAGGCAGCTTTCCTCTGGCGCTGGTGGCTGGTGCTGCACAGGAGGTCCGAGAGTGAATTGCTGAGGGAATCTGGAGCACGTGCATATTAAGAGGCAATAGGGGGTGTTTTGGAAATGTAAGGGTTGCTGGAAGAGTTATTTGACTGCAGGAAGTGCCGTGCTTAGAACAGGGTTTATTTCTTACCTCTCACACCAGGGAGCGTTTTTACTTTCTTCTTTAAATCTTAGCCTTGACGCACTCCGACAAGAAGCTGGAGACGGGAGTGAGTGCACACGTTTTATTAGACACGTGCAGTTTTAGTTGTGGCTCCCTGGCTCAGCTGTGCAGGAAACCCACCAGAAGCAGGTTTTGACTGACGTGTAAAACACTGTTGGTGTAACAGACAGTTCAGATGGTCGTAGACATTGTCATGGAGCTGAGTTACCTCCAGCTTTGAAAAAATGCCTTCTTTTCCTGAAAGTCACATATTGAAACTAACTTATGGTTAATCTTTCCTTAGGTTTGTAATAAAATCATTTTTCTGATGAGTTTTGTGGGTAACTGTGGAACCTTCACTAGAGGATACAAGGCAATGATCATGGACGTAGAGTTTCTCTATCACCTGCTGTACCTTCTCATTTGCGCTCTGGGGCTCTTCGTACACGAATTCTTTTATAGTTTGTTGGTAGGTATTCGCTTTGCCCTCAGAATGTTTTTCTGTGTTGTAAAGTCCCATCTCGGGCATATCCAGGTGTGTTTTACACCACTTGCTGTCCGTTTTGGTGGTGGAAAGCTGTGGTGCAGACGCCTTTGAGAACTACATGCTGGAGATTCTGCTTGGGAGGAGTTACAGTGGGAGGCTACGGGACACTTCCTCTTATTTGTACAGACAAGCAGAGAATTTCTTGTTCTCCTTAAGCGTGTTATACAAGACGTGTTTAAGGTTAAATTTAGATAAAAGTGCTCATTATGGTAAATAAGTATGCAGTTGCAACAAAGGTATTTAGCGTGTTCCTCTGTGTTAGTCCTCTTAGACTTCGAAGGTACAATTTTTCTAGGTTAGATGGATTGTTTATGCTCTGACTTCCAAGATAATAAACCAATTTAAAACGTTGTGACTCCCAAGTTATGTCAGTACATGGTGAAGGTTTAAACCTTCTTATGGTCGTATAAGTTCATAGATGAGGGAAAAACAAAAAATCACTGAAATATCTAGCCATAGAAATGTTAGCAAAACAGGGGCACTTCTGGAGGTACCGTGCTATGACTGAGACATACAGTCTTTGAGATGGTTTACTCGTTACCGTCAATAACTATAACATGGTGTCCATGGTTTTGGAGCAGCTGGGTAACTTTGGAGCATCTCCTTAGCTGCAGCTAGACTACAGACCTCACAGGACTGACACGGCTGCCTGGCAGACGTGTTTTTTCTGTTTGGGGTGGAATTCATCGTGTACAGCACAATACCTCTAAGAATAAGCACTGAAGGAGTGTATCGAGTGTTGGTGGAGAACATGTGTCACTTTTAAAGCAAACCTTAAATCCCATTCAGAACACTCTATTTTTGTCCCTTTGATGCTTGCTACCTCTTCTGGTAACTGAATTGGTTATTTTCTATATTCATGTAGGTCCAATTTAACAAATACCCGTCCCCTCACCGTCAGCCAGCATAGCCAGCACCCTGCCTGGGCTGTGCTGGTGAACTGTCACACACCCAGAGGTGGGGAAAAATGAAGGAAACATCTGTAATTTAAGCAAAAGAATTTGGGCAAAAAATATTACTTGTTTAATTACATGCTCAATAAACTAAGACTTAAAGGAGAAAATGCTAATTGCATTTTGAAATGAGCTGTTTTGAGATTGCAATGGGGTGGACAGTCCTAAAAAAAAAAAAAGAGAGAACAGTATGTGTAGCACTTCAGGCCCTCACAGCAGGGAGGGACTTCTTCCCGCGTGGCCGCTCAGGAGTGGAGTCCCTGAAGTGCAGAAGAAGAGGAGGGTACAGCTGCCTCCGTTTGTCATGTCTCAAAGTGTGTGGCACAAGACAGGTACAGTGAGGATGAGAGACCCCATCTTCTTCACCGCCTCCTATATTTTTCTTTGCCAGTATGTTAAATTTCAGAGAACTATAAAAAAGAAAAAAAAAATTGCTCTTTAAAACGTACTATTGGTATTGTTAACATGCTGCAACACATAGGATGCCACCAGTGGTACTGGTACTGCGTGTGAGAAACAGCCTTTTCTTTTGTTCGTTGTCCCCCAGCTCTTTGACTTGGTGTACCGAGAAGAGACCTTGCTGAACGTCATCAAGAGCGTCACTCGCAATGGGCGTTCCATCATCCTGACTGCTGTTCTTGCTCTCATCTTGGTCTACCTGTTCTCCATAGTGGGGTACCTCTTCTTCAAAGATGACTTCATCCTGGAAGTAGACAAGCTCCCTAATGAAACGTTACTGCCAGGTTGGTACCGGCAACTCATTTTGACCATTTGTGTTGAAGGAAGTTTGTTCCGCATGGTGTGCTGAGTGTCTTCCACCTCTTGCAAGACATACTGATTGTCTCGCCAGTTTGACAGTTTCTTCCTTACGAAGGACACTGTTTAAATCGAAAATAAAATTTAAAAAAAACCCCAAAGTGATTGGTGCAAAGAGATACCCCAGTAGTTTTACACAGTGCTGCAATCTGCTGCAGCAGAAGAGGGATGGGGAGGAGGAAGCCCTGGAGGTAGCACTTGGGCTCTTCTGCACACGGTTGAGATTTTTCCCCTCACTGTTTGCTAAAACAGTTGGGATTATCTAATTCAGCTACACCTACTCCCTCCCCCAGTTTAATTACAAGCAGACTTTAGGTAGGCCATCATGAAGGAGGCTCTGCACTGGGAGAATTCAGTTCTGTCTCGGTTTGCCAGATACTGGATGCTTACATTGGCTTTTAATGGTGGGGGTTACCTTTAACTTAAAAATTAATATTTTATCTAAAATAACAGACTGAGTATAAATGATGGGCATCAGAGAGATGCTCCTGTGAAGCAGAAGTTTATCTCTCTTAAACGCTGGTTTGCTCATAGTTTTTATAGACTGTATTAACCTCTCTCAAATACTTGCCACAGTAAATTCCGTAGCAGACTTCTCTGTGCTGACCTTAGGTTGCTTATTGTAAGTTAAAATCTGGGTTTTTTTTTTCCCCACTCTGCAGCATCAAGCAAGTAGCTCAGTGGGTGGGAAGCAGAGAAATGAGATTTGTTAGGAGAGGTTTGGGTTTTGCCTTGTTTCTTTTTAATCTGACACTTGAGCTATTCAGACAAGTATTATTTGACTTTCCTACTAATTTTTCTTATTTTACTGCCAACCCTGTGCCAAACCTCACGGACTCTGTTATTTAACATTTCCGTGCGGCTGGAGAAATGCCAAAGATGTCTTACTCTGTGGCCATAGGTTTGTTTTGAGACTTGCAAGGCACCTTGAAAATTCACTGTGCGCTACAACTTAGGATTTTGGGAACAATTTCAATGACTCTCTCAACTTGGGAGCCGATGCAATGCATAGTTTTGGTCTTTAATTCATAGAAATAATAAGAATTTTATGTTTGAATTTAAAATCATTGAATGTGTAAATCAGAAAGTGCGGAGCCCTTCTAAACTCCAGAATAAGACAGTATTCTAAACCTGCCTGGTAATTGCACACTGAATATGATGGGGTGCCTTAATATCTGAGAAGTAATCTTGCAAAACGTACAAAACGTTAAACTATCCGTTTGATTCATCACCTTCTGTTTTTAGATAGCACAGAACCAGGTGAGACCATGACTGGGGAGTTTCTCTATTCAGATGTATGCAAAGCGGGTAGCAGTGAAAACTGTTCTTCAATCATTCCTTCAGACCGTAAGTATCTGCTGTTGAATTCATAACTCTCACCCTGAGTTCTCCCATTTTTTTTAGTTAAGCACCTTAAATTTAAAGAAATTATTATTCTTTTTACAAACCCTATGTAATAAATTTGACAACAAAGCTATTGTGAGAATAACGTGAAAAAGGATTAACTTAGGCCAACAGCATAAATTACATTTATTACATGAAGTGATTAAACTAGAGAAACTTTGAGCTAAACCACACCTTGATAAAACAATCATATTCTTTAATTTTCTACCTTATCAATTTGAGAAGGAAGCGATGCAGTTTACCTCTCTGCCGAGTTTATTATTTTAAAACATTAGGCTATTAAATGTGATCTCAGAGGATAATACACTGTGAAATATGGGGCAGAACATTGTTTATTGTCAGCATTATTCTATCGAGCTAACTAAGGAAACTTTTTAATATCATGGCAGGAAGTACTCAATGGATTAGGTAGACAGGGTAGGTTTGGGGGGGGGGAGATCAAAGAAGTGCATGCAAGCTATTGCTTGTAGCATAATCGCCCGCCTCAGATTGGGTATTGAAATATTTCAGTTTTATTTTCTAGAAAATGCAATTTACTTCTTGGAGATTTACGGCGCTGGCTGCGAGAGCCAGACAGAGCATCGCTGTTTCTCTTAGAAGTGGAGCTCTTAGATGGGCAAATGTTTCAAAGGTCAATAGTGGCCACAAGCCCACGCTCGCAAGAGGAGATGGCTCTGTTTTGCTCAAGTGTCTTCTTTGATAAGCTAAGATTCAACGTTGATACAAGAATAGCTTCTTTATTCAGCTCTAGGAGGAGTGTGCCCCTTGGTCTTTATACACTCTGGCTGCAGAAAGGAAAACTCCAGAGATGTTTTTATATCGTAAATAATCAACCCGATATCAGGGTCTTGTTAGGCCAGGGATGTTAATGATGCCCAAGTCTTTGGCCGTTCCTCTGCCATCTTGGGTTTTGGCTTTTTCTGGATTGCACAGGGATTTGGGCCCTTCTAAGGCTATTTGTGGGAAGGTGGGACCTGCTCACGAGCATTTTCATCATGAAATGAAAGTCATGAGACCTTTAATGGGTATAGGGAGAGTATATGAGATTAGGCAATTAATTGTAGCAGTTCTGCAGCTGAAACCATGAAGTTGGAGGCTTCAACCAAATGAAGAAAGGGTCAAAAAAAAAAGCGTGTTGCTTTTTTAGTAGAACGCTGTTTCCATAAGCAGTGATATTTTAGCCATTTGAAAAATACAAGTCGAAGTTGCCATTTTGAGTGCAGCCCAAAGGCTGTGCAATCTGTTAGGCACCAAGGGAGAGTGTAAGAGGCAACACTTTGTCCTCTGAGCTGTCAAAAAGCTATGATTCTGTATAAACAGGCATCTGGTGATCTGAGCTACGCACGCTCACAGAAATGGAAAGAGATATTTAACCAAGTCAAAGACAGCAGTTGAAGCACAAAAGAAAACTCTGCTGGTGGGGAGAGGGGGCAGGTGGGACCCAGAGCAGGGACTCACTCACATGGCTAGAGAATCATGAATTGTCTAGGTTGGAAGGGACCTTCCAGATAGAGTCCAGCCATCAACCTGACACTGCCAAGTCCACCACTACCCCATGTCCCTCAGCACCACGTCTGCCCGGCTTTTAAATACCTCCAGGGATGGCGACTTCACCACTTCCATGGGCAGCCTGTTCCAATGCTTGGCAACCCTTTCAGTGTAGAAATTTTTCCTAATATCCATCCTAAACCTCCCCTGGCACAACTGGTCGGCTCTTTGCAAGAGCTAAGGAGGTTTGGTTCGCTGGCTGGAAATCTGGCAGTTTTGGCAAAGGGGAGAGAATGGAGAGAATTATTTAAAATTGGTCTTCTTGGCTTTGAAACATGTCTTTGCTTGCTGTGTTAATAGAACTGATTGCTGAAGAAATGGAGGAAGAGAATAAAGAGCATACGTGCGAGACGTTACTGATGTGCATTGTTACTGTACTGAGTCACGGGCTCAGGAGTGGGGGTGGAGTAGGTGATGTGCTCAGGAAACCATCCAAAGAGGTAAATTATCACTGAATGGGGGCGGAAGAGTGATAACCATGTAGGGCTGGGGATCTAGTTCTGCTGGGGAAAATGTGTACGCTCCCTTTAAACAGATGTAGGATACATTGCGACTGGAAGGGACCACACTTTCTCCCCATGTAATATATGGGGAGATCCTCTGCAGGATCAATTAAACAGCAGCCAGTTCGAACAAGCTTGTATCCATCCTTGCTCTAGGGCTTTTTTAGCTTGAGGGCTGTCCCGAGTGGGGCCCAAAGGAACAGAACTGGGGTAGCCGACAGTCCGTGCTTTGGGAGTTCAGGATCTGGAGGAATAAGAGAAGTACGAGCTAGTGAAAGAGTACCATCAGGTAGCAGTGGTGGCTGATCCCATGCTAGTGGCAGGGGTTTCTGTGGCAAGCATCCCTCGGGAAAGGTAAGATGTGTAAAACGGGCAATGAATGAGAGGACAGAGGGACCAAGATGGGTTGGAGCTGGGAATGCGGGAAGGAAGGAAGGATGTTGTTTGGAGGCATCATCAGAGAGTGAGGACCAGTCAAAGCAGCAGGAATTTTTTGATAATGTCCCAAGCTGCTCATACCACTGCTGCTTTAGCTGTCTGTGCCCGTCCGAGTCCCAGGATGTCCTCCCACTGGTCGTTCCCCAAAACCACGCTAGGGGGAAAAGGAGCAGTCTTGGTCAGAGGGAATGCTTTTCTGTATTGCCTGCAATTTCAAATTGTTTTCTAATATTTAGCCTTATTTTCAGCTTACAATGGTTTAAAAGTTTTGTAATTCTTAATAAAAGTTTGGCACCCAACTGTCAGGATGATTCTGAAAATGGGGGTTAGGTATTTGGGTATTCAGGCCTGCAATGAATATGAAATGGATACCGGGAAGTCCAACTTACTGTCCGCATACATGGTTGTTAGCATTAATGAAATGAATACTATCAAATTCCAGTAAAAGACTTTATGGCCAGCACTGATACTATATTGATATATCAGCAAATTAATATAAGGATATAATTTGGATGGGCTTGCAGGGCAGGGGTGAGGAGAGAAGGAATTTCAGCATGTAAGAGGACAGACCTTGAGAGAGTAAGGAGAAAGAGCAGCTCTGTAGAGATCGCACCCTGGTAGCTGAGTAATTTGGCACTTCTTTCAGTAATCTTGCATTTTAGTTTCACTTAATGTTTGGGGTTGTAAGTTATCGCTGGAGAGCATCAGAAATGGAGACTCTAAAGGGAGGGGTTGTGGGGCAGTGTGCTCTGCTGCTGAACTGCGAACGGCATGGTAAGGGTTAGATGTGCCTATATTTGGGTGGTTAATTATTAAAATACATATCTTGCAGGAACCTCTCTTTGCTGCTAGAGTGATATATGACCTGTTATTCTTCTTCATGGTCATCATTATCGTCCTTAACCTGATTTTTGGTGTGATCATTGACACGTTTGCTGATTTAAGGAGTGAAAAACAGAAGAAAGAAGAAATTTTAAAAACGACTTGCTTTATTTGTGGTGAGTGGGGAAACACACTTAAGAATAAGGGGTTGCTGTGTCAGGGTCAGAGGTGGCTGCAAACTGGCAGGAAACAGGAGTCTTGAATTCCTGGCTGTTCCCACCTTGCATTCCTCGGCGAGCTGATACTCTCAGTATCACGTGTGTAGGAGCTTGGCAGCAGGAAGAGATGGGAAGTGTATGCTCAGTATTACCCTTTTTTCCTCAAACCCTTAGTTTCTGTTTCTCCTGTGCTTCAAAGAATAATTTCCTGTTGGAATGGGAGGGACTTTTATAAACAGTGCTTTTTTTCCAAGGGTGCTGAGCGTCAAGTAGTGCCTGGGAAAGCTTTTCCCATCAGTCGGTTGGGAATTAAACTGCCGAGCCTTCAAGGCCAGCACAGTTGAATGAGATGGTGGTGCAGAAGCTGCAGAACACACTGACTGGCAAAAGTAACCTTTGCAAGTTTGCTGCGAAGCAAATGTTGCTTTTGGTAGCATTTTGCCTAAAAATAGGAGATGAGTTACGAAATCCAACAAACTGATGGCATTTTTTTAACCCAAATTCTTCTATTTTGCATAATAAGCGCGAGCAGTACTTCTTATGCCTTCTTTCCTCTTCTCACTACACTGTGGCCATTTCTTAGAGGGTTTATCCCCGTTATTCAGTGTTCATTGAATAATGACTGTGAGTGTTACCAAGTGCATCAGACTGTGGAAACGAGTTTTGTTCTTAGGGCTCATTTTCTTAGTACCAGTTTGTAAACATTAAGGGTTATATATGTGTCACTCTTGTAGGTTTGGAAAGAGATAAGTTTGATAACAAGACAGTCACATTTGAAGAGCACATTAAAGAAGAGCACAACATGTGGCATTATTTGTGCTTCATTGTGTTAGTGAAAGTAAAAGATTCAACAGAATATACCGGACCAGAAAGTTATGTGGCAGAAATGATCAAGGTAAGTTTGAAGTTTTGCCTTTTTTTTCTGGATTAGACCAACCTACTGGCATATTTGGTAAATACAGTATTCTGGATTTTATTTATTTTTTAAGCAAAAACTTGGAGTAAGACCTTTCCTACAATAATAGGCTTGATCCAATGCCTTTCCTTTTAGAAGCATCTTCTAAAGATAAGGTACTTAAGATGTACTTGGCAAGATAACCGGAGAAAACCTTGGGGTGACGGCAGCATGTTGCAGCATGCTGTGAAGGGCTGGGGGACTCGTGGGAGCCGACACGTGCTGCAGCACCGCGCTCGCACGGCAATTCGCCTCTGCGTACCCACAGCTTCCCAGGCTCCAAAACACTCCGGTGTGTGTGCCCAAGTAGGTGGCAGTGAGCAGGGACAGCTAGGTGGTCGCCGTGGTTTTCAATCCGGTGAGGAGAAGCTGTCCTGTTTTGAAAACAAAGATTGGAGCGAGAATATTTTCAAGCTGGTGCAAGTATCTGAAGTATCACAAACAAGTTATAACCTGTCCCAATATAAGTCTCTTGAACTGGCATGTAGGATTTGTTGTTATATGATTTTAGCTTCTTATTGTAAAAATCTAAAAATAATATCTACTTAATTGTAAGGCCTTTTAAGGAGAGAATGAAAGTCTCTGTCAAGCTGCAGGTTCAGAGTTCCTGGAATTAGATCCTGAACCTCAGTTGCTAATTTGTGTGTCTTCTGGCTGGTTAGCAAAAGCTGTTCCTGATTTATGTTTCAATTAGTTATTTTTTTATTTGCCTTCAGACAAATGAATAGCAGAATCCTTTTCTTATTTGCCTCTTAACTTTTTTGCTGCAGAGGTACAACCTACCTTTTAAGTGGGCAATTTGTCACGGCCCGGTCAGATGTAGATCCCACCCAGATCTCTTTGAGGTTAAACATGTTACTTTGGGGTCACTGAAGTGTATGTCCTAGTTCTGGATTTCTGCCTCCCTAATGAGGGCTTAAAGAAATCTTGTGAGCAGTCACCTGATAGAGGATTAGCGCAGTGAGATAACTAAGCACATCGCTGCTGCTTTCTAGTCTGGCTGATTATATTGCTCCTTTATTTATCCCACTGCTGCAAGCCATTTCTTCAGGGGCAGGCGCTGCACTCTTTAAAATGTTTCTGCTTGTAAAAGACCATTTTGTCTTGTGTTAAAACTAGTTAAATAAAAAAAAAGGTGTTTCAATTAATGAACAATTTATTAACAAGACAATATTTCATATTAACAGTTCAAAGTAGTTAAGGACCAAAAACTAGAATATGTTTGCAATAAATGCAAAAACAACAGAACTTTTACCAGAATTCCCACTCATAGAAGTGTCAGCAAAGGCTAATTACTGTGTGCTGAATGGGAATATGGATAAATTATGCATAGACCAAGTGTCTCATGCAGATGCAATTTTATATAACGATGTGCTGTAGGTAGAGGTTTGGAGTACGTCTTGTAGTTGGTGGTTTTTTGCATTTCATAAGCCAGTTTTAAATTGAGAGCTACCAGCAGGGTCTCACTGTGATGCTGTTGAAAGCGTGGTGTAACCGTGCGAGCTGTGGAATAGGAAGTGAATTTGCTTTGCACATCAGTGGTCTGGTGTGACCGGCGCAGCTGAGGCTGCTGCTGGCCTGGCACCGACATCTCGGCGGCGTCCTGCAGTCCACGTATTCCTTAGGACTGCTCTGGCAAAGCCTCCTCTGAACGTCAGCAGCAATTTATTTCCATCATCCTTTCACATTAAAAACATTCTTTGCTGCCCTAGAAAATCTGAATGTAAAACATGATGAATATATCTCTCTACCAGACCTGTTTTAAATACTACTTAAGAGTCAGAAATCCTTTTTTCTGCCTAAGGTGTATCCAGAGTAACTTGGGGCATGGTTCATCTTTTACTCAAGCCTTCTGTTTTCATTCCACGAACCCAGAAGGACGGGCAACAGGAAAGCCTTGTAAAGATGTCAGTGGTTCCAAAGATTCCGATTTGCCTGTTGGAGGTGATGGTTTATTTCGTATTTGTACAGAGGGCGAATGGGAACCTGTGGTTGCTTATAATATCTGCAGTTACCAGATTCTCCTGGAAAGCCCTACTCATGTCAGGGTTAGATTGAAATGGGATTTTCTCCCCACATTTTCAGACTGAAGGTGGCACTCTAACATCTTTGATAATGACAAAGATGGGGCATGTCTTTTCCATGGGCTGTTAGGTGGTACCATTGTTCAAGTGCAACTTCTACCCATTTTTAGTAGTTGAGGGTAGGAAGCATAATGCGCTCCAGATCATACTGTGATGACAGAACACACCTCAAATACACTTCACCTTTGCTCTGACTCCCAACAGAGTATCTTTAGAAAACTCTTGGATTTCTGCCTTTTGGGAATAGTAAAAAAAAAAAAAAAACAAACCCAAAAAAACGCCACTGCCATTTAGTATTTGTGGGTTGTTCCAACACCACAGAACCTTAAAAAAAAACTAATTTAGGACACTAAAATTATATTCACCATCAGCTTGTGAGTTGCATCCAGTGCTGCTCATACTGTGCTTTAAAGATATTTTAAGCACTGTGGTATCAAATGTGGTATCAAAAGAATCCTGGACAATTTCACTTATGCTGGTTAGTGAATATTCAGAAGCTTTAGGAGCAATGTTGAATTTTGATGTTTCCTTGACTAAAAATAATGTGTGTAGAAAGGCAGTTTTGAGGCTGTCCCCTGTACTGGAGAAGGCAGAGCTGAATCTTGCCCATGGAATTCATCTCGTAGCCTGCAGGAATCTGACCCAGCACAGAGAGAAATTGTAGCCTTGAAAATCAATGATTAACTACAGTTCTTCAGTGAATTTTATATTTCTTCATGGATTGAGGCTCGTTAAGTTAAAACACAGCATGCAGAAAGAAGTCAACTTGGAAACAGAGTTTAAGGGTTAGAAGTATTTTGAACGCTGTAAACGTGATCAAAACAAATATTAAAAAAAAAAGTGATCTGACGAAACAAAATCTAATCTACTGTGCTTTAGCACTGATTTGTAATTACACCTTCCGTAATGTTCTTCTGCTGCAAATATGGGTCTGTTGGTGCTGGCGGTGTCAGTTCGTTTGGGTTGAGGTCCGCCCCGTGCCCGTGGAGCCCTGCGTGTCCCTGTGCGTGTCCGTGGGAAGCCAGGCTGCAGGGCTTTCTAGCTGCAAGTCCAGACTTTTGATGAGATGCCTGGAACTCATCGCCAGCTTTTCCCCCTGTAAATGGGGACGCTATTCACTTTTGTCAGTAAGGGGAGTGTGTGCCTGCCTGAATACAAGATGTAAAACTTGGGCTATCTCAAGAATCTTAGCTGCGAATGGCCAGGGCCGTGCAAGGGGGAATGGTGTTTGATGTAGAAGCCGAGCTCGCGTACACTCCCAAGCTGCTGTGGTGAATCATCCGCTCTCCTGAAGTTCTTACCAGCACTGACGAGGCTGATAACCTCATGGATTTCAGGAGATGGCAAACAGAAGCTTGACGTGAAGCAGCTCATCTTCAAAATGCGTTCTTGAGCCACCTCCTGATACCTGTTTAATAGCACAGACGGTACTGTAGGATGTGGGAAAGCATCCAGTGGTAATAGAGATGGCCTTTAATCCTTGGTGTTTCTAGAGCCCTCCTGATGACCTAACTTGTGTTCATCTGGCTAAATCACTGCAGATGGGCACTTAAGATAGGGAGGCTTCAAGATGGATCAATGTCTTTTGAAAAGTGTTTATCTGGAAGGTATGCTAATGGTGCTGCCGAGCTGGTAGTCCAGTGCCTCCCGTGTTTCCCAGGAACCAAGGCGTAGGGTTCAGCTGCTGTGTGGCTTCCTAGTCACCAGGGAAGATCAGGTGATGTCTGAATAATACCAAGTGTGTAGGAGGTGGGGGGGATCCACTTATCGTGTTGGCCAGACATTGACATCCCCACCCAAATGACTAATGTGAACTTGGTGCAACTCCCTACAGATTAGTTCATTTAAATGTCTTATCTGCCCGTCCTGTCTTGAGAATTTTTGCAGTTTTCTGCGTTTGCCTGCAGTTCCTGTGGCAGCCTCGCCGGCAGCAGCCCCAGCAGTGCCGCTGCCTCTGGCCTCTTGGCAAAGGTCCGCTACAGACAGCTGTTTGCAGGCATTCAGAATATGTAAAAAATTCTTACTCTGAAGCCCTACATGTGGAAAACCACTTCAGTTTCCTTTGCATTCATGAGCCGTTGTGTGTGCAGCTGCAGTGTGCCGTCACTTGCATGGGCAAATATTTGCATACGCAATTCTTGCATACCCTAACGTGGGGATTTGCATATACACCTTCACATCGGCGTTTGATTGGTGTGGGTAAGCGCCACATGGCCGGGAGTGATTTTTATGCACGCAGATGTGCATATTCAAAAATAAAGGCTTGTTTGGAAAAGTTTTTAGAATAAAGCTTCCTAACTAGATGTTGCAGTTTCTGCAGATTTTTAATCTCGTGTTGCACCAGGCAGGATCCATGCCATTAACCTGCGTTACAAAAGCGAGGCAGAGAGGTGGAAGGGATTGCCCAAGCTCACGTGTCCTCATGGAGAGCGCTGAGTCCTGAATCTTCCACTGCATTGTGTCATCATTTGAAAATGAACCATTTATAAATAGGCGTGAAGGTGCAGATATCCTTACAGGAATTTGGAATGGAAATGAAGGCTTAAGGTTTCCTTTTGTTCCTCTTTTTACAAAACTGGAGATTTAAATATACTGTTGGGCTGTTTTCTTTTTGTCTTGAGCTATGTGCTCACCATAATTCGAAAGTATTTCTTATTACTGTTTTGAGTGTCCGGTGTAGCCTGTAACTTCGTAAGCAAAGGCAAGGTTTCATCAGCGTCAGGCTTTTAAAATTACATTCTTCCAGAAGTGCAAGTTTGACCTGAAACCTCTCCTGAGGAGTTAAACGCCCGGCCCCGGCTGTCGCCGTGCTCCGGAGCTCAGCAGGAGCCTGCGATTCCCAGCCTGCAGGCGGCTCACGTGATGATGGCTCTGGAGGGTTCCTGTGTCCCCGGGCCCTGCCTCCCATATAATTCGGTTGGAGATGGCTGAGGCTGGATTTGACCTGCAGCACCTATAGGAATAACAAGTGGCAGGCCAAGATGCTTCAAACCCGAAGCGTTTCAAAAGGGGCTTAATGATTCCAGCACTGGTGAAAGACGTGTATACAGCTGAAATGAGAGTCTGAGAAAGTATTAGAAACTTGGTTACGTTTGTGTGTAATTTGTATACTGTATATATACAAATCCTGTATGTTGGGGAAAAACTGAAAAGATTTGTCATACCAATACTTACCAATCCAACTGCAGACGCAGAATAGGGCAGCCCATACATGTAATTTGTAGTCAGTTGTTTGGTGATTGAGGAAGAAATTGGGGTTTCTTCAACTGGGTGTAAGCTGGGAGAGGACGAGGACTGCGGAGCTGAATTGGAGCTGATAGTGCTTAATTTGGTGGTAACTTCACAAGAAGCTGCATCTTGAGATACCTTACCAGGGTTAGCCAATTTAATTACAGGGTTAAACAACAAATGATAGCAGAGGCATGGAAGAGCCAAGAGGTGTGTTTGGCAGAAGGCTTTTGGCTGCTGGAAACACTGTGTCATCGGCACAAGTCCTGAGCTTTGCATTTAGATAGTGAAGCACCTTGTTCCGCCCTTGAAATCGGTGTTAAGGTGCAAACCAGAAGCTGCGCCGGGGAGAAATGGTTGGTCATCCTCCTCTTCCCCAGGCAGCCCCAGGGTGCTCTGTCCTCCGGGGGTGTGCATGCCAGCATGCCCTGCAGCCTGCTGCAGAAAAAAACCCTCCCATTGCTGGCATTCACCTTATGTGGCCGAATTCTTGTTTTTTCCCCTGATAATAAACCACCTGGGCAGGCGTCCATGCTGGGAATATCGGGTCAGCATCGCCACTGACAAGCCAAACGTTTCACTTTGGCCGAGCGCATGGCAGAAAAAGAGTCTGGGTGGACGAAAACAGAAGCAAAAGCTTCATCCCAATTCCATGTAATGGTTTGTTTGCATAGCGTGCTGGGAATCGGGTGGATCCCAACGCAGCCTGCAGGGTGGGTGCCCTGTCCTTGCTGCTGGGGCTTTGCCAGCGCGCCAGGGAGCGTCCGGGGGCGGGGGGGAAGGTTTCCACCTGGAAACCATCGAGGGCGACACGCTGGGGAAAACAAACCGCTCGGTCTGCAATGCTGGCCAGGACAAAAAAAGCCCCGCAGGGCTGTGTGTGCCGAGGAGGTGGCCCCGGGCTGGGGTGAGGTGGCCATGCCCTGAGTCATCGCCGCCGCCTCCGCCAGCCCAGCGTACACAGGGAGCTTGTGACCCCGTGCCGCGGGGTGCTCCGGGCCGTGCCGGATGCATTGTGCAAGAGTAGGTGGGTGACTGCAGCCGCGGCCACCAGCAGCTGTTTGTTCAGCCTTTGCATGCTTAATTGTTCTGTCCTGCCCAGCTGATCGTGGTGAAACGCGTCCTACTTAAAATGTAGATCCAAACAGCCCAGAAGTAGGTTGCTGTGGAGAGATGGCACTGTCCTTTCCGCAGGAGTAAGGAGGTGGCCTTTGGGGATTCCCAGCGGGGCCGGCTGCCTCCGTCGCATCGAGCTGGGTGCTTGGTGGGGTAACTTCACGGCTGGTGAACACAACGCTCGGCTCAAGTGAGTCACCTGCAGCAGAGCTGTCCCTGGGACACACTGCCGGGATCATGTCATACAGGGACATGGTCATCTTCCACCTCTAGGCATGGTGTCTGTCTTCCAGCCTCCCTGCTCTGCACCACTGCAAAAGCCGCTTAGGTATTTAATCTATGGAAACAGTGGAAAATGAGATTTTTATATCATTAACGCTGTACCATCAGCCTTCTGTTTAGAAACACGGTGGATGTGAGGGTTTGAAAATACTGCTGGTGTGGAGGGGGAACGCGGTCAAGGGCCGTTCTTCATGGCGAGGGGAGAAGCGCGGCTTGGTGCGGAAGAAGTGATGGTGAGCCCTTTGCAGAGGAAAGAGAGAACCTGATGTGGGGCTTTTTCCAGGAAGCACAAGAAAGAACCAAGAGGAGTTTAATCTCAATGCAAACAAACAAAATAAGTAGTTTTCAAAGTGCCTCACCAAGCTGTTTATTAGCGGTGTGGGTATGATTTTTAACAACACATGACAGAAACTGAAATTTGCTGCTGCCGCCCTTCCCCTTCTAAGTGAGGGCTGCTAGACAGCCTTCCGATGGCAGGCTATAGGATTTATTTTAAGCATTGAATTAGCCCTTCAGCACCCCATAAATATTAGGCGCAGCGGTAGCTGGACAAATGGAGACCCAGAAGAGGAGCGGCGACTTCCTCAGGGCGGGCAGCAGCGAGGACAAGCCCTGGTCCGTGCCGTTAGCGGCCGCCTCCTGCCCGAGGAGCAGGGCTAATGCATCTCTTGGCAGGGCTCACGCTAGGTTGCCTCAGAAACCTTTCTTAGAATAAACTCTTCGGCAGAAGCAGGGAGGAGCAGGCACTTCTCAGAATGAATCGCATCTGCATCATGCAGCGCCGCTTCCTCTTTTTTTCAAATTTCCAATCGTGGACGGTCAGCGTCGCCCCCATGTCTGAGATTTAATGATATTTGCTCTACAAGAGGGACTTTTCCAACTTTACCTAGAAAAGAGCTAACCCGAAACCCAGCACTTGTGGTTAGCCAGCTTCCGTCAGCGGCTTCAGTCGGTTCGTCTGTTGAAGCAGAGGAAGCCGCGACTGTGACGGGAAGAGGGAGCTGACTGCACACCAGGATCCCGGTGCCGCCGCTCGCAGGAGGACCGCAGCAGACAGTGCATAAGGGCATCGGTATGCGAGGTGCCAGCAGCCCGGCGGGACCAGGGACAGGCAGGGAAAAAGGGATCGCGAGGGAGCCTTTCCCTTCACGGCTTGCTTAGCGCCTCTGAAAAACTGCCGAAACCCCCCGGTGAAAGATGTGAGGCTGTATCTTTAAAGGCACCCCGGTGTTCAGTTAAAGTTCAGCAGAAACTAGATCATCGAGATATAAATCTTTTATTCAACCTTGAATAGCAGCGCTCTGCAGAGGGGCCGGGAGCCGGGCTGGCTGCCGCACGCCGGCCCAGCGGGCTTGTCAGCCACTGACCTTTCTGCATTCCTGCTTATTTCCGTTTTCACCGTCTCCGCTTGAGGCATCATTATTTATTTATTTAAAAGAAAACACCCCCCACAAACCACCCCTCCTGCACGGCCAGGGCCAGGCTTTGGGGCCGGAGTCTGCGTTTCAGCAGGCTGGTCACATCCAGGCTCTCTGGCTTCTCTCTGCGGCGCTGGCGGAGGTGGCAGGAACAGGCTGAGGGCTTCCCACGTAAAGCCAGAGCGAAGAGGTGCAGGATGGTGTGAGGAGGAGGAGGAGGTGTGCCCCTGCGAGCTGGCAGCATCCCTGCTGCCCTCTCTGGAGCCACCATGGGCCAGCGAGCACTGGGGCCAGCTCTGCCTTTATCGCTGCAGTGTTACCAGCACCTCTGTCCCCACGGTTCCTCACCTCGGGGTGTTTGCCCGGGCTGTTTGGATGAACATCCCTTTATTTCTGGCTGGGTGGCCAGAACACTTCCAGGTTGAACTTTGGGTTTGAGTCGTGCCAACAAGCTACGTGAAACCTGATTGGGAGGGCAGGGGAGGTCCACGCCATGAGATGGGTTGTCAAAGTGATGTCCTTCCCTAAGCCTGTCCCCGCACAGCAAATTTCCTGGTGCCCCTGTTGGGTCTCTCACGGGTGGCTCAGGACTCAGCAGGGGTATTGCCAATTCTGGGCTCCAAAGGGAGTCCAGGAGACTGCCCGGGCAGCCCTGAGTCCCGTCTCCTTTTCTTCAGCCTTCTCCTGTCTCAGCTCACGTGGAGCATTTTTGTTTTTAATCTTTCACCATGAGAACTAGAGAGGCACTTTGTTGTTTTTTCAAGTGAAAGCCAAGATTTCTCATACTCAAGTGACTTCAAGAGCTGGGGCTTTCAGAAAGGCAGTGAGTATGAAACTTCTGACAAGCCTGCCGAAGCAGGCGATGCTCTAACGCTTGCTGCTTTGGTTTCACCATCCGAGACTCCCTGTCACCTTCCCTGCCTGTAACGATCGAGTTGCAACCTCTGCAGCAGCTACAGCGTTTGCTTATATTGCAAAGTAACGCTCGAAAACGTTTACGGCATTTTTTAGTAAAATGTTGCAGGTAGGGAAAAGTTGGTGTTTCCAGGTCCTGCTCCCCTTGTCCCCTGCATCCTTCAGAAGGATGGGGCCTGGCAGTGCTCTGGGCTGGGTTTGGAAAGCTCACCTCTTCGGGAACAAGTGAAATAACAATATTTGCACGGCAAATGAGGAATGGACGGGAGCTTCAGGGCTCTGCTCCTGCGTCAGCCTAGAAACCTCAGGACACGGACCTGAGGGTCCAGGCAAACCTGCGAATATAAATTGCATTTCAGTCTAGTTTGACTTGTCCTTGAAAACCTCTGGCCTGGAGGAGAGCGGGGAGGAAAGAGCAGTTGGTTTAGTTTGTTTTCCCTGGGTGGAGAGGGGAAATGCTTGCGGGGGGAGGTGCTGGACCTGGGTGCTGGTGCTGAGCCTGCCCTCTCTTCCCTAGCGCGGATTTTACTACGGCTGGAAGAACGCAGTGAAATGTCACCAGTTACTGCTATTAAATCTTAATTGTGGGACTGTCGTTTCCTAAAGTCCAAAATATTTTGGCACTTGTCTTGATAAAGGCATATTTTTTTGTACATATATATTTTTTCTTTTCTTTTATTAGCAGAAACCATCTGCCCTGTAAAGAGAGATCAGGAGGAAAAAAAGCCTTCCTGGCAGTTCTGCATCACGTGGGGATCCTGTGGTGCGCTGCATGGAAAGGGCCCGCTTTCTGCCGTTTAATCTCGGCAATAGCAAACTCCAAGCAGATCAGAAACAACTAATTTAAGATGATGAGTCTGGGCATCACATCTGACTCGGCTGTAAATCGCCGTGGAGGTGCACAGCCCCCGTTTCAGCGGGATGGATGCTGCTGGGGATGAGTGACTGTGGAGGAGGGGGGCAGAGAGATGGGGGAGCGGGTTTGAGTTAGAGATTTGGACAGGGAATGGCAAAAAGCCAAAGAGAGTTTGCTCTGCTGTGAAAATAAGCCCTAGGGTCCGAGAGAGAGAGCCCAGCGAAGAGCCTGGCCTGCTAAGCAGGGCGAACTTTGGTCGCCGTTAATCAGTGATGTCGATCGATGGTTGGTTTGGGGTACTGTGAATCCAGTAGGCTATTACCGTTTCATCTGGTTTGTTTAAAATATTACCAGTTGTTGCAGTGTCACCTACGAGAGCGCACACATCCTTATCTCATCCAGCGTTAGTTTAACTTCCATTTCGGAGAGTATCTCCAGCGTGGGAGGAGAACCAGACTAGATAGGAAAGCAGTTCGGTGTTGAAATTTAAGGTGTCAAGATGCGGTATGCACCCCTCCTCCTCTTTTGTGGCTTTCTGTTCCGTTCCTGCTTTTATTTTTAACATCACTGGCCTGTACGTGAGGCATGTGTGAGCCTCTGTGTACATACTAATAAAACCGAGCACGTGTCCACTGAACTTCCTGACTCTAACTTAAACAGGGAATATTAGAGAATTTGTATGCCTGAATGAAAGCAATTGGTTATAACTTATTATAAGTTATTGTAAGCAATTAATTATAACTTAATGTGGCCCACGTTTTAGCCTGAATCAGCCAGTCGGAATATGAATTTATTTTTTTTTTCATTAAAAAGGAAGTATTTCAACTAGGAATGTATTTCCGGGTAGAACATGGTTTCTTTCATTAGAAAGCACGGCCAAACTTTGCTTGACCAAAAAGATCAAACCAGCTTTATCAGCAGGAAATCTCCAACAAAGACAAATGAAAAGACTATAAGATGGCAGCAGATTTCTAGCACTGAAAAGTTCTTGCCCAGATGTGAAATCTGGGCTGGTTTAAGGTCCCGTGTTTGTGTATTACAGTGAAGTGTATCTGAAGAAGAAATGGCTGGGGAGAGGGAGTTGCTGGAAAGGAAAAGCCAACAATAAGCGGCCTTAATTTTCAGTAGTTGGGTCTGACGTGCCTCATTGCCTGTAGCAAGCAATTTTGCAGACCTTCCAGTAAGATGCAAATGAAAATAACTACGGAGGCTGGGTAGCTGAGGAGTGTCCCCGCGCGGCGTTGGAGATGCATCCGCGCTCGGGTTCGGGTTTGCATTGGGCAAACGCTAATTGTGAACTCGTGTGTGATTCTCAGGAGAGAAACCTGGACTGGTTCCCCCGGATGCGGGCCATGTCGCTTGTGAGCAGCGACGCGGAAGGGGAGCAGAACGAGCTGAGGAACTTGCAGGAGAAGTTGGAGTCCACCATGAAGCTTGTGACCAACCTCTCTGGCCAGCTGTCAGAGCTTAAAGATCAGGTAAGGGAGAGCGGGCTGTGAACGTGCGGCCACGCGCTGGTATGGGCCGGACAAAGGTCCTGCAAACCTGTCGTACAAAGGGGTGTTTTACAGCTCCGTGGCTTCTGCAAACCCCGTTTCTAAAGTAACTCATGTTTAGGAAAGATGTGAACAAACAAAATGTCCTTCCAAAGCCCCGCGCCCCCGCTGACATGCTCACCGACCCCCTGTGGTCCAAGCTGGCCACCTCCAGAAAGGGAAAACTTGCATTAAAAGAGTCAAAGCTGAAGTCAACTTAAATCACTCGTCGCTGGTGCAGGCAGCCTGTATGCATGTATTGTTGTTGTTGTTGTTATGGGTTTTAACCCGAGACCTTAGCACGCTCCTGTAAGGCAGAGGGTGTGGTATTGATAGAAGTGCTGTGTTGCTGCGCGGACCTCAAAACCCTCCGAGAAACTGGAGAAATACTTGAGTGGTTAGCTTGCGCTGCTCTCCTCCCTGCTACCGCTGCTACTGCAGATACAATTTGGCTACTGTCACACTTCAGGCTGCAGCAGAGACCGACATACCCGCAGGAATATGTTGCGCCGCGGCGTGTATTGCTGCTGCTGCGCACTCCGCCTGGTGTGTTGAACACCGCGTAGACCTCCGAGTGGTTTTTCAGTGCGGCAGTTCTTTCTGCAGCAAGAGTTTGAGGATTTGTGTTAAGTTTTGGCTTGGCTGGGTCTTGAGGGGATCGTAGGGATTGTTCTTAGCCCAAAGCCAGCGATGGCTTTGTGAAAACCATGGAGGCAGCAAGGCTTTACGTCACGTTGTCCATACAGATAACAGCCTAACTAGAAGGGAAAGGGAAAAGGCTGTTGCCTGCCCTGTCGGCAGCTGTTTGTGATGGCAAAGTGGCTAGCTGCTTATCTTTATGGATTAATAACCTGAGCTAGATGGTTCAATTAGTTAAGTTTATATAGATACGGGCACTGGATAAAATTAATTGCTGACTTGCACTTGATGGTATCCCGGGGCAGCCGATGGAATCGCACCAGGCAGAAAGGACCAGCAGACTTGGTTCGTTATCTTTTCGGATGCGATCTGCCCACTGTAGCACAGTTGGCACAACCTTCTCCAATACTAATCGAATTCCTGCTCTCCTCCTCTGCTCCGGGTTGGCCTCCTTTCTCTGTAAGCCAGTTATCTTCGTGGAGACGTGAGTCTCTGCAAGCCAGTATTGACTGAGGTGCCGGCTCCCCGCCTTCCGATCACGCTCTGCATTTCTGATGGAGCCGAGCCCTTTTACCCGACGCCCCGCGGAGCACAAGGAAGGGATTAACGTGTCGGACTGGGCGCAGAAAACCTTGCTGCTCTTGGCTGTAATTAGTTTTCAGACTCCGTGCCACGGACCCCCTTGCTCTCGTTGGTTTTGAGGATGGAGCATAGAAGCGGTTGCTCTTTTGTCTGTGCTTTAATACTTGCCGGGTAGTGGTTTTGCTGTTTTGCCTGGAAACAATTATCTTCAAACATGTGTCTTATGTCTTCCTGTTGAAGGGTCTGACTCAAAGTGGTCTGCAGTCACCAGGAGTCTTTCCATCGGCCGCAGCCAGCTCTGGATCAGAATGCATTTCTTTCTGAAGCTTGCAGCTCTTGGCTGACCAAGCACTAAAACCTCTTCTCGCTCTTTGTGAAAATAAGAATGAAGGATTTAGCTTTTAGAGAGCTATTTGACTGTGAAAGCAAAAGAGGAAACCAGCTTCATTAATGTTGTGATAGCTTTCAGGAATTCCCCTAAGTACCGTTACTGAGCGCCCTGCTTAAGTTGCAGGATGCTCCAATTATTTGACAAAACCAGTATATTCCTCCTCCTGACTGGGAACTGTCTCCAGTAGAAGGAACTAACACAGGGAACTTTTATTTGTATTTATTTCCTTGTAATTAAATAAAGGGAAAACCTCTCATTCATTTGCTTTTCAAGCTCATTAGCTTTCTGGAGACAGTAATTGTTAGAAACTGAAATCCAGCATGCCTGCTTTCACGAGGAAGTGCACTGAGAGCCATGAAAAACTTGATCACTTCAATTCTGCGCAAAAAAGATTACAACATAATTGTCTGCAACAGCAGGGGATTAGATGTAATCACCCAGAAGGCCTTTCCAGCCCCGTGTCAGTGAGTGCGAGGCGTCTCTAGTGGACTTTGCCTCAGGACGGTCCCCTCGCAGCAGCCGGACCCCTGGCCTCCGTCGCCGCAAACGTGACTCGTGGCTGGAGCTGCTGCTGGGGTTGGCTTTACCCGAGGCCACGGGCATGCCGGCGGGCAGGGGCCAGCGTGTCCGTGTGTGCCCGCCTGCGCGGGATCCCCCTCCTGCCCTTCACACACGCTCCCATTCCCGGCGTTAACTCCAACTCACCCCTAACCTTTGGAACCCGGCAGCCTGCGTTACAGCGTTACAGACAATTATCGGCGAGTCCAGCTTGACTCAGATGAACTTCATGCCCCTTGGTTTCGTTTTTTTAACGCTGTCGGCATTACCCCGGTCGCTGACAGCTCCCCTGCGATACCTTGTGCCGGGCTTTTCTTGCCTTTTAGGCCCAGGCGTTCCGGCGCTGCAGCGGTAGAGCTGCTGCAAGAGATTCACTCTGCAGGTGAAAGTGATAGAGATTAAAGCTGCTCCATCATGCGGCGCTGTGTCCTCTGGACAAGCATGACCATCTTGCAGGATTAGTAATGTTCTGCATTGGCATTGCGATTCCATTTCTCTCTCTGCTTTACTTTTGGTTGCTTTGCTCTTCCCTTTTATTAAAAGGTGCATCTTCTGCGGATGCCCGCGTCAGGCTGCACCATCCCTTTTTCTATGCGGCATGAAAAATACCCAGTCCAGTCCCTTTTCATTGTTCTTTTTCTCTTTCCATTTTCATTTCACGTGTCCTCTTGAATCAGTTTATTGGCCCTGTGAAATCGCGGCTCTTAGTTTGCTCAGTGAAGCTAATTAGTGTGAACTTTAAAATGAAGTCCTTGTCGCCTCTTTGCATTCCCAACTTGGGAATTAGGAACAGTTAAAAAAGAAGTCCCAGCTGGTTGAGCCAGGGTGTAGCTTGTGTGTGTGTTTGAGGCCAGAGATCCATGGGGAGACCCCTCTCCTCCCGCTCCCCTTTGCCCGTTGTGAAAACAGACGTCCAGAAGCGCGGTGCGGAGGAGCGGGAGGTGTGACCTGTCCCCGGGAGGCTGCGCTCATCTTCCTGGAAGGGTCCAGTGACAGTTCTGCCTCCCTTGGGTCAGGTCATGAGCAAGGCACCGCGCTGCCGACGAGTTTAATTATGGTTTCAAGAGGAGTTACTGTATTTCAGTCCTTTCCCCAGTGGTTAAATGAGTGTAATTACACACAGCTAGCCTAAGTGAAAGCAGCGCTGTGTGCAGTGCTGTACGGCCGGGGGACATGGAGGAGCCTTTTGGAGATTGCCCAAAATGGCCTGTTTTGACCATTTTCTTTCTCCACAATGAACTCCAGACCCAAGGCTGGCCACAAGCTGGCTGCCCCAGGATGCCGGGGTACCCCAGGATGGCAGCGGGAAGACAATTCACCATCGCCAAAACTGGAGTTCGTAGACAAATGCATTCAAGTGTGTGCTACAAATGAATGTGCAAACATGCTATCTCCCTTCTCCGGGAGTTACTTCCACAGTCAGTTATATTGGGTGAGGTTTGTGATTAAATATCTGAAAATTGAAAAAATTAAATGGCTACAGAATCACAGAATGGCAGGGGTTGGCAGGGCCCTCTGGAGATCCCCCAGTCCCACCCCCTGCCAGAGCAGGGTCAGCCAGAGCAGGGGGCACAGGAACGCCTCCAGGCGGGTTTGGGATGTCTCCAGAGACGGAGACTCCCCCACCTCCCTGGGCAGCCTGGGCCAGGGCTCTGTCACCCTCAAGGGAAAGATGTGAAATGGAATTTCCCATGTTCCAGTTTATTGCCCCTTGTCCTGTCTCCGGGCACCACTGAGAAGAGCCTGTTCCCATCCTCTTGCCCCCCGCCCATTAGCTCTTGCTGAGCATTGATGCGATCCCCTCTCAGCCTGCTCTTCTCCAGCTGAACAGACCCAGTTCCCTCAGCAGCAGAGAGGTGCTCCTGTCCCTTCATCATCTCCGCAGCCTCCGCTGGACTCTCTCCAGCAGTTCCCTGTCCTTCTGGAACTGGGGAGCCCAGAACTGGACCCAGTGCTCCAGCTGTGCCCTCCCCAGGGCAGAGCAGAGGGGGAGGATGACCTCCCTTCCACCTGCTGGCCATGCTCTTTTTAATTGACCCCGGGACACCACTGGCCGCCTTGGCCACAAGGCCACATTGCTGCCCTATGGGCACCTTGTTCTCCCCCAGGACACCCAGGTCCTTCTCCGCAGAGCCAGGTTGTGGATGGAGATGTTACAGGAAGAGCATTGCAGGGGACTCAGTGAATTTTCATAAAGGGAAATTGTATCTTATGCTTGAATGAAAGATTACTTTTTTGAGTGAATCGGCCTTTGGGCCAGCTTTTCTGGTGCATGGTTGTGCTGCTGGAGCGGCCGGTGGGGTTCTGCGATGCCCTGGTGAGCTGGTGGGGTGCCCCGGCCCCACAGAGACTGTTACCGCAGCCGGGGGTGCTCATCCCCAGGGAAGGAGCAGCAGGAGCAGGACCTGAGCGCGGCTGCTTGTGCGTGCCATTGGTGCCACCACCGATCATGGGCAACGGTTGTGTGTTCCCAGGTTCCTTTGAGGGTGCAGGGGCTCTCAGTGGAGCCTGGATCCCTGAGGAGCAACATTGGGCTCGCCTCAGTGGTCCAGGGGCGAGGTGCTGTCCTGGCATCCTCCTTGGCACGGCTGCTGCGAGGCGTCCCACGTGTGTCAGCTCCTCTGAAGCCAAGACGTGGGGAGTGCGTGCAGCGATCCAGCCGTTGGCTGCTGGAGACCCTGCCCACGCCGGAGTCGCTCCTTACGTGGTGTGTGTCGGCTTTCACAAGTCGTCAGAAACCTCCCAAGGTTTGAAAAAGAGTGGAGAATTGGGTTGTGGCTGTTTTTCAGTATCAGTAATAAAAAACGATGATCCATTCTCAGGTCACGATGATGGCGCTAACCGGGAGAAACGTTATTTTATCTGATGGGAAGTATTGCCAAAGCTGTGGCTGTCTGGCAGCGAGGTGGTTAACCCCCCGGCCCTGCCTCGCGTCTTGCCTTTTGGCAGATGGAGAAGGATGTTGGCTCACTCCTGACTAGAGCGGGAGCGCTCGAGTCTATTCCAGCAAAGACAAGGGTATTCCCAGCCCGACTTGAGGGCTCGCCCCTTTTTTTCCGCCCTCTGCGTCTCGTCTGCCTCGTACGTTGGACGGGTTACAAAGAATTTCTAACGGGGGAGGTTTCTGTGCGCTGCTCTGCACTGATCCGCGCTGGCCGCCTGGCTCTCCCGAGCTCCTTCCTTGCAAAACGGTAGTCGGCCGCAGGAGTGAGTTCGTGGACGCCCCCGACGAGCGCACGGATGGGGCTGTGGTTGCCTCTTCCCTCCCTTAGCGCTTGGCACAGCGGACGGGGCAGCCTCATGTGTAGAAAGTGGGTTTCAGAGTAAACGTTAACCACAAAAAGCAGCGCCGGCTCCTTGGGCGAGCTGACGCACAGGAAGCGTCTAGGCCTAATGAGCAAACTTTTTAATTTTCCAGATGACGGAGCAGAGGAAGCAGAAACAGCGCATCGGTCTCCTAGGACACCCTCCGCCCATGAATGTGAACCCGCAGCAGCCGGCATGAGGGACACTTACCCTCCCACGGCGGCAGCTGTAACGCTCCCACCGGCCACGGCCGCTGCTCTGTGTACGTTCGGTTCAGTTTGTAAATAACCTGTTTTTATACTGTATGTATATGACTGCTACTATATAAAGTTTCGGGCATACGTGTTGTAATTAGAACTGTTGGCACGGGGCGGAGGTTCAACTTTGTGCCAAAACTATCAAAATTGCCTTTTTCTTGGAAGGACTAAAGAGAGCACCTGAATTGCACTTGAAAAGAATATTTGACTATGTGACATGTATTTTGTATTTAAGAGAAAAAGATAAAATAGAATAGCTAGTATTTATGTTTTTATACAATTGTGCAATATGAATTATGCAATCACGATATATTTGTAACTCCTGGCTGTCCTAAAGGGAGTGCACATCTTTGAATCTGGTGTGTTAGTACAATGTAATAAATGGTATAAAATTACAGGTGTAAATGAGGCTGCTGCAAAATTGTGTTACTGGTGATTTTTCATACCCTTGGACATTTTTGTACCATGTGTGTAAATACCTTGCAATGCCATATCTGTTGCCTCTTCCTCCCAGAGATAACGCTGGGAATCTGTGAGCTGTTAAATGGGTATCAATTAAAGCAAAACATTACTTTGAAGCTTCCAAATGAGGAAAGCAGGAGGTATTTTTCAAGTGACTTCTACGTACTGAGGCTAGAAGAGCTCAGATACCGGGTTTTTTAAATGCTAAGATTTCTTAAAGGGAACTTTTTATGCAAAATGAAGTTTGGGATGAGGATGCGCTACTGGTGAGTCGGTGCAGTCTCCTTCGGGCATTTCGTGCCACGACGCCTGAACCCTGTCCCGAGGCTGTCCGAGCTTTGGATTCCCAGTGTGTAGGATCCTTCCCTTCTATTTTTTCATTAGAGACCTACGTGCCTGCTAAAGCTTTAGCCAACAGGCATTGCACCGACGGAAACGTGAACTATCCCGCTAGGACTGTAGCTGAGCGCTGACGTGTAATGCTTGTGAGAGAGCCCCTGGTTGGAGGCCGGTCTGTCCCACCCCCTCCTCTCCCGCTCCCCTTCCATTCCCTCACTTTCTTTGGTTTCCGATTCTAGAGAGTATGAAAGGAAACTTGGTTTGGTTTGTTTGGTTTTTTTTTTTCCCTCCAATCTGTTGCATAGTTTTATACATGGACCTCATTTTACAAAAGCTAACTTCTCTGCAATACTGTCTACAAAAAAAAAAAAAAGAAAAGAAAAAAAAGAAGCTACAAACAGAGCTATGAAAATTTGTAAATGCATAAATATAGGTATTTAAATAAATGATGCAAAATACGGTCAGAGGCTGCTGGTGGTTTGTGTCCCTCTTCCAAGGTGGCATGTGGTTGTGTTTGCTGTGGCACCCCGGAAAGCGGAACGGCGGGGGCCTTCGGGTACGGACAGTGCTTTTCCCAGCTCCGAGGTTGGGCTTTTAACATGGGAGCGAGTCCTTGGAGAGAGGCACCAGTGCCCCAGGGACCTCGCCCGCCATCGCTCCAGGTTTGGATACTTCAGACTCCTACCACTGATATTTCAGGCTTCTCACTCGCAGGAGTGGAATGTGCGAGAGTTTACAAAAACCCCAACCTGCTCCAGCTCCAAGGATCCTGCGCGCGGGAGCGTCGCTGATTATGTGTATTTGATTAAGATGTAGCAGGAACTACCCGGTACAACTAATCGCCTTTAATCTGGTAAGTGCACACAAGTGTCTGAGAAGGGTGCGTCTCCCTGCCACGGGGTCATCCCGAAATGTCAGAGCGAGTGCTCCCGAGGAGGGAGGGCAGCCTGGCCAGCAGATGGAGATTTACTGGTGAGATGGTGACTTCTTCATCACGCGCTGTTTCCATAGGTATCCAGGTAAATGTGTCCTCCTCCCCTCTGCAGCCGCTGGCTCTGGGCAGGGAGCGCGACGGATGCCACGGCCGCCGGGGCTGTGCAACGGGGGAGCGGGATTTCATCTTCTCCGAGCGGCACAGCCGTGCATCTGACTCACTTCTTCCCTTCATGCCATCCAGGGATAAGCGCACACACACAGGGAGATCTGTCAGGCTTCCCGGAGTCTGCGCCGGTCAGGTGAGAGGGAGGAGGCTGGGAAGGCACCCGCTCCAAGAGGGCATCTGTGTGAACATCGCTGCATCTTTCCCTTAAAAAGGCAAAACCCAGCCAAAAGCACAAGCCCCGGTCGCGGCGGTGCTCTGTGTGAAACTCAGCTGGTGTTTTCACGTGTGGTTGTCCTTTCCCAGGAGATGCAAAAAGCGACAGGGGTTTTTCTCCCGCTGGTGCAGCTGCAGCCCGGCTGCTGAAGCCGAGCGCCACTGCCATCCCGAGGGCGGGAGCGAGGGCGGCGTGGGGCGGTTTGTCCCGTTGTCACACGGAGGGTTGGCCTGGTCACGCTCCCTCCCCAGCCCACGCAGGGGCTGTGTCAGCTCCTGGTCAGCAGAGGAAGCCTTTCGCCACCCTCCTCCCCTCCCTCCACAAACGCCCCATTCACTTCTGCAGACTCATGACTGCGATGAAATTTCATGCCCGACCATCACACACCTTCATTTTTGTTTCTTCTTCGCTTTTCTGGACTTTTCTGGCTTGTTCTTTCTGGCTTGGATCATTCTGGGGGCGCTGAACTCCTCTGCCCGCCGTGGCAGAGGGGGCGAGGAATGGAGAAAACCCTCTTCTGGTTGGCAGCGGTTTTCACCCCGTAGCTCCTGAGGTTCACGCCTGCCTAAGGGCTTTCCCGTTCCAGACTGAGTTCTGGTGCCTTGTGGCAACTCCTCATTGATCTCAAGGAAAAGCTGTGCGAGGGATCTCTTTAAATACCACATTTCGGGTGTTTTTCCACAAAAGCCAGACATCTCCTGAAATCACAAAAAGTTTTGTTAACAATTTGTAGTGTGTAAAGTTAAAAACTCGCCTACAAACCTGAGATCGGAATCTGTAACGATGCCTTTAGTTTCTTTAAGCCCGGGAGGCTGAGCACCACCTCTGGAGATGCTGTCGGAGCGGGTACAGGGCTCTCGCCATCTTCCTCCGCAGAGGTTTTGCAGCAGTATTTCTCAGGGACACCAGAAATGAACCGAAGACGGGGAATCCTTCCGAAGCGTTGAGGTTGGTGCGCGCTGTGAATGGGGTGGAAGAGCTACGAATATCAAAACTAACTTCAAGGAACACAACTAGCACTCGCGGGGCGCGGACGGGGCGACAGAGCGGACTTTCCTCTCGGTGCGGAGCCCACGTGTGGCAGTGGCCGGGAGGAACCGGCTCCTCCCTGCCCCAGCACCAAGGACGCGGTGATGGGCGCAGAGCAAGGGGAGCTGGTGGGGCAGAACCTCTCCAGAGGAGGTCCAGGGTGAGAGGGGGCCACCAGAGGAGGGGGGTGCTGCTGTGGAAGGAGGTAACTTGCTCCCGGGGACAGGGCAGCGTGTGAACACGTACAGAAAGAGCCGCTCTGCTCCGGCCGGTGCCCCTAAAGCCCTGGAGAACCTTCTGGTTTGGTCCCACCTTCAGGATAAGTGGTGTGGGCACGCCACAGGGAGAGAGCAAGAAGGATTTGAGGATTTGGGAAATGACTTGTGAGGAACTGGGGTTGCATAGCCTGGAAAACAGGGAAGGAGGAAGGAAGGTGTCCCATGTGCTATCAGGATCCTCCGTTTGCTGAGGGTGTCAGGAGAAGGAACCGCTCAGCTGAGTGCAGGAGGTTTAGGTCCTACCTGGTGGGGAGGTTTTTGGCTCTGAAAACAGATTCCTGACCTCCGGGAAAATTAGTGATTCGGTGGCACTGACAGATGGCAGGTGGTGTAAGGACTGGATTGCAACAAGGGGGTGGGTTCCGCCTGCCTTGCACCCACCTGAGATTCCGTTTGGCATCCGATCTCTTTAGGCAGGATTGCTGTACGTTAAAGTTCGGGAATACAATTATTTTGCCTTTTAAATAAGAACTTTCATTTGGAGGTGAAAAAGAAAGTGACCTTCGAAAGAGGAAGGAACAAAAAGAATCTACCAATTTTGCTAATAATGGAAAGTCCTAGAGGGGAAGGATCTCCGTGTATTCTTCAATTTGCATGAATGGCTGAGTCTGTGGATGAGAATTTTCTTCGCTAATGAAGTAGGTGACATGCTAATCAAGGCAATGCAAATAACAGCTCCGAAAGCCCAGCCGTGGCGCCGCGGCCCCCAGACCGCCCCAATGGCAAATTCAAGCCGCGTCCTCAATTTCGCAGCAAATTGGCAGCGGGCAGGACAAAGGAGCCGGGATTACAGTCTCGGCGCTCACGGCGGGGACTCGCGATGGGGCGCATGTGACGGATACCTCCTTACATAAAGGGGCCTTGATTGATACCATGTCGGGAAAGTCATAATATAGCTCCCTATAACAATCCAACTTGTCTCCCAGAACGGGAAATGCTCCTACACACATACTTAATAGGGTTTTTTTAAATTGCCCATTGTATTTCTGAACAAGAGAAACTTATTTGGAGTACTTTCCCTTTTACGTTTCCAACATAACCACCTGAAGTCGTCACCATGTGTGTTCTTTGTACTCCCGCGGACCCCCTCACCGTTTTTCCAGGCAGCTATCCCTATGCCTACCTATCCCTATACCCACAGGATCGCCCAGGGCGAGGTGTTAAAGGGATGCCCGTGCAGTGTCCCCCTGCCAAATCACCCAAAATAAGCACTGCATCAAGTAGCTGCTGCAACACGGGGCACAAAGGGGCCATAATCCTACCGATGACGGATTTGGGTGGCTCTCTGTTTTAGTTGGAGACTACCTGGCTTCCAGCTGACCTGGCCAGGTTCTCACATGCCGCGATGGAAGTTTGGTCCTGAACTGTTGAATTTCTTGGCCCTGAAGAGCACGGAGTGTAACCGCCCATTTAACATACTGCATTTACTTTTACAGTCGCTAATCCCTGAACTTGTTCGGTATGAGACCTTGATATTTGGAGTAAAATCAGTACAAATACTCCACCTATGTGAAACTGGCATTTCAACCGAGACATAAGGAAGAACTCCTGGAGACATGCAGTACTTCTGCCTCCAATTTCTTATTTACTACCTTTCCAACCTTCTTTCAGACTAAACATGTTAATGAGATGAATGTCAAAGCCGCCCACAAGTAAACTGAGTTGTCCCATCCAGTAGGCTAATTGATTTGTTTTTAGTAACTAGCAAGGATGCTGGAAAACCCCTATAAAGATTTCATTTTTAACAAAAAGTACCAAAAACTCCACCAGTTTTGCATCACAAAGTAGTGGTTAAAGTAAAGATTTGAGTAAAGCAGCATGCCTGTGGTTTTTGTGGGTGGATGCATCTCGGAATGACTCTCAATCTGTCAGAGGGGAGATCTGCATGTCATCTCTGCATATGACAAGCAAAATCTGCAGTGACAAATACCTTTCCAGCGCTCGGCTGCGTTGCGAGGCGCATACCCCTCCTGCCATCCATAATAGCGAAGTCGTGTCAGCACGTAGCGTACGAACCCACCTTTTTTTTAAAAAAAAAAAAAAACCCAACTGAGACAAATTGAGGAAGGAAAGATAAATATGGAGCAGTACTCTACAGATGCCATCAAACCCCACTGCCAATGTGCTTAGTCATATAGAAATTCACCTCTGATACGCACAGCCATGCCGAATGGTTGTATTAGCCCAGCCAGCCTACTTTTGGAGTGCTCTCATGAGGTTTTCTTGCGCCGCTTCTCTGCTGCAGTTGCGTGTGCGATGGGACGCTTGGAAATGAAATTATGTAAGGCTGGAAGGAAAGAAAGAAAGAAAGAAAGAAAAAAAAGATGAGAACAACTCTCAAGGGAATCAAAGCAATTCTGAGGAAGTTTTGAATATGGATGCGATTGGAATTGCACCTAGAAAAGTTTGCAGAAATAGGAAAATGCCAACTGATTTAGGAAAATGCAGAAAACCCACAGCGCTTTTGCTGGCTGCGATGAGGCGGCGGTGCCGGAGTGTCCTGCTGGGACCCCCCCGGCTGCGGGGAGCCCGTGCTGCTGGGTGTCCCCCCCCCGGCTGCGGGGAGCCCCTGCAGCACCTCGGCTCTGCTGGCAGCATAAGCCGCTTCTTCCCGCGCTCGGCTTTCCCAGGGAAAAGTGGAAGCGGTTTGTCCCAGTGCAATGAGGGAAAAAGGTCTGAAATGTCCAAAATAATCAGGAGATGGGAAAACCACCCTGTGCCTAGCCACGGTCACAATCCCGGGATGTGTGGATGGGCTGTGTGGAAGCGAGCTGACAGCTGGATAAATTGCCTCAAGGCAGGTGCTTCCCCGGGAGCACCACGGAGCAGGAGCAGCCAGACCATGTCAAGTCAGCCTTTCCATCCAGAAGAGCTGATATCCTTCGGATGCCTTTCTCAGCTTTCTCACCCATCAGTCCTCCTCAGCTGGCTGTTCTCACCCTGGCACACAGTTTGCGGGGTTTTTTTCCCTTTTTTCTCTCTGTTGTCTCATTTCAGGAATGACTCTGAAGCTCTCGCTTGCCCACAGCCCTTCCCTTGCCTGGAAATGGTACTTGGTCCTAAGGGAAAGGGCAGCAGCGAAGCCTGTTCCTGGGGCTTATTGAGGAGACGGGTTTGTTTTCACTTTCCTTTTCTAGCGCTCCGTAAATACACAAAGCACCAAATCTGAAGGCAGCAAAGAGTGGAATTGCGTATCTGTTCCCTGTGTTTCAATACGACTCTTAAAATAGCGGGGATGCGGTGTTATGATTTCCATTTCGCTTGTGTCCATAACACTGTTTTTACGCAACAGAGATGGAAACACAATCTGTTAAGTCTGTAAGAAACTTTTACTTCTGAATGATAGGAGCAAACATCGTGTACAATTGAATTAGGGAAAGAAAATGACATCCCTTCAGTGTCAGCGTACCTGAAAGTAGTTAAAAATTGCAGTTTGCCTCTATTTACACGCCATGGGAGTTTTCACATCAATTTAATCACAGGATGATTCATTATTCGTAAACCAGAAGAACCATTATAATCAAGTAGCACAACTACCTGCAGGATCCAAATCACAGTATCTCCCACTGGTTCCTGTGTCCAGCCCCGTAACTGGTGGCTGGTGGGTAAACTGCCCCACGTTTTCAAGAAGAGCATCCCCCTGTAATGGCAAATTTGGTGTAGACCTTTGCAAAACGTCCCAGTGACTAACTGCCTCTCCTAGTAAATGTGCTTATTGCCTTTACTTTTAATTTTTGCAGCCGTTGAATCTCATTCAAGTGTGAAAGGTCACCTCAAAGACAAGAGGATTCCACTATCTAAACCCAAAACGCAGATCCTCAGAAATCCAGTCTCACCCTGAAGACAGCCCAAAACCTAGGGCTGCTCTGTGTCTGGAAAAAGACAGCACTAGAGCGATGGAAAACCTCAAACAGGCAGGGCCGGACAGGCAGGATGAGTTGTCCGCAGGGAAATGCTGCTGATGGGCTCATCCTCAAGGTGCTCCCAGACATCCCGCTCTGCCACCTCCAGGAGCCTTTCTCCCAAAGGTGTGCATTTGGGGTTGGCAACGAGAGTTTTTCTTTTTTTTTTTTTTTTTTTTTTCTCCTCCTAAAATTAGGAAGTGGGAGGAACAGAAGGAAATGGTGGCCACCAAAACCTGCTCAATGTAAATGTTGGGGAAGAGAGATGGAAATGCAAGTTCCCCGCAGTGCCTTTGATGTCAGTGCCATCACGGCTGCTCCTACGTTTCTTCACGGTCCTCTGACGATTTTCTGCAGAGCCACCGGTGCCAGCAGTGGTGCAGGGGGGTGGATGGCCCTGAAGGAGGGCAACCAAGACCTCCAGGAACGAACCGAGGGCAAGTACTACAGGAAACACTGACATGCCCGGGGAGCTGGAGCAAACACAGGCGAGGACCAAGCCCTGCCAAGGTGGGGACTGCTGTCAGCTCATGCTGACACGAACCACCCGCCCCTGTCACTTAGAGCCCCCTCTCTGGCGGCGACCAGCCAAAAAAAAGTGCCACCAAAACTTGGGAGTTTGTCTTGCCTGACCAGCTCCATAATAATCCCCCCGCAGCTCCTAAATACCTATTTATTGCCATCCATGGGGCAATCGAGGTTCGACGCCTTGCATGCATCCGAGCTCTCAACCCCTAACCCGTGTCAGCTGATCAAGAGCATGCTTTCAGAGGCAAGATGGGGTGAGACCCGTTTAAAACATGGGGGGACCCAGCGTGGCAGGGATTTGGGTTGGACACTAGAAACGTAAACGGTTCAGGCCCCACCACAGGGAGATGCCACCGTCTCTTGCTGAAACTGTCCCGCTTTGCAGCTGGTAGCATTTACTGGACTGAAGAGAGCGGTGATAGCGCTGGTAGCACTGCAGGAAGCAGACCTGGGTGCAGTTGCTGTTTCGGTGAATATCAAATAAAAATACTTCCCTGTTGCCTGGAGCAGGCACAGCCAGCAAGGTGGCGGTGCCCCCCCAGCACTCTGCTACCTGAGCTCAGGGAACAGTCAAGTGTTACAGGGTTCAAAGGAGCACAGAGACAAGGAGGCATGAATGAGCTCCTATCTCAGGGATATCTCGCCAGTTAGAGCTTCTGCCTGGAAGTACTAGATTAAAATCTGCCTCAGGCATGAAAGGGCATTGCGCCCGGTTCCCACTTCGGAGCGCGGCTCTTCCACACTCTGCCCAGCGTGTACCGCGGTTCATGTCCCACCTCGCCTCTGGGCACAGCTCCCAGCTGCGAATCTGGTGTGGAGAATCATGGAATCACAGAATGGTTTCGCTTGGAAGGGACCTTAAAGATCATCTCGTCCACACTCCCTGCCCTGGGCAGGGACACCTCCCCCCAGCCCAGGCTGCTCCAAGCCCCGTCCAACCTGGCCTTGAACCCCTCCAGGGATGGGGCAGCCACAGCTTCTCTGGGCACCCTGGGCCAGGGGCTCACCCCCCTCACAGCAAAGAATTTGTTCCTAATATCTAATTAATAATTCTGATGACCAGCAGCAACCCCTCTGCCAGCTACTGCAGGAGGCTCCCTGCCTCCCCTCTGTAACCACCCTTCTCTCCCCACCGCCTCTCCAGGAACCAAGATGCCAGACATGGGGCTTGAGTTGGTGCTGACAAGGTAAGAACTGAAACACTCAGATTTTTGTTTTTCACACCTTTTATGAGACTAGTCCCTAGTTTTTTGGTGAGTCCAGTACTCAATTGGACAGTACGGTAGGGACCAGTCTTTCTCCTTACCCACATCCTCACCCTGCTTCTAAGCAATGGGAACCATAAAGCCAAAGAGAAGACTCCACGCCTGTAAAATATCACCAGTGCTACCCCATAACCTCTCTCCCAGCATCTCTCTTAGGGAGAGCAGGGCTATCTCAGCCTATGCCAAAACTAAAATTTTATACAGTGGAAAAATAAATGGGCAGAACGCTAAATTTTCCTGAACCAAAAAAAAAGGAGAGGTGGTGCGTGAAGTTGTGCAAGAGCGAGCCGGGCAGACGGAATGAATCAGAGGGACCAGTGACAACAGGGAGGAGGAAAGCCCTCCTGGCCGCCAGCCAGGGCGAGGCAGAGCTCCTGTTGCGTGCGCTCCCGCAGCATCCTGCCCACCCAGCCTGACAAACCCTCGCAGGCAATAACCAAGAACAGCGGGAAGCTGGCGACCAGCATCCTTCATCTGGCGGCTCAGCCGCCTCACTTGGGGCGACTATTACACAGGCTGCCTGAACGCCAACTGCCCTTAAATTCAGCGTTACCGCATTTTGGCTTGCATGGGGGTAGACCTGTGTGATTCAAGTCTATCACGTACCAAAAGGAAGTACGCGTGATGAATAATCATACATTAACAGGCGAGAAATATAAGGTTGCCACCTCCAGAAAGGAAAAGCACCTGGTTTCAGTTCTAAATGCCCTCGAGCGCACGGCTCAGCTGCTCCTCGTCGCCCAAGGGTATGTGCCCTTCTCTCTGCAGCGCTGCACGGGCCGGGGCAGTCACCTTCCCCGGTCACGGGTGACATTCTCTCCCCGCCGAGCTGGTGACGCTGCGCACAGCTGCTGACCTGGCTCTTAACCTTCGTACACCCTGTTTACGGTAACGACGGGATGACTGATGTCTATAAACTCTTGCACTTGCATTGCATCCAGCCATTACTACACCTTTTGCGGGGGGGGGTGAACTTAATTTTTAACTCCAAATCGAGATAGAACTGCTATAAACCATTAGCCCACTAATCCTGCCTAAATGAATATATTGCAGCCTTTTAACGTGCATCCTGATAACAAGCCTAAGCCTTCTGGGATGGGTTATGAAAGGAGAGGGGGGGCTTTTCTTGCTATTAAAATGCCAGGCCTGGCTTGGCGGGGCTGCGCGGCGCTGCCGGGCTGTCCCTCCGCAGCAGCGGTGACCGTAAAGGTTAAGCCTGCCACAGACTATTGTACCCAGCGGCACTGCTTGGCTGGTCTTTGCAGTCTAATTGCCACTGACCCCGTGACAATGAGGTAATGTCTCTGACTCCCGGGTCAGATAAATACTGCTCATTTTATAACCACCAGACATGTTACTGAAAAACAGATAGGAAACAACCGAAAGTCCCATGATCGGTAGAATATAAACTCCACTACAGCTGTTACTCCTGTCCTTCGTGTGAATGCTCAGGGTTTTTTCTCCCGACGCCCACTTAGAGTCAGAGCCCTGGCCAGGGATGCTTCTCCTCCAGCCCTCGCCTCAGGTGGCCTCACCGAAACTAAGAGGGAAAGGTGGGAAACCACCAGGAAAACGCGTGAGCGGAAAGACGCCATCGGTAAGAAACAACAGGGCTGAAGGTTATTTTCCAATGGGTATCTAAACCCCAGCCACCAGACCAACCGGGACAGGAATTTAAGGGAAGAGCTGTGCCAGGGACTGACAAGCAGCAACCCTCACGCAAGTTCAAGGGGGCTGGCAAAGCGTCTCTGAACACCCCGAGTTCAGTGCCGGCCTTAATGGGGTTGTAGCGCTGCCGGTGCCATGGTTTCAGCCAAAGTCCTCGTTCCCACCTCCCTCCCTCTGCCCCATTTCAGCTCCGTAATGACCGGAGCCTTTGAAGATAAATGCCCAGTGACGCCAGAATGACGATGAGGACTTTGCACCGCTCCTGAGAGCAGGAGGGTGGGACACAGGCGTCAATGAGCCGGTGTTCCAGTGGGACGCAGGCATTGATGAGCTCCGGCACAAGACGGAGCCACGCAGGGCAGCGATAACCCTCACTCCAAACCCATCCCCGACCACCGAACCCCTCGGCGGGGCCAGCCCCAGCCTCCCCTTTGGGCACAGGCTGCGCCACCCCTGGGGAGAGAGGCGGGGGGATTGCACGGACAGATAAAAGTTGTTTTTCTGGACTAGTGGAGCAGCGTTTCTCCCCACCGCCTCCCACGCCACAAACACCCTCCAGCACCGCTCTGCGTCCTCAGCGCTGGGAAAAACAGGGTGAAGATAAACCCCGCTGGGGAGGCGTGCGATCCGTGCGTGGGTTTACAGTCCTAAACCAGAACCTCTGCAGAATAAACCCAAAATATTTAGAGAAATTAACCCAGATGACTTAAATAAGCACCTCATTTTCACCGATACATCTTATTTTATACAAAATAAACCCAGGGCTGCTGGTTTTGCTGCTATTCAGATTTTTACCCACCTACTCTGCTGGACCTTTGATTTTAAGAAGTTGGGGACTTTTTTTTAAGCTTTTGAAAGACACTGAGATGAAAAACATTTTTGCTCTTCCTTACCTGATATTTACAATAATTCTGGCTTCTGAAGTGTTTAATTTAAATCGCTAAAGTGTTTATCTTACCTTGATATACTGTCCCCTAACTGTACACTGTGGCACTCCACACAAAATTCAAAAGCTGCAGGATGATTTTTTTTTTTCCTTTCCCTCGTGTTAGTTTTCAGGTCACATTTTAAATTAACTTTTTTTTCCCCCCACTCCGGCCATGACTCAGCAGTGTTAATTTGCATCAGTCTGACACTTTGCATACAAGCTGCACAGAAGCTATTTAAATATGAAATGGTCAAATATTTTGTAGACCTTCTTCAACCTCCTTCTCCATTCCTCTACTACCAATTTCTTTTCTTCTCCACCCATGTTTTGGGGAGAAGGTTCCTGGAATTCCTGGTGCAGGATGTTATAGACTTTCGCTGTGTTTTTCCACATAATTATCACCTCCCTGCACCAGCACTCTTGGTGTTTGGATTTGCTGCCTCTTGCACTATCGAAAAAGCTTCCTGCTCAATACGAAGATGCAAAACTGATCCACTTTTGGGACAATTAGTAGATTTTAATAGTTTGTCTTCTGTAGATGCCAACAACTCTAGAGAAGGACTTTTGTCTTCTTGTACGTCAAGCCCGGTTTGCCCTAGTTGTCTAGCACTGCTCGTTATTAGTCACTTTGTTGGCCGGGAAGACCCCGGGGCAGCCCCAGAGAGGCTGGTGCTCGACTTGAGGGCGAGTTTGAGCTCAGCTGGGCGAGTTCTGCCTTGCTGCGGGGTAGCCACCACCACGGGAGCCACCAATGCCAGCCCCAGAAAACACATGGATTACAAAAAGTGGTGGTCAAATAGAAGAAATGATACAACGAAAGAAAAAATGCATTTGGAAAAGTAACTGGTGCTTGCAGTAACCATTTGCTGAAACATTTTAAAGGAAAGCTTTAAAATCCGTAGCCCCACATAGCACTAAACTTCGTTTTTTCATGGTAGGCATTTACTTGACAAAACCTCTCCAAAAGTAGCTTTCCTCAAAGTAAGTTTTAAGTGCTACAGTACCAGGGGAGAGAATCAGAACAAACTCAGCTGCACCACCTCTATTTCCGTCTGCATTCGTTTATTAACGCGGCAGGGGTTTACGCGTGGCCCAGTGCCATACTGCACCCCGCACCCCGGGGCTGGCCGGCCCCCAAAGGCTCCCACCGCACGGAGGGGCCACCCGGGCTGCGAGGAGGAGCCCACAGACCCCAGACCTCCCCGCGCTGCCCATTCGTTGAGCCGGCAAGGGACACCTGCCTGGCCAGACCCCAGTTTTAATCAACTGACGGTTATTTTGAACGGGAAAGGCAGGGGCAATTTCTTCAAAGCCCCTTGATGTCCCCATCGTGTGAAAACACGGCAGCACATTATTCCCCTCTTGGCTTGGCACAACCTATACTTTTGACTTTAAAAATGACTGTGCCGGTTTGTTGTTTGGTTTTTTTTTTTTTTTCATTTGGTTCTTGTTACCGATCATTGCCTTTTCCCTTATTACTGGAACAAACAGATTTGAACTACATTACATGCTGTTTTAAAGAGAGATAATGTCAAACGCTTTTGCTGTGCACTATCAGGGTTAAAGAAGGTTTACATAAGGCATCAGTTATATGTTAAGCATATATTATTTGAGATGGAACAACATATTTTTTTTTGCAGGATTATATTGGGCAAATACAATACCTGCAGCAGACGAGGAAGGACTGAATTAAAAACTCTGGAAGGTTTCTTTCTTAAAGGAAGCAGGACATTGATGGAGCAACAGTGCTAGATTACCAGTTTCTGCTGAACCAAGCTAATGCATCAGTTGGGGCAGAAGATGCGTTTATGACAGCCCGGATTGCCAGTAACAGACACCGGCACATCAGGCATGGTGTTGCAGCCATAAATCTCCCGCTGGCTTCCAGATACATATAAGCCCTACCACAATGTAAGGACTCAGTCTGGAAAATCACATCATCTTTGCAAGCCCAAGTCAAGCGGATCCGTTAGACTCCCAATTAAATGCAATTCTGCACTGATAAATAATAAACCGCAAGACAGCAGCCTGAGAAACAGCCCTTTTCATGAATAAGTTAAAAACTTTTAAGTAGAATATTAACTACAAAATGTTAAAACTTCTGCAAAGCGAAGTTCTAACTGAACTTCTTTTTTTTTTTTTTTTTACTGTGAAAAGTAAAACCCAATGTAATTACAGGGATAACATTTGAATATTATGCAAGTGCATGCTCAGGCCTTTTGGAAAGAACAAGGTCTCACATGTTCTTCTATTTTAAATGCCTGCTGCACCTCATGAAATCTCTGGGGAATGCGCTTAGCAAAAGGTGAGCTCAACATTTCCAAAATAACACACTCCGCACGACTGTACTCGAAAATTAAGGCTGTGCCGATGTTCGGCACAACTTGCACGTTCCCGGGCGGTGACCTGCAAGCCTGGCTCGGTTTGGCGGCGCTGCGATGTGACATCCCCTCCTGCATGAGCCGATCCCACGGTTTAACTCACTGGTAGAATTCTGACGAGGTTTTATTTGTCTTTTATCTTAAAAGGAGCATGAAAAGCAGAAGCCTGCAGCTCGTTCAAGGCACAGAGGGTACAGCAGCGCGAAGCTTTGGCTCCCTGCCTAGTTAGTGGGTTTTTGCATTTTCCCCCCTTTCACACACGCTGGTCATCTGAAACGCGTTTGTGATCCCTTGCGACCCAGCTAACCACATCCTGGCATAAAAACCATACAGTGGCCTTCCAGTATCTGAAGGGGGTGTACAGGAAAGCTGGAGAGGGACTTTTTACAAGGGCGTGCAGTGACAGAGAGAGGGCTGATGGCTTCAAACTGGAAGAGGGGAGATTTAGATTAGGTATTAGGAAGAAGTTCTTTACTGTGAGGGTGGTGAGGCGCTGGCCCCGGCTGCCCAGAGAAGCTGTGGATAGAATCACAGAAGTGTCTGGGTTGGAAGAGACCTTTAAGATCATTGAGTCCAACCGTTAACCCAACACTGCCAAGTCCAACACCGCCCCGTGTCCCTCAGCACCACGTCTGCCCGGCTTTTAAATCCCTCCAGGGATGGCAGCTCCACCACTGCCCTGGGCAGCCTGTCCCAAGGCTTGGTAGCCCTTCCAGTGAGGAAATCTTTCCTAATATCCATCCTAAAGCTCCCCTGGAGCAACTTGAGGCCATTTCCTCTTGTCCTATCGCCTGTTCCTTGGGAGAAGAGCCTGAACCCCCCCTGGGTCCCCCCTCCTTTCAGGGAGTTGCAGAGAGCGAGGTCTCCCCTCAGCCCCCTTTTCTCCAGGCTGAACCCCCCCAGCTCCCTCAGCCGCTCCTCAC
>VXBO01013498.1:218785-235599 GCA_013400135.1 Rhinoptilus africanus
TTTTTTTTTTCCTTTCCATTGCGGGGCTTTTAAGGAGGTTTTATTTTTGTATTTTATGAATCTTGTGTGTTTATGGGCTGGGTGGCGACGAGCCTCGCAGGAAATAGCGGCGGCTGCTCTGACCCGCGCAGCCCGGGCTGCCCGCCTGGGACACCGGTGTCTCCTGCCTCATGGGGGTCCCACCGTCCCCCTCGGGGATGTCGGTGTTCCTTGCATCCCCTCTGGCTCACTCCCCCTCCTGCACCCGCCGGAGCATCGGGAATTTTATAGCCACCAACTCAAGCTTTTCCTCAGCCTTGCAGGGAAGAGGTGATCTCAGCCAGAGAGGTTTGCAGTTGGCCTTTTGGGCTGGCGTGGGAGCAGGTTTCTGTCCAAGGAATCGAGGGCTAAATCCTCTCACTTTTTTTAAGCGTCTGCTTTCAAAATGGTGGCTGCTTCTCACTTGAAGTTCGCGATAACAGATGGCTGGAGCTCAAAGACATTAGTTGAAAGCTATAGGGTGTTTTTCACCACATGTCTTGCTAGTTTCCCTCCTAAAAAAAAAAATAAAAAAATCTGTGTGAGCGCCCTCCAACATGACAGGCCAAATCTCACTTTATGTAATCTCTATATACCATAAAGCGGCCTTTTAAAAAGCCAGGGCTCCTCGCTGGGCGATTCCCTGAGCCCCCGGAGATGGGGCAGCCTGCAGCATCCTGCTCCTCTGCGGCATCCCCGCCATCCGGAGCCAGGCAGCATCTCTGTGCAGATATTTGATTTTTGGGTCTGGAGACGGGGGGGGGTGAAATCTGCCCAAAGTACCTTGCAGACGGGCTGTGCGGGGGCCCAGGGATTCGTGTGCGTATTCAGGGCATAGTAAGGGCTCATGAAATAGCGTGCACCTTCTGTGCGGCCCACCAGCGTTTTCAGTCTCATTTAGGAGAGAGAACAAGCAGAAATCTCACAACTCGAGTAAGAGCATATGCTCTGGGAGACCTCGCTACATTGCATAAGCCTTCCCATTAAAGGAGCTGGCTTTGCGAGCGCAGCACATGAGTCAACAGCACAGCTAGACTTGTAACGTGGGAGTCACACCTACTCTTGGCTGCAGAATTATCCAGAGAAACAGAAGGTTAATAGGAACAAAATAAAGACTAAGGAACCCTTAAAGGTTAGTTACAGGATTTGATTCAATTGGCAAGAGGGGGGAAAAAAAAAGAAAGGAAGGAAATGGGTCAAGCCAAGGGAGAGAGTGTAGGGTAATGAGAAGCCACGTTGCCTGTCTCCCAAGGAAAGATGGTTCAGTTCAGATCAGTTAAAATGTGATCAATAAAACATTTTTCTTTTTCAAATTAGCTAGTTCTGCAGAGGGTCATTATTGATTACAGAAAGAAAAAGTCACTTGACTAATGAGAAAGAGAGTGGAGTGAGCTCCAGGATGCTTGAGAAATCCTAACACTGCATGAAAGCAGCTCTCGAGGGGGGAACGACTCCCCAGAGCACGTAAATACAGGTGGAGCAAGTGCCCAACACAGCATCAGTGGCAACAACCCATTCCTTGGCTTTGCTGCGGCCTTTGTAAGTCCTTATTTTATGTTGGGGCATTTTCAAAATTAAAACCGAACGAGGAGCACGTCTGTCTGTGATACCCGGAGAGCCCAAGCATCTCAGGTCCAGTCAGACCGTAGCTCATGTCCCGGTGCCGGCTGGGAGAGGCGCTAGCGGAGATGGGAGCAGCAGCAGCGGGAGAGAGGGGCTTGGCCCCCAGGCTGCGCAGGCACCTCACGCTCCTTAGTTTGACCAGTGTTAAGTGCCTAATTACCCTTAAGGACCTGGGGCTGCCTGATCTGCTGGAGTTGGCAGGAGCAGCCAGTGGCAGCTCCGGTTAGCTGGTCTGATCCAAATCTCACCGCAGCCAGTGGAAAGGTTCCCAGTGGGCTTTGGGTCCGGATCAGGAAACAGGGATATCCTGAACAGATGAATGCTCATCCACGGGGTTTTCAGTTTATAAAGATATTCCACTGAGCAAAACCTATCCTGATACCGAATCCTTACTGTAGGCTGGAGCCAGTTTCCGTACAAATTAACTGGGGGCAGTGCATTTTTATTTTTTTCAAGAATGCGGTGACCTTACTGGCTTCGTAAGAAGCACAAGAAAGACTACAGAAAGTCGTGTTTAGTTTCCAGGGTGTTATCTTTGTTTTTTTCCCCTAAGAAACAAGACTTCACATGGCCAAATCGGGTGTTGCTCGTGGTGCAGGCTTGCCTGCCTAAGGTTCACCTCAGTCCTAAATCTGTGCTGTAAAAATCGGGGATTACCAAGATGGGAGTGAAAAAAACCCTTGATAGCTCAGGGCTTCTGATCAGAGCTTATAGAAGAGCCCCACACGAGGCTGCCCTGGAACCGCTTTCCTTATTACATTGGTTTCTTGGCTCTCCTCCATGTATACCAAGGTCTAAGTGGAACATGTCCGTGGGGGAGGTGTTGGGCAACAGAAGTGATGTTTCATCCCTCGCTCTCAGTGCTTTCACAGAGGGAAAGATCATCTTGTGATCAAGGCACAAGACCAGGAGTCAGACGATCGGGGTTATTACAAAGTTTGATTTTGCCAATCTTAGTTAACAGCTCTGGCGCCTCCGAACGCAGAGGTGCTCGGGGAGCGTGCAGGTTGCCTGCTGCCACAGACGCAGCGTGTTTTGGGGTTCTTGTGCTGTTCTTGTTGCATGAGTTAACTGCTTGATGGATAGAGCAGAATAATGTACCAGTGATGAACTCCACTGTGATGGAGCCAAGGAACATTTAGTGGTCTTAGCCTGAAGTTTTTGAAAATGGCTGTTAGGGCTGATTTGTCCAGGATAGACTGGTAAGGGGTAATGGAGGGAGGAAGATGGAGCAGATCAGAATGGCCGGTCTCCACCTGCATCCCAAGCGAGAAGGCACTCGCACAGTGCTCAACCCGGCGCTCGAGGTAATGAAAATCACATCTCTCTTCTGAAGATCACCCGGTCATCTTTCCTAATGTAGAAAACCCACCGCGTGCCATCTGTCCTGCTAGAGGTGCACGCAGGGAGCCACATCGCCGTGCCTCTGTGCCAGCGTGCGTGACACGCGCTTGGGTCACGCTGAGCAGGAGAGGCCACGGAGCATCTTCCTCCTGGCGAGGCGCGTTTGGGCACGAGGTCTCAGCCTGTCCCTTCCCGTTCTGGGGCTTTCCCTGACTCCAGCCACAGCGGGGAAGTGGACAACACATCTGACCAAGCTTCTCCTCTGACGTACGGGGCCACGGGGCGGGAGGAAGGCAGCCTGAGGTGCTGTGTGGTCACCGGGGAGTAACAGGACATCTGTAGCAAAGTCAATGCCTCTTTTCCCCCTGCAGACCAGAGATTCCGTTTTTAGGTGCAGACCCCGAGTGGGGTCCCCGCAGGGAGCTGAGCCCGGTGTCTGTGCGTGCTGCCGATGGCGGCCTCTCCTGCTGCACCGTCTGGCACCGAGCCGCAGCACAGTCTCCAAGCGCTCCAGCTCCATCCCTGCCTTTCCCCCAGCATCTGCGATGGGGCCTGGCACAGGAGACTGCTCAGTTTTTCCTAAATCTGGCTGAACCGTCTCCCGGGAAATGGGAGTCAGCTTGCTCGCTATCCTGCTTGCATCAGTCCCAGGGTGGCAGGTGGGAAGTCAAAGTCCCGCTTTAGCTGAAGACACACAGAGGAGCTTTCATCCCCAAAATGTACAGGTTTGGAAAAGTTCACGGGGGGAAAAAAGGATGTTTCCTTATAGGGGAAAAAAAAAATAGACAATTCAGTAAATCAGATTGCCTTCTCTGTGCCCTCTTTTCAGGGGCAGACTTGCGGAGCTGGAGAAAGCTAGAGAGGAGGGAGAAATCCCAGCGGAAGAGGTCCTGCATGGCCTTTCAAGGAGGCGAGAGCCCGAGCGGTGCTCTGGCTGCAGGCGCCCTCCCTGCCCTGCCCGGCTCCAAACCACCGGTCTTGTGATTTCTTTTTTTTTTTAATTCTTATTATTTCAGTCCCATGATTTTGTTTTTGCTGTTTCTAATTCTTTGCCTTGGGGAAGGGAGGCAGGGAACAGCCCAGGATTTGTACTGCCATGGGTTTCTGGGTGTCGCGGGCCATAATCTGACATTTAACTGACGAGGCATTGCCATCCAGGCTGCAGAAATCAGATTTTGTGATAAATGACGGGCAGCGCAGTTCTCCTAATGAAGCTGTGTTTTCAGCATAGCTAGTGGTTTCGCTTCTATTAATTTCACTATTTCACTTCTTTCCTTCTCTTTATCCAAGCAGGGAAAAAAATCAATCAATCATCAGCCTCGCAGCAGAAATTGTGGCGTTGTATTCACTTTCGGGCAGTTGCTAAGACATCTTGGTGGAGTGCAAGAATGTACTTGGCCAATGACAGGTAAAGATTAAATCCTGCATCATGCTGAGTCTCCAGAATTGACGGCATTGCATTATTTCTAGGTAATTTTAATGGCACTGAGAGGTAGAGTTTTAAACTTACACGGTGCTTTTCATATTAAAAAGTCCCAGAGCACTTTACTAGCAGATTTTCAACTGTCCAGAGAGATAAAATATGACAATTGAGTGATAGCATCGGGAATAAAAGTAAAGAAAAGCCTTATATTCTGACCGCTGGGGGAAGGGGGCATCTCGACAGATGTGCATATATATCTACCCGCGTCATACGCCCTTGTGAGAGACGCAAGAATGAGCACTCGTGTCTAAATTTCATCTGAGAGCAAGCTCAGAAATGCCCCCGTGCGCCCACCCGACCCGTTGCTGACCTCCTCCTGTGCCAGCTTCCTCTGCTTCCCCATCTCACTTCCCCCGCGGGACACGGGCGCCGGCGGTTCCCCCGCGGCCGCGCCGACCTGGAAGTCTCCCCCACCCCTGAGTCACCCCTCTCCTCCTCAGCTGCCCTCCGTACGTGGCCCTGAGCAGGCTCTGGGGGGTTTCCGTGTCTTGCAGTTGGGAAGAAACAAGCTAGGAGGGTGGTGGCGAGGGATGGTGGATCACGAATGTCCCATGGGCGATGTGGCTGTGCTCCTGCCTTGCCTGCCACCTCCTGCCAGCCCTGGTGGCATCACTGCAGTGCTGTGGTGACTTTCTTCACCGCTGTTCTCAAGCAACAGGGAGAATGGAAATAGAAGCTCCTGCCAGGGAATTTCCACCTCAAATCGGTAATGTGTGAGCAGTGGGAATGAGATGCCAAAAGATTTTTTTTATTTTATTTCTTTTTTTCTGGAAAGTTGGCTGTCTGGATGTGTGATTTGGTGGTGGGTGTGGTGACCCCGGCACTGCACACACTCATGCTCGTAAACGTTGCTAATTGATGAATAAAATGACAGCCAGGGCTGACCGTCGGAGAGGCAGGAGCGACCGCCGCAGCAAAGGCGGAGTGCGCTTCAGAGTGTTCTTTGCAAACAGGCATAGAAAGTATTTGTCTTTTAAAAAAAAAAACCTGCAAGAAAACTAAAACTAAAGATCTCCCACTAACTTTCTGAGGAAGTTACTTTCTGATGAAAATAGTTTGGTATCCAAAATACACACGGATAAGCAGCCCGGAGGAGGTCACGGCAGTCAGCTGAACTGGTCCTGTTACTCAGCACTCTGACACGCTCCAGGAGGGGTTTCGCTGGAAATCTCTGTCAGGTTTCACGATGGAAGATCAGGCTAAATAAAGGTCTTCCACCTCCATAATTCCGGCAGCTGAATTTCAGCACAGTATCTAGTCACAATGTGACACGGCTTCTCAGATTGAAAAGCTAACCTCAAACCTCTCTAATTTTGGTGATGCTGAGTTGCAGCCAAAATGATTAATGGAGCAATCTCTGCTAAGGTGCGTTGTTCCTGAGGCCGCCTGCTTTGTATTTCCCCCCAACCTATCTCTGAAGATCATCTGAAACGAGTCCTGGGTTTGGTTAGCTGACAGTGATAAAATCCGCTTTTTTAAAAATCTGTCTTCAGGAAGTGCCTTTTGCTGTGCTTTAGCAGCGGGAGGGCTGAGGGCTGGACGGTGGCAAAGCCACAGCACCGGGCTTCCTGGCCCAGCACTGTCATTTCCAGTGAAACTGGGGTTGCCAGAGGCGTTGAGCTGGCCGTGTCATGCTCTGGGCATCCTGACAGCTCCTCGCTGCTGGCCGGGAACAATACCAGCATTCCCAAGGGATGGCTAGCAAAAATCAGTGCGTTTTAATATTTCCGATAAGTTTATTAAAGAGTAGGCAAAGTTGGTGGGCTTCAGCCAGCTGTTTATGCCATGGGATGTTTTATTTCCATGTGCAGTCCCTGATTCCTCACTGCCCCGGTGCAGTTATTGGTGGGATGGCTAGCAAAAATCAGTGCGTTTTAATATTTCCGATAAGTTTATTAAAGAGTAGGCAAAGTTGGTGGGCTTCAGCCAGCTGTTTATGCCATGGGATGTTTTATTTCCATGTGCAGTCCCTGATTCCTCACTGCCCCGGTGCAGTTATTGGTGGGAACCAGGTGCCCCCGAAGGGATTCTCCCTGAGGGATTCCCCCCGGGTGCTGCTGAGGGCAGGGGCGTCGTGGTGGCGGGGAAGGGTTAATGAGGGCAGGAGCTGGTCACAGGGCCGGTCCCTGGAAGGGGATGCTGTTTGTGGGGGAAGAGGAAAACCTGTCTGGGGCGTGGGAGAGGCTTGGAGGGTTGTTACTCTAACCAGAAGAGATTAGGAGAGCGGGACGGGCGATGTCCAATCTTCTGGCTGAGGTTTTCAAAGGGAGTTGCTCTTAAGGAGGACTTCCTCTGGGAGGAAGAGAGACATGGAAATGATCCAAACCCTCTGCTGAGAAAGAGGGTGAGGCCAGACGGGATTGATTTGGGACTTTATTTGGGTGTGAGTGGAGTTGCCTGGTCGCGGGGAAGCACCCGGAGCGGGAGGATGAAGATAAGCTGTGGGCAGAGGGTGCTGGCTGGAGCCGGGCCCGGGGCTGCGGCGGGACGTGAGTCACCATCCACACCTGCAGACAGCACCTTGGTGCCTGGAGCCGGGGCAATCTTTGCTGCTGAACTGTTCCTTTTTCTTTTCTTTTTTTTTTAAATGTAAATAGGAAATGACTTCTGCAGCTGAGTCTTTGCGGGCACAGGGCTATAAAAGGCACTGCCATTTTACATACCACACTTCAGCTTGAGAGAGAGGAAGGAGGCTTTGCTAATACAGTCACGTAGTTAATAAGCAAATATATGTGGCTCCATAGGGCTTGAATAACTTTTGGAAGCAAAGTAGTTACGAGGGCTGAGTCCTTTGCCTGCTCTAAATGATTAAAAATAATTGGTTTTTATTTCCCTTACGAAGGCGCACAACCCAAGTGTTTCCGTATGACATACCTGACTCTGGCTGTCTTTGTGGCTCGTAAGGAATGAACCTGTTGCCGTCATCTGCTGGATCCATCAGTTGCCCCTGGGCCACCCAGCTGGTGGGCTGGCGAGTGAAAGCCGAGGGGGCCCATTTCCACGGCAGCCCATCATAAGGGTGTGATTCATTGGCTTTCTAGAAATGCAGGGATCTAAAAGAAGTCAAGAAGGAAGTTTTCCTTCTCTGTCTCATTCTACATTAAGAAATAAGGCAACTTGGGTTCTCCCGTTAGGGAAAAGGGAAATTTGGCACAAAAAAGCCCCTCCCTACCTCCACACATCTCTGCACCACATGTCTCCGCTTCGCTATTCACTTGTTTTGACATAAAGTACTTTCCCAAAAAAATATTAGTCACAACTTTGGCTTCAACCAGCCAACTCTTAACCTTCCTCAAAACAGTTTGAAATGGGTGACGTTAGCGATGTGTGATGGCGCTGGGGACGGGTGGGTGGATGCAGCGCTTGTGGAAGCTTCTGCATCCAGGTTTGGGAGCCCAAAACCTGGGGGCTGCGGTAGGGGGGGTCCTGAAGGAGCTGCCAGCGGATCAGAGGGGCTTTGGGGGGTCCCTCGCATAAGAAAAACTGTGAGGATGGAAAACATCTGGGAGTAGCATCGTGGGGACGCTTACGGGAGCTTTGTCAAGGGAGGCTGAGAAGCCGGAGTGATGACTGTGGGATAAAGTTGACTAATGTGTGCTGATGGGTGTCAGATTTGAACTAGCTGCCTAAAATCCTGTTTTCAAGCAGTAACTGCTTTATCAAGCCGTTTGGCACCAACGGGAAGGAAAAAAAATCCCCAAGTGGCATGTTGGATCAGATGCAGGTTCCCAAGAGTTCCTGGGAAGGAAGGAAGGAAGGAAAGAAGGGACAAGGGATGTTTGGGATAGATGGAACTGTAAAACTATATTCCAGGCCTGTAGCAGCTGCACACACAAGCAGGCTCGCAGTCGCTGTGGGATCCAGGATGAAATGAGCCCTGCCATCCCCTGTGCTTCCTCGAGTAATTATTACATGTGTTGCACCCTAATGAGAACCTGCTCCATTTTCTCATCCCTCCACTCGGCTGCTCTTTCCTCATGGCTGCTCCTTCAGAGCTCTTCTTCGTAAAACCCATCTGGCAAAGGGCTTTTATTTCATTTTTAAAAGGAGAAATCTTTGGAAATTAGTAGTTTTGCTGTGCGCTATTATCCTCTAATTTGGTAATAAGTCTGTAATCATGGCCACGCAGAACGACGAGAAGAGCCAGCCCGGAAAGGTGCCCCTCCGGGTTTCCCAGGCGCAGCAGCCGCAGCGTGCCCTGATGGAGCAGGGATTCCATGGCTGGTCTCCAGGAATGGCAGGGAGGAGATGGACCTTCCAGCAGCGGCAGGAAGGACCTTGGTGAGACTCTGTACTGGCATAAATATGAAATCAGCAATTCCCAGCAACGACACCAGACGGAAGGAATGTGACCACGTACCGATAATGTAAAGCCATTCTTGAAACAGAGTCAAACACGGGTCGTTGGTGAGAAACCCCTGAAAGACGAGGAGCTGCCATGGGCAGCTCGGGGCAGTTGCTGCCTGACGATGCTGTCCTGGGCAGCGGGGCAATGCGGGCCACCGATTGGAATGCCTGTCCTGGTTCAAATCCTTCCAGTGTAGCAGAGGAAGGACAGTCCAGCATTCAGATAGGTGGTAAGACCGTGTTTTACAGATGGAAAGGATGTCAGGATGTTCCAGCTGGCCGGCCCCTTCCACCGGCTGTAGTAGAGAGAATCTGTATGACGTTAAGATTAAGAAATGCTAATAAGAAAAAAAAAAAAAAAAAGTAAATCAAGGCCAGGTAGGTGCCAGGGTGGCAGCCCCTGTTTCCAGAGTCTGTGCCCAGCCTGTGACTCTGCTCGGGGACGGCTGACACCCAGAACGGCTGTTTGAGCTGACGGGGAGCAGCCAGAGCCCTGTGGGATGGGTGCTCCAGGCAAGGTGCAGGGCACCGGGGACGCTGAGCCTGGGGCGGTCATAAAGGAGCCTTGTCAGCCCTGGGAAAAGGAGTTTTTTCTAGAGGGAAGGCAGGGCTGGCTCTGCTCCCAGGGTGGGAGCCGAGGGGCAGGAGCTGCCGGCGGCCCTGGGGGTGTCTCTGCAGAGCGTCCCCGCAGGAGGAGACGGCCCCGGTCGCAGTGACAGCCCCGGGAGCTCGCGTGATAATCCCTCTTCTGTGCTGTTCTGGCATAGCGCAGGGCTCTGCAAAAGCCGATTTCTCTTTGCCTAAGCGAAACCCTGCAGTGTTTTTGCTGCACGACTGTGTGCACTGAAAGAGGAGGGAAAAAGGAAAACCTTTGGAGAAATATGTCTATAAATAGCAATTTAGCTTGACAACCCCATCCTTCCCCAAAGAAGTCAAGAGAAAACAACAAGTACCATCCCTTTGCTAGGGATACTTTCTGCTCAGGAGCATTTTTCAAGGCTGTCCCTTGTGCAGATGAGTTCTCGGGATGCCGAGGAAGGTGTGGGCTGGGAGCGCGGCCCTTCCAGCCCCTAATTACAACCTGCTGCTCTCGGGGCTTCTGCCCAGCCCGCTGCCGGAACAGGATTTTTCCCACTTCCAGCACTGCAGAGCAGCAAATCAGTGCAAACATGCAGCCTGCTGACTGCAGCGTGCGGTGCTGAGCCACACCTAAAAAAGGAAAAAAAAAAGGACTTCCAGATTATTAGATTTGAAAGACCATAGTGGCTAATTGCGTTCTGCATCACCTGGCTTCCCGGGCAGGAAAGCTGCCAGTCTGCCGGGGCTGGTGGCCGGTCGGGCAACTGGTCATTCCCACCCTATTAAAAGGGCTGTATCTTTACATCATGCCGCCCTTCCAGATTGCAAAGTGGTGGCAACAGATGCCCTGCTCTCAGCAGAGCCAAGCCCCGAGTAAACCCCTGGAAAGCGCCGTGGGAAGGAGAGAGGGGTGGATCTGGCTTAGGTTAGAAATAGGGTCTATTCTCAATAACACTGGAAACTGAGTCCCGGTGTAGGAGAGGTGGATGGGAGACGTTCCCTGCGAGGGTGATAGGGAAAGCTGAAATATGAGTCCCGATGGCAAACTGGAGCCGGGGATGTCTTTGCTCAGCACTGTGGCTGGCTCAGGGATCCCGGGGAAGCTCCAAGCCTCGAGAAGCGAGGGACTAGGAATGCGGAGTAGGGTATGATGGAAATGAGACAAAGTCATCGCTTCCCAAAACCTTCACAGTGAAGGAAACACCTCCCACTGTCTGGAGGATCCATGGGAATATTATAATATTTGTTCCAAAAACATGACTGGGTGGATACAGAATTACTGACGCAGACACAAGCAGCTAATTGAATTCATACGTAGAAGCCCTGGACACCATATGGCCTCAATAAAACGTGGGTCCGTAGCTGCTTCTTAGCAGATGGTTATTCATTTTCATAATCTTAAATCAAAAGATCATTTTTATATCTGGAGATCAAAGGCACTTAATGTCTCCTTGGTGGAGGTTTATAAAACGAAACCTCTGTCCTCTGTTTTGGCGTTACGTGCGAGGCAAACGGGGGGTTTTCCCCTGAAACCTTCGCAGAGGCTCCGGGCAACCACATCTGGGCAGCAGCTGCAGATGTTCGCAGCTCTTCAGGGCTGGGACTGTATTTTCATTATACAGACGCGCAGTTTATAAAATCGGAAGGGACAGTTGTAACGAGCCTGTGTGGTCATTTATATTTCCCCAGATTACTGGGATATAGGCCATGTGAATATTTTGCGATGAAATTATTCTTTTTTCCCCCTTAGGAAAAAAGAAAATAATGCTGGAAGCACCGTCCGACCTCTCGGATCCCACGCTCAGCCCCGCGGCGCGGTTGTGTCGGGCCAGCGCCGTGCGTCCCCCGGCATCCCCGTGGGAGATGAGCCCACGGAGGAGCGGAGCGAGTCTTGGACTCCTCTGTCACCGTGTGCGAGGGGGTGGGCGAGCGCTCGCCCCCGGGGCTGCGCGTCAGCGCCGGCCCGGAGAAGGGGGCGAGATGCCTTAGCGTGGAAAGTACTTCCACACCCACCGAAAAAAAAGCCTCTCGGATAGACCTGATCTTTGCCACCTCAGAGCGAAAGGTGTGTGGTTGCACAGAGCGCCGGAGGTACGGCTCGCAACAAATTGAGTCCTGTTAATAAACCTCATCTTTGCAGCAGCAGCTCCCTGCGTGCTGATGCGCAGTTCTCCTCGGCGCGAAGGTGTAACCGAAACGCGCCGCCTCTCCTGCAAACCCACACCGCCGGGATGCTCTTTGCACTTCAAACGCTGCTGCCCGCGGTGCGCGTTTGCGCGGCGATGAGCAGGCACGGCGGAGAGGCAGCAGGGCCCTGCCACGGCGCGGGTTTTGCCTGCCAGCCTCGCCGCCTCGCCTGCAATATGGAAATGATCCTCCCCAGCAGACAGCGGAGTCCCACCTCGGTTCCCATTCACCTGGAGATGAAAGTGCTCTGGCTGCCAGTGTAGGCGGGGCAAAACTATTTAAAAACCTCATTAGAGAAAGTATTTGGGGAAGACAGCAACACCCTCAGTTGTGGTTTGCTCCAGGACTTCTCAGCCAGATCACTTCTGATACTGAGGGAAGGGCGCTGTGAGAGACATTCCTGTCAACTCCTGCATCTCCTAGGGATGCCTTGGGTGTGCTTTGCCTCCTGGTCCGTCCCGGTGGGCTGTATTTGCTACGTAAATACGGGCACGTTCCCCTCCAGGTGCTGTTTAGGTGAGGAGCCCGGCTGCAGCGTGGCACCGGGGCTGCCGGAGCGCTCCTGTTCCGCGCCGGAGGAACGCAGTCAGCAGAACTGTGTGTAATCTTGATTAGGCACAAATCCACCGTAACTATTTCCTATTCCATTTAATTCCTGTTCATGCTTATTTCAGCTGAATTTGCGGCAGGAGTAATGCCCAAGCCACATCTGGCTCGTGATGCACATGGGATCAGAGCGGGAGTTTGGGAGGAGGTGGATCTGGATGCGGAGGTCTGGCTTCTTATTTAGAAAATGACTGGTTGCATTCTCCCACGGCTGCTCCAGACTACCCCAGAGCTTAATGATATTCCCGTCCAAGTGTTTTTTGAGTCTGCACAACTAGGAAACAATCTCGTGTGTATGGTTTGTCTGGCTTGTTACGAAGGAGCCTGTGCACCTGCATCTCCTCTACCGCCTGCATTTTCTTTGCATCCCATTTATTCAAAGGGGTCAAATGTTCATTAACTCGGGCCGAGTTCGAGTGCCAAGAAGCCCTTTTCCTCTCCCGGTGCAGTCAGCCATCTGCACACCTTAAGCAGCCCTTGGTTTATCGGGACAACTGCAGCTCTCAACCAGCTGTGGGGCATCCTGCTCCCTCGCGAGCACCTTCCTCGCTTGATCCCGTAGGATCACGCAAGCCTACAAAGAGCCGGCTGGGCTAAGCAAGTCCACAGGCAGGACACGGGCTGCTTCTCCCTTATCTCCGGCCGCGGGAGCTGCTGGTGACCCTGCAGCAGTTCAGCTGGGTTCCTCGTGCCTGCGCCGCCCGCCAGCTTCGCTCCCAGCCAGCCTCCCACGCCGACCCGCTGCGCGCTTCACGAGCCCCGACGAACAGCCTTCGCTCTGCCGCTGCTGCTGAAGATAGTTACGGTTTGAGCCAAGTCCCCCTGAACCGACGACCACGCGCCGTATGCGCCGTCAGCACGCGGATGGCACAGACCTTGTCCAACTGGCTCGAGGCTCGGAGGTCAAGGTTTAACTCCTCCGTGTCCTGACGTGAACTGTAGGAGCAACAAACTCCTGGTCTCTTCTTCCGCCTGTTCTGGCTTTATTTTGTTATTACTTTTAGGGAGGAATTGTAATTTTTTTAGTCCAGTTAGCAAGTTCAGAATACTTTTTATGTTAACATTTGACTCAGATATAACGTAGTTTGGCTCTGTAGCTGTTGTTATCTGCGTCCCTCAGAAAGAATAACAACACCCCAGTCCTGGTGGTATTGATTCCTGCTGGGATACGTGGATGCCAGTGAAAAATAAATAATGCTGTCATTAAAAGCTGTGGTATTTTCCAAGTCGTAGATCTAAAGGCACCCTACTTTCTTTGCTTTGCATACTTGCAGAGCACCGTCCTTTCTGCTTTTCAGATATGAAAGCCGAAGCAGAGAGACATCTGATGAGGCTTCATCGCTGACTCACTGTTTGATGTTTGGCAGGAGGAGGAATGTGATCAGATACCATTGTGCAAAGCATCCACCAGACGACTCCGTCACTCCGGAGGAGAAGGGAGCGACTCCTGCTCCTGGGTTGGCAGCCTGAGGGTCTGGGCAACCCCTCGCCACCCCCTGCCCCACCGGAGCTCCTCAGCCCGGGGACAGAGGCAGGGGACACGCGATGCCGCCTTCGAAATGGCTCGGAGGCCAGGAGCAGAGGGAGGCTGAGGGCTGCGGGGCTGTGCACGCCTGGAGATCTTTCTCACGAGATGGTGCAACCCGCCGGCGGGGAACTGGTTAAACGGCGTGAGCGCCGCGGCTGCCTGGGCTTGGCTGGTGCCAGGCAGGGCAGGACGTCCCCGGCACGCCGGCGGGTTTTATTAAACAGAGTATCAAAGTGGGCTAAAGTCTCTTATTACGAATTGTAATGTCCACAAATTTTGCCACTTCCAAATAGTTTCCACCTACATATTCCTCCCACCGGCTGCTGGCAAACATCTCGGCTCGGAGAGGGGAATGGCTTTCATTTGAATAGTCCTGGGGCGAGTTTCACCGAGCGGTGCCAGCGTCGCACCCGCAGCTCCAGGTAGCCGGCAGCTACGCGGGGCAGCGCTGTGGGGGGGCCCTTCACTCTCCCGGGGCTGCGCCGAGACAGCGGCTCTCCCTAGGTTTTCCCAGTGTTTTATCCAAGCGGAGTCCATGCTTGCCTAAACCAATGCAATTAAGCAGCGATGGGCGCGCATACTTGCAATAATAAATCTCGACTCATTCTGACTTGCGGAGGATCCCTTCCATGGCGGCGGTGAGCGCGGCCAGCGGGGCTCTTGAGAGAGTGAGTCACACGCAGCTGAAACCACCAGACTTCACGCTAAATTCAAGCTTTTGCAACTACCTCCAGGCTACCAGAAGGACGAGGCAGAGCCTTGGTGGGCAACAAACCGCTCCTGAGTCCCACAGGGACTTAACTTTCGGGATCCTGCCTTCCGCTGAGGGCTGCGGGGTCTCCTGCACGTGCCTCGGACAGTACGGTTGGGAAATTAGACGTGCAGGTCTCCCGGGAGCTGCTGATCCCGAGCGCTCCTGGCTCGATACATCCCACGTGGACCAAGATGCTGCAGTGCCGCGGTGAGGGGTGGGCCTTGGATGGAGGTCGCCGAGGACCTTCCCCTCCGACCCCTCCGGCCTGGCCGGGAAGAAGAGCCGATATGTTGACTGAGCACAGGCTGGGCAGGGAGCGCACCCCGCTCTCTTAGAGACGCTTTGGCTCCTATGGAAACTTTTCCTTCTGCAAAATGGGTATTAATTATGGGAGGCCTCGAGGCCATCCGTCAGATGCCGGGGACCGGCGGTGCGCATGGAGCACCTCCCGCACGGCACAACCCCAGCGTCCAGCCGGGGCCGCTGGGCCCAGACGTGGCTGTTCTTTCACCTCCGATGCCAGAAACCTGACACGGGATTGCTGGAAATGAGAGAGAGGGAGAGTCAGCGATTTGATTACAGGCCACAGGCACATGCCTGGCCTTCATGGATATATTAAGTAAGAGACATTTTAAAACAAAACCACCCTCAGTAACCTTATCGTAAGCTCGAATCCACAACCCATCTGTTAACTCCCGGCGCTGCCCACATAGGCTCCCGTCAGACGTCGGTGCCAGGGATTTTCGGAACGTTTCCCCCCCAAATCGCCGTGGTCGGGAGGGGACGGTGGCGGGGAAGGGTCAGGTCCTGAGGCTCGCCCCCCCCAGCCCACCCTCCGCACACCTTCAAACCGACCCCAAACCCTCCCCTTCTGCCTCTGTAAATAACTGCAAATCCCCCTTGGACGCGAGCTGCCGCTGTCCCGTGACTCTCAGCCCTTCCAAAAGAAGCGCCCAGGAGCCCTGCGGCTCCACGGATGGCCGTTTGAAAAAAAAGGAAGAAAATTAAGCCTTTTTACGCGTTTTGCTACTGCCTTAATCGCAATGTTGTAAAGGAGCCCTCCCCGTAGAAATAATGCGGCAAACAAAATCAAGGAGGCAAATTGATGATTGCATCAGCCCTCGCTGGTGAAAACTGATCCCCAGGAAAATGTAATCCAACTCTCCAGCAATCTCACTTGATGCCCAAGAATGTAATAACTTCACTTGGATCCTCTTTTTAGGGGGACTCCTAAATCCTTGGCAACGTCCCTTAAGGTCATGAGTAAATCCTGATATGGAGAATTGTTTGGCAAGCACGAGAACAGTAAAAGGGCTAAATAATTGGGGATTACCTCTGACCCTGATTTGTAGCTCACCACCCACTGCAGGAATGTACCGAATATCTGAAAGAGCATGCAGGAGTCAGACAATTCATGGGCATGAAACTGTCCACGTACACGTGGAGTCTGAACTTAAAATGCAGAGCAGGTTGGCCCCAGACATCATTTTTCATTAGCAATCAGCTGCAGCAAGCTCTAATTATTTCTGTTGCCTCGGACAGAGGGTCAGTGATGGGAGAGGTTACAAATTGTACGTATTTTTTCCCCCCTTTGTTTGGAAAATAACAACTTGGCTCTTCAGGGCAGAGAGAGAATGAACCGTCCGGTTCAGTCCCCGTTATCAGGGCTGGTTACTTTCCCCTGCTCTGCAAGGACAAACCCACCGGTTTCATCTTTTCTGATGGTTCTTGCTGAATTTGTTCGGTGCCCGTACGGAAGACAATCTCTGCTTTGAGCGGTTTGCGGCCTGGAGCTGCGATTTACACTCAGGGCTTCGTTTTCAGTCCCTAAGTCCTCTCTCCTCTGCGCTGGGCTGGGTCGCAGCATCACCGACCCTTGAGACCGGTGACCGGATCAGGGCCACAAACGCCAGGTTCGCGGGCTCAGACGCAAAATACCGAGAAGGCCGTAGCGAGTGGGACAACCTAAGCGTCTGCTTTTGGGGAGCTGTTTGTCGCTGACGCAGTGTTCACGCTGGAGATGGAGCTGGGATCTTGTAAAGAGGTTTTTTGGGTTTTTTTTTTTTACAAACCTTACATTTACAGCTAGCAGATTTCTGCCAGGCCCCCACTTCCTTTAGGATTTCTCCTGGTAACGACACGCACCTGGGGATGGGGTGAGCCTTAAAAGGCCTGTTTTCCTCGCCCCCGTGACAAATCTCTGCGCTCTCACGTAATATCTCCTGACCTCAGATTCCTCCCGAGGTGGAGCGGACGGGGACTCCGCGAGGCGATAGCAGAGGCTCCGTGCTGGAGTTCTGCTCTTACCTTATCTCGGTAAACGCACTTTTTATCTGATGAGCTTG
>VXBO01013498.1:244106-283231 GCA_013400135.1 Rhinoptilus africanus
CCCCCCCCTCCACGCTCCAGACCTTTCCCACCGCCCTTCTCCGGGCACTTCATGGCACTTGAGAAATATCCAAATACCTCCCAGTGGCAGCCGGCCAGATAAACACTGCTAATTGGCCCCTACATTGAATATGTCCGTTATCAGCCCCGGGCTCAGTGGCCGGGCAGGCAGAGTCTTCGCACTGTTAGCCATGGTGGGTGCGATGGAGGGCGGTGGGATAGGGGTGCCCACCCCCCAGGACACCCCACTCCCATGCTGGGGTTTTAAGGAACGGAGGGTAATATTCCTACCTAGCATTTTGAAATAATTTATTTCTACCCGGCATTTTGAAATAATTTATTTCTTACACGTTTTGCTTTCTCCCAGGCATGTTTTTGCTCCAGGCACATCACTCTACGGAGTCAGCTTTTGCCATTACGCCCAGTGCTTTTGGAAATGGTCAAACAGCAAAGCTCTGCCTGGGAAGGGCTTTTCACTGCATGTGCCTTGTTAAAATCTACAAAACCGGGGAGGGCTGGGTAATGCCACACACCTGAGGGGAAGCACAGGAGTTTGTGATGAGTTTGCAAGAGGCAACACCAAGGAATGCCTGAAAATAGCCAGGTAGATCCTCCATCTCCTCGTCTGCGTGCTGCTGCCTTCAGGGAAGCAGGAGCTGGACAGGATCTGTTCCGGGCTGGTTGTTCCTGGTCTCCTTGTACCCAACTCGTTCCACCCACACGGAGCTGTCGATCCTGCCCGGGACTCGGGCTGCCGGCAGTCCTGCGGCACGGCTGGGTTAAGGCAGGTCTGGTTAAGGCAGGTTGGTGTGTGCCGCGGGATGCCGGACCCTTGGCCGGCTCAGTGCTGTCCCGCGTCTGTGTGTGTCCGTCCATGTCCCCCTGGGCTGTGGCTGGGGACCCCCCTCTGCGGGGTGAAAGTGCTGCCCGAGGAAGAGCTGGGTCAGTGTCTGCAGCCTCGGGCTCGTCCCCAGAGGTCCATTCTCTTGGCTCTCCCCACCTCTGCTTTTCCTTCCATTACCCAGGGCGAGATGCCTCTTTATTGTTTTCTGAACAACAGCTCGGGCCAGGAAACGGTGGCAGCGGCCTGTCCTCAGCAGAGCTGTCCCACAAGAAGGAATAATTAGCTTTCTCTCTGCAATACAGCTTTATCCCTCCTTCAGCCCATGGTGCTGCTGGAAGTACTGCAGCGTTCCCGTCTCCCGTGCCGGGCTCTCCCGGTAGCCTCGCTGTGTGCCTCCTAGAAAAAAGGCAAAGATGTATTCTGCTTCGAAAGTACTGATGAATATGCAAACAGTTAGGCCTGAAATATTACTTATCCTTGTCACGGGGTATGCACGGAGTTCATACTGGCACTTTTGCCGGAGGATGTATACAACGCGAATGGGGAGCTGAGCAGCTTATAGAAGATTTAACTCTTATTTCTATTCTTGACGCCGAATCATTAATAAGGTTATGGCCATGTTCAGGGCCTTTCCCCGCGCTCTCCTCCGGCTGCAGCGGGGGTTCGGAAACCTGCTGGCGGAGTTCGACTCCAGCCATCGATTGGTGCGCAGCGGGGGTAATATTTCATCCCGAATGGAAGCAGTCGCTGATGATTATCGCGTGGTATTAGCACATGTCGTTGTGAAACTGGTGTGATTCGAGATGAAATGTGACCTATGGGCATAGGCAGTTACATTTTAATGTATTCTAGCTGCATTACGCTGCGCGGGTAACGCCAGGGCTTGATGATCTATCACTGTTGCCGGTACCATGCTGATTAAAAACCCCAGCTCGCTCCTGCTCCCATTGAAACCAGTGGGAGGTCTGTCATTGCCTTCAGAGAGCGCTGGACCGGGTCCAGACTTCCCTTCACAGCGTGCATTATTCCATAGGATTAAAGAGGCGCAGGGAGTGGGATTCCTGATCCCTGCCAGCTTAGATGTTTGCCTTGGAGCTGGCAGGGACACGAGGTTTCAGACCGACCTGGTTTGGGTGTCTACGCAGGGAGGAGACAAGCGGTGTTTTCTCCGCCGTGGCTGCAACAGCCGTATGAGCAGCAGCTGCAGAGATGCCAAAGTATTACGTTCCTGAAGGTCAGCGAAGGTTGGGGTGCCGCTCTGGGGGTGCAGTTCAATGTGGGGTCCTGGGCAGCCCTGGAGCATCCCTGGGCACCCCCTTGAAGGAGCATCCCTGGTGGCACGGGGACAAGGCAGGCAGGGAGGCCCCTAAGCGGTGTCCGTACAGTCGAAGCACGCTGGAGCCCCGGCTCGCAAATGAAAAAGGCTGAAAGTGCCCCAGGAGCCTTGGAGGAGGCCCTGGCTCTGTGCACGACGGTCAGGAGTTGGCTGGGGAGGGGTTTTCTCTGGTTCTTGGTTTCAAACAAGCGTTTGACCTCAAAGCCGTACCGGCTGCTCTGGGGCTGAATTCCCCTGGTGCTGTGGGAGGGCTCCTCGGGGCACCATGGTGGCTGCAAGCGCAGATCCTGCCGGGCCCTGCCCGTCCCTGTCCTCTCGGCCGAGCCTTGGGCTGGAGGATGACTCAGGGCCCCGTGCAGGAAAGGCTGCAGAGGGAGGGGGGTGGCGGTGACCCCCCCACCATCGCTGCTGGGGAACTGAAGCAATCTGTTTATCATGGAAAAACTGCTCTTTGCAGCAATTCAAATGGAAACTTCCCAGAATGACTGTTGCAGAGCTTTCCCCTTGAATCACCGCGCCTCCGGAGAGCCGCTTTCTAAGACGATGCCCTCGGGAAAGCTGTCATCGGCCTTGGCGGCGCTGCAGTGGCTCCCTCCCTGCCTGCAGCACGGCCAGGCTTGGTCTCTCCGCAGACCCGTTTCTATCAGAGCATCTCTGCTGGCTTCGGCTGGGCGGCAGCATCTGACGAGCAAAAGCAGGTCCAGGAGTGCAGAATCCCCTAAGGGCCACGGGCTGGGGCTCAGCTCGGGGTGTCCCATCAGCTGTACCGCTTAGTTTCGGAGGATAACGGGCCAGAGGACACTGGTCAGCCCCAGCACCCCACAGCAGGTGCTGGAAGGCTCTAGGGGTGATGGGCACCATGCGCGCTCCAACTTGGGGACCACCTTGGGATGGAGACTCTGACAGCAGCACCCACTGCCACCGCGCGAAGGCCATCTGCCTGTTTTCCCTGCCCGCCGGCTGCCCGTCACCCTTTCCATGGTTTAAATAAGCGTCCAAAGGTCATGGAGAACTCAGCCTCTGCCCGGTGGCTCACGTAGCCGAGTGAACAAGGAGTGAGTGTGCGACGCCTGACTCAATGCACTCCCGCCTGAGAACCCGCTGGGCGCTTCGCATCCCGTGCTGACACGGCCGCTGCAAAACCCGTGCCGGCGGAGAGCACGGACCACGTGCATCGCCTGCTGTGCCATGCCCCACACTCCTGTGCCTTGCAGGAGGCCCTTCGCCCGGCATATGGCTCCCGAGGGATGCTCCAGGTGGCCAATCCCTGGCAGCAGGCAGGGAGCAGGCAGGGCAGCGGGCAGGGCAGCAGGCACGCCGCCTCCGCCGCAAGGCATTTCCGAGCCAGCATAACCACAACTGCGTGTCAAGCTCTGAGTCGTCAGCCTCGCAGATTGGGAAAAGATACGGAGGAGCCGGGTTTCGCAAGGGGTGGGCGGCCACGGAGCCAGGCAAGGGGTGAGGAGGGAGGGCAGGTTACGGCACCCCAGTAATTCCCGCTGCCACCCTCGGAGTGAAGCTGCAGGGGATTTTTATGCATTTATTCCTGTTGTCCCCATGGTGCTCGTCCCCATAGTAACAGAGCAGCCCAGCACTGCAGCGCTCCGTGACATCCCTGGTCCCCAGGTGGGAACCAAAGACCTGCGAGGTCCCAACACCTCTGTGGGGCACATAAACCTGGGGGCGGCTTTCCTGCACTTTTTCCTGCATGTCGAGTTTTCCCTGTCTCTCCACAGCCCTAGAAAAGCAACAGGAGCTGCTGGCCGAGGGGATGGCAGGCATGGGGCTGGCCAGGAGCTGGTAGGAGCTTGCCCAGGGCGAGGGATGGCTGGTGGTAGAGGCTTGTCCCCGGGGCTGATGGCGGAGGCTTCTCCCCAGGGCTGGTGGCAGATGCTCGTCCCCGGTGCCCGCAGCGAGTGGTTGCGCCCTGGGGCTCGGGGGACGGGCTGGTGGTCGCGCCATGCCGGCAGTCAGCTGGGGACCAGCAAAGCCAGGCGTGTGACGAGCACCAGCCCCGGCTGCTGCGTGCTGGCGAGGCACCAACCGCAGAGGGGTTTTCCAGCTGCAGCCCAGCTCCGGCAAACACCTGGGCACTTGAGGTCAGGAGGTATTTGCAACACAAGCTTTTTTGAACCCAGGAGCGAGGCAAAGAAGACCAGTGAGACCAAGATCTCCGTGCAGATCCCGGAGCTGCTCAGCAGATGAGTCAAAGGATTCCTGAAACAATTACGGCTGTGAGGTGCCCCAGCACCGACACATCCCCCGTCAGCAGCACTGCTGGGCTCCCTCGGCCAGCTGCTCGTGCTTTCCATTTAATAAGACATATTAGGCAATTTCCCATTAAAAATGTTTATGGGAATATATAAATATTCACTTATACAGAAGTTGCCTGGCCCTTTGTGCACAGAGCGGTGGTGAGAGTGACTTGAATTGTTATAAATCTATCAAGAAAGCTCAAGATGGAGCCCGGCACACAGCGAGGAGATCGATGTCTTGGAGCCCCTGTGGGGAGGGAGATCCTCCCATGGCGGCACCCGGAGGACCTTGCTCAGCGGTCGCCCTGTCGAGCAGGACAGGGCCCCCACGGGACCTTCACCATGTCCCTCAGCGCCCAGCCGCAGGCAGCATGGGCTGGGTTTTCCCTCGTGTGATTTCCCAATGGCCGCAGGACGAGCATGCACAGACCTGATCTGGATTAAATCAAAGGAATTTTTTTTTTTTTTCATTTGCTGTCTTACGCACTGACCACCAAACCACATCCTTCGAGCCTGAGACCAGCACAGTGAAACAAAAACTAGGCCAGGGCTTTTTGCACTTTTTTTCCCCCCCCCCCCCACCTTTCTTTCTTTTCCCTTTCTGCATCGCTTGGGTGCAAAGCTGGCACACGCCTCTCCTCCAGCCCCTCTGCTCCTGGGAGAGCCCAGCACATCCTCACGGAAAGGTCCCCTCCCAGGGCAGCCTGGTGTTTCCCCCACCCCGATTACCCTGAACGAGCCACTGGCAGCTCCACGTGAAACCTGGGAACTATCCAGATTATGTCCACTGAGCACAGCGTCAGTGGGGAGCAAATATAGAGGAATAAGTAATGACGTCCTGGCAGGTCGTGTTGTCAGGACCCAAGAAGACGCAACCTGGGGATTGTACTTAGCTCTCGCCTGACTGCGTTAAGTTTTACAGAGATGGGAGCAAACCAGAGGGGACCCATCGGCAAAGAGCCCCCAGTTGCTGGCAGAAGCGGCAGCCGCAGCGTGACACCCGTCCCCGGGCAGCATCTCGAAAGCAGGGCTTGCATCAGTCACGATCTGCCTGCATAGGGAAGTTCTCACGTTTATAGAACAGAGAGCAGCTTTATTGTTTTATTTTGCAAACCAAAACCAGCCGGGAGTTTCTGAAGTGTCTGCCATCCCCGCAGAGAGCTGTTTAGTCATGCCTGGTGTGTATGCATGTGAGACAGAGTGTAGGGGAGGGAGTCTCTAGGACTTTGCAAAGATTAAAGATTTATGCTGACCCTTGAATCTGATCCAAGGCTACTAATCTGCCCTGATCCTATCGTCTGCTCAGGGTGGATCTATTTCACTTTCCTTTATGGTACTCCTGACTCACTCCACTCCCACTCCAGGCCAGCCCAGTGGGAATGGGAAGCGCTACCACATATTTGTTTGGGTTTGCATTTAAAGCTCTGGACCTGTAGTGGGTGCAGCTCATAAAGGAAACCAGTGTGGATAAGATATGGGTGAGCTGAATGCTTGGAAACCACTCCCAAACACAAGCTGAAGTGGTTTGGAATCAAGGTGGAGTGATGTACAGAAGGCACAATACTTGGCAGCTACGCCCAACCTGTGAGAAAGGCGTCTAAATCCAAGGTGGGAAGACAGGCAGGGCATCCAACCCGCTTCCAAGGGAGATGGCTCGCTGCCTTGTGGGGTCTCTCATGCCGGGTGTAACCTCTCCAGCAGAGAACCGGGTACCGGCCCCCACCTGCCCACCCACCCTCTCCCGCTCTGCACTTGGCATCCCCGCGGGACCGCCGGGGGCCTGCGAGGAGCTGTGCCCGGAATACTGCTGGGAAGTGCCTGCTTGTGCTCCATCACCCCATACTGAAACGCTCCTGGTGGCTGCTGGAGAGTCACTATGAAAAAACAAAACATAGAAGAAAATACAGACTCGATTTTGTTGAAGGCAGAATTAATCTCCTCTGCCCTTGCAAAAAAAAAAAAAAAAGAAAGGTGTGGCAGAAGGAGAAATAGGATGTTTCCTTCCCCCCCTCGGCTGTCCTCTGCCTCAGCCACACGTGTCAGGAGGGGGCTGGAGGAAGGCTGGGGATGCCAGCGCAGCTCGCCCGGCGTGCCAGCCGGGCTGGGGACGGATAACACCCACCCGGGCACCGCCGGCCCCACCGCAGCCACGGGAGCCAAGCAAACAGTGTCAGTCATACGGACCTGGCCCGCGGCTGGACCGGCCAGGAGACGAAGAGTGTGGTGTATCCTATTTCAGATCCCCTGGGACATCCTGTTCTCCTGATAACTGATGATATGTAAATATAGCAAATGCAAAGCCAGGCACTTTCCTACCCTGCCTTGCTCGGGCTGCATATAGAAAGGGGCTGAAACCTAGCAGCGCAGTTGGAAACACCCATCTGCAACTGTGAAATAGGCATCGTGCTTTATTTTTAGTTTAAAATGAAGTTCCTGTTTGTAAGGCCAGAAGGGTTACAGGAAAAAAAATGATGAAGCGGGATCATTTACTGCTATTTTTCTTTTCACGTGTCCTTCCTTCCTTCCTCCCTCCTGAGAAATAGGATGTAGCACATCGCTATTCCAGGCTGCAATACTTGTTCGCAGGAACGCTGGTTCCTGCTCCCTCCGAGGAGGCCCATTACGCCTTGTGCAACAAAAGACACCAGTCTCCCAACCACGCCAATTACCCTTGATTTCTAGTTGCTACATGAAGGCGCTTATCTCATGTAAATGAAACGCCGTCTTCGCACTGACTCGCACTTCCTTTCTCTTTCATCAGAGTTTTGGGCTGCCCCTGCCAGCCGGGGTGAAGGGCAGGTCAGGCAGCGGCACTGGGCATCCTCCCATCGCTGATCCCCCTGCTCCCTGGGCAGCCCATCAGACCCCGCAGCGGTGGGCTGGACCTATAGATTTGGTCAGGTCGGCCAAACGAGCCTTTTTAACTAGGAAAGCACTAATTAGCCGGGTGTCTAATGCCTCGAGCCAGCACCCAGGCTGTGGGGGTCTCCTCCGGGCTGGGGTCACCCTGCTGTGGCAGGAGGAGCTGCAGGGATGCACTGTGGGACAAGGGCTGTAGGGATGTGTTGCAGGATGAGGGCTGCAGGGATGTGTTGGGGGATGAGGGCTGCAGGGATGCGTTGCGGGATGAGGGCTGCAGGGATGTGTTGTGGGATGAGGGCTGCAGGGATGTGTTGCGGGATGAGGGCTTCAGGGATGTGTTGTGGGAGGAGGGCTGCAGGGATGCACTGTGGGACAAGGGCTGCAGGGATATGTTGCGGGAGGAGGGCTGCAGGGGTGCACTGTGGGACAAGGACTGCAGTGATGTGTTGTGGGAGGAGGGCTGTAGGGATATGTTGTGGGAGGAGGGCTGCAGGGATGCATTCCAGCAGGTGCCCACACATTCCTCTCCTTCCCCTGCCCGAGAAGGGAAAGGTAAAATTGTGAGCTGCTGATGGGAACTCCCAGCTGAGGGGTTTCAAGAGTGGTGGGAGCTTTGGCGCATGGATTAGGTTACTTATATATACTACAGTGTGAAGGAAACAGGCATTTTTTGCTAATTCCCTTGCACTTTAGTTTAATAAAGTAGGATTTGTCTGGTGGGAAAGTGTAACAGTGGGATTTAAGCTGTGTGAGTCTCATGACTGGCGCTTGCCTGGTGGGGTGGGAAGAAGGGATGCGTCGTTAGTGTTCTGTCTCTTCCATACTCCTGTGGTTTTAAACATGATTTCTGAGTGCCCACGGCTTTGGATGAGCTTTATTTGGGATTAAGTTTATTAAAAAAATCCATATGCAGACACTTGCACTAAATTATGTAGCCCATTTTTTCGGAATCCAGAGTGCCCTATGTCTAGGGAGAACCAAGACCTCTTGGGTTTTAAGTGTCTTACACCAAGACTCACGTAAACTGAAAAAGGATAAAGAGGGGGATGGACAGTATACACAGAGGGAGAAGGGGCAAATTAATATCTGGTACAGCCTCTGCAGGGAAACGCGATCCTTCTGGTTTTAATGAGAAAAGCCCCAACGGAAATTTCAAATCTGGATCTGCATCAAATCCTCAAAGTTCAGGGAGTTTAGAACAAGGAGTTCGGTCCAGTCCGTCATGCATCAGCGCTATCTGCAAAAGTCACATCCTAACATTTTTTTCCAGTGATGAATTCTGCCAAAGATGCGTGCTTGGATGTGAGGTAGTTTTCTTCTTTTTCATCCCTTTTGCTAATTTAATTCCCAGATCTAAATCAAGTTTTTCCATCTCAGACTTCCACGAGCTGGGATGCCTTGTTTGCAGTTATGAAGCTGTTGGGGCTTTGTTGTGCCCCGTATTGCCGGTTGCGATGTCAGAGGTGTTCACCTGCCTGCAATAGCGACGGCTGAGTGAAGGGGGGGCCTCAAGGTCAGACACTGGGGTGATTTATTAATGGTTTCTGATGTGCCAGTGAGCAAATCATTACATTGCTCCTGCCCTTCTTTTCCTCCTTATTAAAAGAGGATAAAACCCAACCAATTATTGGGATATGCACAAATATGACATATATTTGTCATTGATGAAGGCCCTGAGCAACCGGGCAGATTTTTTGAGGAGCCTTGAAGCAGCAAGCCACAGAAGCCACATGCTGGGCTCTCCCTTATTTTTATTCTTTTTTGTTTTCTTGGTTGTAGAATAAGAGCTAATCAAAGCAATGCTCTCCAGCAGGCTTTTGTGTAAGGCATTACAGTAAGATCCTAAATTCCCTTTCCTGCTCCAGCATATAAAGCAGGAATAACTAGGATGGCTGCAGATTGTTTCTATTTTGATTTAGCCAAGGAGAAAATATTTTGATTTAGCCAAGGAAGGCTGGAAAAGGAGCATTTGATAGGAAATAACCTTGGAGCGTAGCACTCTGACACGACAGCGCACGAGGTGCCCAGCTTCCTGAGATGACTGTGCTCCACGAAATGCCAATGGGGAGAATGTAATTTCCAGAGAAGATGACAAAGGAGACAACCAGAGCACAAGGAATCCAATGCAAGAGAGACTGCAGAGTGGGCTGGGCGCTCCCTTCTGCTGCTCTGCTCCTGGTCAAGAAATGGTTTCAGCATTGACATATGTAAAGTTCCTCCTGTGCAGTGCAGGACTCCTACCAGGTGCTGAGGCAATGAGTTGAGTGTTTGGCTGATGTGAATCAGCGCAGCTCAAGTGACTTGGTCCATGAGAGGATGTTTGAGCCTGTAGATGTGTTGCTTCTTCCCTGACAAAGGCAAAGACATCATCCAGGACTTGCCCCTCGCCCACAGAGCAAATCACACACTCTCTCACTGCAAGGCAAGAGCTTGGGCAGCCTCTTGGTGCTGCAGGACTGCAGCAGAGAGTCAAACCTGAATGAAACTCATGCCTCCTTGTGCATCGCTTCATAGTATCTGGTCTGCAGCCTGCAAGTGAAACTGCAGCTCCCACCACCTGGGATCTGTGCCTGACCCCGGCTGCCTGCTGCCTTTGGGCGCATCGCTTCTTCCCGTCTCTGCCTCAGCTTCCCCGACTGCGTGACGCTTCACGTAGCACTTTGAATTTCACTGATTAAAAAGCATTGAATGGGACTGTCTTGTCCTTCTGGCTTGATGTATGTTATACAGCCACTGTGTCTGGGAATAAACATCCCTCTGTTTGCCTCGTGTCAAAGTGACACCCAGTTCCCAGGATTACCTCCCCCCTTGTCCGTCACAACTCCGGGGAAAACCAAAGACGTTCAGGCCGTGGAGGCTGGAGCAGACACGTGGACATCGCGTCGCTGTTTGTGTTCATTCACCTCATGCTAACAGCTTACTGCAGATCAAAGCCCTTGCTTTGGATCTCTGACGTGCAATGAGAAGGAAGATTTGCTGGACCCCAGGGTGCCCGTGTGCCCAGGAGCGCTGGGGTGTGGGTGCCGGCACTGCCAGGCCAGGGGGACCGTACTGCGTGGGGAGCCCAGTTCTGGCGAGGGTGAAGGTGAAGGTGAGGATGCAGGTGAGGGTGAAGGTGATGATGCAGGTGAGGGTGAGGGTGAGGGTGAGGATGCAGGTGAGGGTGATGATGAAGCCGAGGGCATGTTCAAAGGCGTTGGGCGAGGAGAACAGTTTTGGTGAGGTTGCATCCCCCTCTGCTGGAAAATCCAAGCAAAGGCAGAAGAGCACCTGCCGGCCAGGGAGAAAACTGAGGTGAGAAAAAGAGGAAATAAATGTGCAAGGAAAGAAAGTGAGGCCCGGGATCCGCAGGGGAACAAAGAGGGGACATCGTGGGCAGCCAGCCGAAGCTGTGGCTGAGGGTTTGTCCACTGCTGGCCACAAAGAGAGGGCTTGTACCAGGGACAATGAGGCCCTCTGCAGAAATGGGGACCATGTCTCCTTTGTGCCAGGCGTAACCCCACTCCCCAGCACGGGAATGGGCAAGTGGGGCAGGGGCAGCAATGCCGGCTGCCGGCAAACACACACAGCCACCGGTCAGCAGAAGGGGGGATGGATGGAGAGGAGCTGGGCACTGTGTGTCCCTGAAGGACTGACCTGCGCAGGGGTCTGGGACAGCACGCTGGGTGACACCATGCGCCAGGCAGGTCCTGACTACACGGCAGGCTCTGACAGCAGGCAGAGAATCATGAGTGTAGCTGAGCAGAACTGCATGGACAAAGTTGGATTCAAAGCTGGATTCAAAGCTGCTTCATAGCCCAGGGGGCATGGCTGGTGGGCACTGAGGTGGCAAAACATTTTGGTGGGACTTAAATATGGAAGGAAACCTGAACCACAGGCACTTAAATTTGTCAGGAAGGGTCCTGCAGAGCTGTCTATGGTTTCTTGCCAAGCAGACTCTAGGCAGCCCCACTTCAAACCAGAGGCTGGAGAAAATGCCTCCCTGGCCAGACCTGGTGGGTCACCTCTTGTCCTCCACGGCAGGAAGGCACATGCCAGTGGTTGGCAGCCACAGAGCAGCACATTATCTCCCCTCAGCCTGGCACCCTCTCCCGCTGGGCTGCGAGAACAGGCAGCTCCCCGGCCCTAAGCATTTGCTGTTGGATCTCCTTTCACCTAGTTTTTCCTTGTTTTTCCCAGGTGGGCTGGGACGCAGGGCTCGTGGTAGCCCCAAGCAGTGCAGGTGACTCTGACAGCAGCCGGGGCTCACCACCATGGCCCGTGTGCACGGTGCCACCGTGGCTCCGCAGGCACAGTGCCCGGGGGGGCGGCCCATGGCTAACCCAGGACCCCTAAGGAGTTGCTGCTATGGGATTCCCCTTGGTGCTGGCTTTCTGTAGATTCAGTAGCACAAGTGTCTGCACAGAGCTGGAGGCTCAGGGCTCTGCGCCCTTCTTTTAGAGGCTCGCTTGGAGAGTGTTTGTGCTTAGATTCAACACTGGAAGAATGGTTTTGTTTCTTTTTGTATTTAAAATCTAAATTACAGAGAGGGTGAAATGCGGTGACTGAGCTGGCGAAGGCCCTGACTGTGCAATAAATCTGCAAGCATGGGCCTGGCTTTTGTGCAGGGGTCTGTGCAAGTGCCAAGGTCTCTGCTAATAAATCTGACTGGAGGACCAGGAGGAAACTTTTTTTTTAACTTACTGCTAACAGCAGGCTCTTTTTTAACCATCATTTTTTCCCCGCTCCCTTCTGCTGATTCATGCTCCTGCTGCTTTGCCACGGGGAGACGCCAGCATTCCTGAAGGTCATCACTTGCATGCAGCCGCTCACGCTGCAAAGTGTTTGCCAGCATCTGCCAGATCAAAATGCTAAACCGAGTCTGATCATTTATATTTTCACTGTCAGTGACGGAAAATCCTACAGCTTGCCAGCCTCGTAGCTGCCACGTTTCCAGTCTGCTAGGTGACTAGAAGGTAAAGGAGGTGCTTGAAAGGTGATGCCTCCCAGCAAACCCGACACCGGGTCATCTCAGTGGCACGCCAGCCTGCGGATTTTCCCCTGGGCTCGTCTATAGGCAGTCCTCTCAGAGATTTGGAGAGCCTAGGGTCCAAGCATGCACCTCTCTGTCATACAAGCCTGTTTCTCAGACAAACATGCAAGGCACTGGGAAATTAGATCCTTCTGCTCACGTCAGGTTTCGCGCAGGAGTCACGCCACTGCCTGCAGCCCCGGCGTCCCTGGGGAAGTCGGGCTGCGCTTCCCTCTCTCGCACCTCCCTCCTGTCTGCCTCTCTCTCTCCAGACTTTGTGCTGTCCCAGTCTGCAGAAAAGAGGCAGGACTGAAAGGCACGCTAGCAGCATGCAAACATCTCTAAGAAAATAAGAGTTATGTTTTAGTTTTCAAGGTGTGTCTCCCTCTTAACGGCAAAGGATTATTTCTGGTTTAGCTCAAGCAACAGCAGCACAATAGACATGTTTCTTTTTCAGGAAAGCTGCGGGGAAGACACAGTGAAATCCTTCCTTGGCCTCTTCAGGTTCTTTAGTGCATATTTTTACTGTGGCAGTACCTGAAAATCTTGCAAAAGAGCAAGCCCTGAGTAAAGCTATAGGAAGACACGGTGTTCCAAGCTGTGTGTTAGATTTAGGAACCATTTACTTTAATGTCCATCTCTGTAGAGCTGAGCGCTGATCTTGCCCTTTCCTTTAGGCATTTGTAACAGAAGGACGACATGTATCTCATACACGCTGTTGTCCACCTCTGTTGCTTTTGACAATATTTCCTGTGGGACTTGAAAATGCAGAGCTGGAAACAGTCCCCGCCTGCCGGTGCTGCGGAGCAAGGCTCCTAGCCAGGGCCAGCGCATATACACAGCCCTCCTCAACTTCCCCGGCTCATGGAGCGTCTTCCTCCCTCGACAAGTGGGTGCAGCTGACCGGGAAGGCACCCACAGCTTCTACGACATTTTACAAACAGCTGGCTCAATCCTTCTTGAAAGAAAATCAGTGTCAAAGCGAACTGATGGCACAAACAGGGTGTGTGTATCTGTCTCCTTAAAGTATGAAACATGAACAAGCAGAAACGCAAAATCTCAGAGCAAGACCGGCACTACTTATTTTGCCATGGTTCCTTGCTCAGCAGCAGGGAAAGCGCCACACAGCAGGCTTCTGTAACTCATCAAATCAATTAGTTTCTTTGTCTGCATCAGCTAGTGGGAGTAGTCTTTAGCCAAAGACAAATTAAAGAAATGTCCAGTAAGATATTCTATTTTGAGAGGAGCTGTCCTATTTTCTCATACTACCGACAGACTCAGAAATCTGTGCACAATTTAGCTCATTATTAGAACTAATTGGTGCCAGGCATTCCATCCTCTTTGATACGGCTAACCATGGGTATGAAATTTTCTGAGTTAATGAACCATAAAATGGATTAAGAACTTTCAAAGTGCAGTTCATATCACAGCTTAATTGGAAGGAGTGTATTAGTTGGCTTTTTATGGATACAAAGGAAAGCCATGGTTTGGGGTGGAAAAGCACATGCACAGCCGCCTTCCCTGCCACTGGGGTGCTGGGAAATTTTGAATTTCAGTGCGGCAGAGTAGTGGCATTTGATGGCAGGCACCTTCCACAAACGCTCCACAGCATGATGGGCAGCCCAGACAGCCCTGAAGGATAGAAACAGGCTTTTTTTTTTCTCTTAGTGCTTTGGTACTTACTATTCCTCCTGCGTAATGCCCTGAGGAGAGAAACCAATTAGTACAGCTCTCCCAGCAAGGTCAGGGGAGCTGCCAAGCAAATAAAGGGCCAGTCAGGGTGGTGTGGATCCTCCTGATGCGGCTGGCATAGCTGATGCCAGACTATCATACCCTACAGTGTGGTCCCACCGGTTTTATACCAATATTGCTTTTTTACATCTGTTTGACACTGTTCTGAAGAGCAGATTTCTCATGTCCCCCTCCCCTTTTCTTCCCCATTGGCTCAGAACGGGAATGCAGTGTGATTTAGAAAATCTCCTTTCGGCAGCGATGGAGAAGGAGAACCCTTTTGCAGGTGTCCCAGACGCGGCACGCAGCATTGGGTCGCAGGATCCCAATGACAAACAGCTCACTGCGATGACTCGGGACCCGAAGGTTACCAGGTGAAACAGAATATCCCCGTATCTACACACACACCTCGTACTGGTCAGTGCTGATTTGTCACCAAATAATACTGATGAAATACTCCCTATTAGCTTTTGTGATGTCAGTACTTTCCTGAACGGGCATGGAAAAATCTGAAGTTTTTTGTCCTTAGCAGCAGTAACAGAGTATCTTTTCCTTCATTATCCAAACCTTATGAACTTTTATGTTTCATCTGATGATACAGCAATATATCATTTCATGTTATTACAGAACTTTGGTAATTCAGGTAATTTGTAATTTAAACAAATGCCAAACAAACTGTGTACCCCTTCAAAATATATGCGGAAGGATGTATTGTATCACTGGGTGAATCCAGTGGTTCTCCTCTTGTCTTGTGCAACCTCCACAGAATTTCCAGGAAATGTCTAGACACAGAAAGTGATGATCTGATCCTGATTTTATGTGCTCGTTGCTTCTGATATGGCCATCAGCGGACTGCTGGTGCCAGAAATATCCTACAAGCCCCGGCATCAGTAATCGCGCTGCTGTGAGTGCTCCACACTGCCGCACTAATGAGTGGGAAGATTCCCAGGGTGCTTATGCAGACAGCTGTGGGTGGAAACGGGAAGCAGAGTTGAAATCTGAAGGCCTGAGACACCCTGGGTGGAAGAGCCAACAGAATTATGCACCTGATGCTCAGGTGCACAATCAGTGCTCAGTGCTGCCTTTTTGATCACAGCATTTTGGAGAGTCCCATAATTTTAGGCGAATGCTAGGAATATACTATTAACTTAATGTAATTAGTTTTATCATTCCTTTGAGTTTAGACACACAGAGCTTTTGTTACATTACAGGTTATATCAGGATTTTATTGGGAGAAATATTCACGGTGTTCGAAAGTGGATATATGAGAACCTGAAAAACGCTGCGACTTCACCAGGCTTGAGAGAACAGACACAGCATCCCCATTTGCTGGCTCTGGAAGTAGCTGATAGTAAATCACAAGTCTGTTGCCTGAAAACACGCCGCAAATGAGAAGAGATTTCCTCTGTGCAGAATCTGCAGTCTGTGTAGAAAGTGCGCGTGATATCTTTGCAATACAGGGAGAGGGGGGCATCATGTTGTTGTTTTCAGCTATAAAAGTGCTCTCGCACTATTTTGTTCCAGTGGGTGAATTAGCAAATTGGATTTGCTCCCAGGAGTAAAATATTCATTTTTCATTTCATGGAAACCGTGACTGCCGTGTAAGATGTGCTGCTGCCTGTTCCACATCTGTTTGCGGTGAGCTACGACGTGTACCTCAGGAAGCTTTTATATCTGAAATAATGATGGACATGCAGAAGCAACTGACCACGCAGACCGGCTCCTAGCTGGCGCGGGTAATCAGAGTGCCTTCTGTGAAATCTTGAACATATACAAGTGCAAACCACAGCCAGAAAGGCACTTTTGGAGGGATTATTTTCCTGTGCAATTGTGTAACAAACAATTAACAAAGAATATTATGGGCTGCCAGGTCCTTGGACAAGAAATGAAATATATACAACCAGCCATTATTTTGGCTCCTGCAGCAAGACGAAGAGTGCCCTGCACCCCAGCACGAGCTCAGGGTGCTCGGTGTCTCTTCAGATGAAACCTGTGGTGATAACGATGATCAGTGATGACCGTACTGGGATACACCAATTATGTTTCTTGAATGTTTTATCTGTCCTCTTAAGTACGTCCATGCTAAAATCCATACTTGTGCTGTGCAAGCATTACCTCTGCATTTACCTCATTAATGCTGGCAATGGAGGAGTGAAAACCAGGGGAAAGTCTGCAAAGGCACGTGGAGGCAAGCCATGCAAAAACCACATCTCTGCGACGGACTGATTCTACCTCAAAATACCGTTGGTCTCAGCTATTAAATGTGTTATTCTTGTGTGTCTGGGGCAAACTGTGATCTTGAGGCACTAGAGGGGAGAGCAGAGCTGCGCCGTCTCGGGAGGGCGGTGCGCACAGCGCTTGGCTGTCTGAAACTCATCGGCCGCGCACACCGCATCACTCCCTTCATCCAGGAGTAGGAAGGCTATCTGCCAGCTGCATACATCACATCATGGCCTGCCTGTGTTTAAAAGCAGTTCCTATATGTGATTTTTGTTAGCCAGGGACTAGGCTAACTAAGCTGTAGCATTCCTCTCAAAAAAAGGAAAAGGCCTGTTAGCTTCTGCTGGCACTGGGTTATAGCCAGTGCTGTATTTGCTGCTCTTTTCAAACATGAGCAAAGCCAAAAAATGCCAGAATTCCCAGGTACTGCTCATACTGCTTCCTTGTGTGCTTTTCTGCACCATCTGAGCTGCTTGGCCCTTCTCTCTTCGTTATTCAGCCTCCATAAAACTGGTTAACCTGCTTCCCCTGCTCTGCTGGGAGATGGGATGTGCATAACCAGGGGCGAGGGGGAATGGAGCCCAGCCCATGCTGGTCCTTTCTCCACCAGCCTGGTGCTGGGGTGGGGAGGACCGGCCTCTCGCCTGCCTTGGGCAAGTCCTTCGAGGTTACGGAGGCTACGGGGCTGGGGAGTCGGTGAGTGTCCGGAGGCAGAAGGTTTCCAGCTTTGCCAGGGCTACTTTGCACTTCACTAGGGAGGAAAGTCATCCTCAGCCTGATCCCAGTGCCCTGAGAAATGCTGGAGAATTAATGAGGCGCAGCAAGCTAACAGAGCAGGGCAGAGAGCCTTGACTCTTCACGCAGTGGCTTAGGTCCTTAGTTTTTATAAAATATTTTGAGAACCATTGCAACTGAGTGCAAAACAGTAGCTGTTTTCCGACCTGTTGACAACCAACAAATCCTGTTTATTATCTATTAATATCTCTTAATTTGCATCATGGTTTTCTGCAGCATCATAAGAAATCCTGAGAAAAAGACTGTACTTCAGGTGAACAGAAAACATTCTTATTCCTTGGGCATCGTATAGTCTCCTCGCAATTTTTGTTCAGCTACATCTTCATTTGCTCAGCTCATGTCCCTCCTGCCTTGGCCTCACGCTGCAAAAGTCACCCTGTAACTACCCGGAGAGCTGGCGGTACATGATGTGTGAACGATACAAATACTGGGATCCTCAGCAGTGTCTCTCTGAAGGACAGATGTTTAGAGAAGGTGTGGAATTTATTATGTAAATGAAGATGTTGAGAGCTTGTAAATCTCTATCAATATGATCATTTTTCCTTTTAAAAAACACTCAGGTGTGCACATTGCTTTGCTTTCTCATGCTGCTGTTCCTTGGAGTTGGGTGATTTTTTATCTCCACCTGTTACTGGCTTTGCTATATAGAACTGGCCTGAACTTGGTCACGGATGAAAATAACCAGTTATCGCTACCTCACCGGCATAGCAGCAAGGTCCACAGTAAATCAGCTGAAAAAGTTCATGCAAAACGCATGGATTCCTGGCAAAAACTTCTAGAGAATGCCCGGTTATGAGAGAATAACTGAGACTAACGAGGTCGTGTGGCCTGACCCTTAGTTTTTTGGAAGTTCTAAGGGCACACACAAGGTTTTGTGAGACATTTCACTTGTTCAAAAAGTACTCTCCATCTGTCATGAAAATATTATGGTTAATATTTGAGGGTGGCAGAGCACTGGAACAGGCTGCCCAGGGAGGTGGTGGAGTCTCCGTCTCTGGAGACATCCCAAACCCACCTGGACGCGTTCCTGTGCCCCCTGCTCTGGGTGACCCTGCTCTGGCAGGGGGTTGGACTGGGTGATCTATTAAGGTCCCTTCCAACCCTGTGATTCTGTGATTCTGTAATATTTCTTAAATATTAGGAAGGACTTAAGTCCTCTGCAAGCCCAGGACTCGTCTCCGGGACATCTTCCAGCTCAGTGGTCCTGGGGACAAAACAGAAGCTCCCAGATGGCCAACCGGAGCATACTAACGAACCAGAGGATGCACCAAGAAAAGCCCCCACAATGGATGTCCTTTATAATTGGAGCTTCAACCCACCGCACAGTCTTGCTGGGGTCCCGTTTGCCACCCTGCTGGGTGGCAGAGCGGTCGGGGTGGCTCTGAGGGGCTCAGCGGGTGGCCGGGGCGCTTCCGTGGGGCCGGGTGGCGGAGGCGGCGGGGGCCGGGTGACGGGGCGCGGGCTGGGAGCCCAGCATGGCTGCCAGGGGACCACGGCCGCAGAGCTGGGCCGTCAAATGTGGCTGTGGCCCCGCGGCTGGGCGGCCCTGCGGGGCCCAGACAGCACCCGAGCCTGGGGCTGCCAAGATGGCGGGGCTGAGGGGGCGCGAGGGGAGGCCTCCCTCACCTGCTCCAGACGGCGGGGCTGAGGGGATCTACAACTCCCTGAAAAAAACGCTGTAGACAGATGGGGGTCAGTCTCTTCAAAGCAACAGGCGACAGGACAAGAGGAAATGGCCTCAAGTTGTGCCAGGGGAAGTTCAGACGGGATACTAGGAAAAATTTTTACAGTGAAATGCCGGAGCCCCCGGCCCCCCCCGACCGCCACCATGCTGGCGCTGCTCTCCCGGCTGCTGGACTGGTTCCGCTCGCTCTTTTGGAAGGAGGAGATGGAGCTCACCCTGGTGGGGCTGCAGTACTCGGGCAAGACCACCTTCGTCAACGTCATCGCGGTGAGCGGGCCGGGGGTAGGCCGCGGCGGGGCCCGGCCGGGCTCTGCTGGCCGCTGCGGCCTGTGCGGGCCCGGCGGGAGGGGGCTGGCGGCCGGGCCGGGAGCGGCCCCGCTCTCGGCAGTTCGTTATCAGCGCCTGCCCCGGCTCCCCTGGTACGCGGGCCTGTGTCGGGCCGAACGTCTGGGATGGAGCTGTGCCGCCGGGGTGGGAAGCAGGCGCGTCTGCCCTTGCTGTGTGGGCTCGCAGGGAGGCGGCCGAGGCAGGCTGGCTACCGTGCTGTGGCCCCGTGAACCTTTGTGTGGTAATGGGGCCTCGCTGATACGGGACTGCACTGATAACAGTGTGCTCTGAAGGCTTGTTTCAGTGTGGCTGGGCTCAGGTTAGCATAATGTGAAGAGTGTCTTCAGCTGCTTTCTCACATTTGACTCTTCTTTTAGTGGATCTCAGTAAGCAATTTAAATGTTTCCTGCTTCTGGGTCATTTCTCAGATATTTCCTTATCCTGATTTCTGGAACCTGTATCAAATGGTCTACTTTCTCTTAAGGTATGCACTAAGAAGCACAACTTCCAAGTGTAACAGCAGCAGACTGCTGAACTTGGGCCTGCTTATCTGACAATCTGCCTGGAGCAGATGAAGGAAGGGTGTGGGAATCCTCCTACATGAAGCTTTTCCATTGTCAAACAAGATAAAGACTGGCTTGCTTAAATGGCTTATTTGGCTTCATCAGTGACCTGTTCTACAGATGCATGTGACGGAAAATGTTCAAAGAGTCAAGCTGGAATTTGGAAGCCCTTGTAAGGAGGCTGGAATGGGAAACAGGTGTACCTCATGGGTTTGCAGGGAGCATGACTGACATGAGTCCAGTGCACCTGGAATGAGAAAACTGATGTCTTCAACCTTAGTTGAGCAGACCTTCAGCTTCTTCTTTTTGTTTTTTTTTTTTTAAGCTGTTTCCTTAATATTACTGAGTATTTTTATGAATGTATTTATGTAACTGTCAGTTGAATGGGTTGCTGGATAGGAAGAGGACTCTTATTCTCTTGCTGGTATATGTAATCCTTGTTACACTGGCTAGCGTCAAAATACAACCAAGCTCTTGTGTAGTTGAGGATGTTAGAGCTCACTGGGCTTCATGATAATCATGTGAAATGCATCTGCCCTCATAAAAGGTAACTTTTCCTCTGCCTAGCTCTGTTAGGTGAAAGCTGCTGGACTAACCTGAGAATGTCAAAAGCATTTTCATTCACACACAGTGGTGGCTGCCGCTACCTCTTGGCTTGGATTTCTAAAAATGTAACTCTGTAATTATTGGACAACCTCAATCTGTGGCCGCTGAGCTGATACTGATTGGTGTGTTCATGCAACTTTGGGCACTGAGGTTACTCTGCAGGTTTTTTGTCTTCTAGAGTCCTGGATGGTGATGGCACTTGAGAAAGTATTGCTTTGCTGTTCTGTCTGTATACTACCAGCAGCATGGCTCCTTCGGGGATTTACCTGTGGAACCGTACTGCAGATACGTGGAGTAGTACAGAGATGTAGTAGTAGTTGCGTGTCAGATTAGTCCATTTAAGTTGTGTCAAATGGTAGAAGTACGCCTGAGTAAAGCTTACTTCTGCATCCAGCTTGCTTTCCTAGGGGTTGAATCTTGCAGGATTTAAAATGCACATTAGGATCACACCCTGACATTTATCTGAGTAAGTGTCATTCAAATAGCCTTGCAAAACTGAGTGAAATAAGGAAGTTGTTAGGCATAATGACACAGCCTAGTTAGCTGTTTTAGGTTTGAAAGTAGCAAGTCACATTTCTGAAGTTTTTAATTAGGGAATCTAGTGACTCTTTACAAAAAAACAGTGTGAGGGAACTTGCTTAGTTTTCTGTTATTGTTTTTAAAAAGATTATAGCATGAGCTTCAGTTATCAGCACAATATTGCTTTCTACAGAAGAAGCAGTGTTATCTGTGGCATGAAGAGCTAACTTCTTGTTAGTTGCTTCACTGACTGACTTAAATTCAGAGTCTGCATTTGGAAATGAGTGCTGGAAAAGAGTAACTGCTCTCTGCAGGCCGGTTAATGGTTTGGATGTAGCTGTCAAGCATTGGGATTCCATAAAACTAAAATGAAAGGAATGACACAGCACGATGCTAGTCCTACAGAATAGTTTTAAAAGCTGGATTACATATGAGGAACTTGGTATGGCTTATAAGGTTGCATTCTGTCTACCAAAGGGCTGTTGCCAGTCTTTTGGCAACGGTGAGTTTAATCTAATATAAGTCTCTAGTTGTAATCTATGCCAGTCAAATCAGGCATATGTAACTAAAGGAAAAACTCAAGCCAATTGCAGAGGAGGCTTGGTGCTGACAGTGAAGTGGAAAGGCCATGAAAGGCAGGCAGTCCAGTTCTAGAATAATCTTTTTCTAGGTTGTTAGCTGGTTTGGGCCATCTTTATTCTTCCAGTGTAAACAAGCGCTTAGTTTATAAATCAGACCAAAGTTAGACTAGAAGGTTTAAAAAACAACCTTAGCAGTGAAATCTAGTTATAGCTGGATACATCTAATGCAGCTTCTGCTTTGCTAAGGCTCCGTATTAGTCACTGTCTCTAATTAGATGTTAAGCATTGGTTTTCCGTATGCGTGAGTAAACTTGCTCACAAGGGAGGATATAATTTCTTCCTGGTCCTAATTTCCATAATGTAGATGGCCTATGGCTCTTATTCAGAGAAACTGCATGTCATCCCAGTATCGCATCTTGAATTGTTAGCTTCTTATCTGAGGGCTTGAAATGACCATTATTCACTGGAGACTGCAGTGTCTTCTGTCGTTTGCATCTCTACAGCTAGTGTCTGTTAACAGGCTTTCATCAGACTTGTTGTCAAAGCTGGAAATCCCAGCCACGCTGGTGTGGGGAGGTTGGAGAGGCAGCCCAGCTCCACAGCTGTGTGACGCAACTGAAACATGACTCAAGTAAACTGACTCTGCTTCCAGGCTGCAGGCAGTGCATGCTGGTGAATGATGGGACGCTTGTTCAGTTTCAGAAAGGTACTTCATGAAGAGTGGCATTTCCTATTGTGAAGTCTTGCTTGAAGCCTGGTAGATTGATCCTTGATGCAGGTGTTTGGCACTGGAACACTGGAGCTTGGTAGCCTGATCCTCAGGGAGCAGGAGAGAACTGCAGGGTGGGAGGGAGTCAGACTTTCCTGATACGGTTGTCAGGTTTGAGAGCTAAACTCAACCTGTTCTGTTTGTGGTGACACGATCAATAAGATCTCTTTTTTTTTTTTTTTTTTTTAGGGTATGTGCCAAAGCCTGCATTAGTATGGTTTGTTTTTTAATTTGGAATATCTGACAAGTCTTTGAATGAGGTATTGGTTTCTAGAGAGAGGCAATTCTTGAAACGCCTCTCAACAAAAGATTTGTTTGGCCAGTTGGGAGCTGTGACTTCCTTCCGTCCTCGTGACTGTTACAAGTAACTATGACTTGAAGAAGCCACACTGGAGAAGTGTGGAAAAAGATTGCTCTAAAGAGCTTTGCTGCTGCTTCAGTGCCTTATTGAACACCTAGGTAGGTCAGAAATAGTGTGTTGTCACTTCATACACATAGTAGTTAAGTGAGAAGGTTGATACATAAGTGTTTCTTAATCACAAAAGTCTCATAAATGGATTGCCTCACTTCATTAGGTAATAATATAAGGTGACTCATTCTCCAGTTAATACTCTTGCTTGCTGTACCCCACATGGTTTGAAAAAGGTGACTGAAATCAGGATCTAATTTTTCCATCATGGTCTGAAGTTCCCATATAGGACTTCAGGAGAAAGATGCTTTCGTGACTATCAGAGGCATGAAATGTCCTAAGCTCTTACTTGACTGACTTCTAGATAGAAATATGCTTTTTTTTTAGGTCTTGTTTCACTGCTGTGTGGTAGCTTCATGATAAGCAGCCCATGTCTTTTTAAATATTCCATTGAAGTCAGGGTTGGGGAAATAAAAATGCATTTACTTGTCAGATACCACTATTTTGTCTTCTGCAGCAATCGTTCATAGAAGTGCTGTTGTAAAGTCTTTCAAGGGACTGTTAGATCATGGGGGTTGAAGTTTCTAAACTAGGGTTCAAGCTTCTAAATGTGGTCGCAACAAGCAGCTGGAACACTGAAGTATTTCAAGAAGGAAGCTAGACTACAGAAACTAGAGAGCTGACTTGTCCGTATATGATGCACTTTTTGGTTGAGGCTATGAATGTTGCAGAGGAGGCCTAGTGTAGCAGTAGATTTATATAATGCTGCTTTTTTTTAATTTTTTTTAAGAGATTTGAGAGATGCAGTGTTTTTCTTAGTGTGAAAAGAAAGAAATTTAGGGATGAATGGCAGGGCTTAAGGTAGTATGGTGGCTCAGGTGGATTGAGAGTGTCCTGGCTGGAATCCGTACTCCAATGATGTTGTCTCCTAGTTGGCTAAGCTTGTTGGTGATCTCTTCTATATGGATGAAAAGTATTAGGAGTAAAGATAACCAAATCTTTGTTATGTTGTAACAAAGCCTATATGAAGAAATTTGTCCTCTAACAGTAGTGAATCACGTTAGCTTTATGAGATGCAAGCTAAGGGCTGCCCTGACCTTTTCTGTTGATCTCCTTGTGCAGGCTGTGGATTCAAAATCTGGTAGCTGTGAATTGGTGTTTGAGTACCATGTGGATTGACCACTGTAGGCAGCATGCCTTCCAGTGCCAGCAGGAGAGAGTTACTGCTGTAGCTGGAAAGAAACAAGAGGGAACACTGGTTCTACTGCTGCAGTTCGAGTTCTGCCTTTAATGGTTCCTTTAATGTATTGAAATGAATTTTTAAGGAAGATGCAGGAAGCAGGAGTACCAGTCTTGCACTCAATTACTTGATCAAGGTGCTTAGGGCTGACAGTCTGGTAAGTGTAACTCCCTGGCAGTTGGCAGTCTTCTGGTCATAGCTTGTGGCTACCAAGAGGCAGATGAAGTAGCCAGTGCATGGTTTATTTTGTGTTGGGGTTTTTTGACTCAAGACGACTGGAAATAGTAGGTTTAGTAAGCAGCTTGTTTTGATATTGACTAAGTATTAAAGAAGACTAAACCTTCATCCTTTGTACACTACTGGAATGTTAGGTGATGGTAAGTTAAATGCTTGCCCGACCCTCTGGGAAATGAACTGTACCTGTAACTGGCACGCTGCTGGCTTGTTCCTGAGGCAAGACTTCTGCAGGTGGTGGCTGGCAGAGCTGCCTCTGGCCTGGTGGTGGGCTTAGGGAGAGGGTGCAGACCCGGAGTTCCAGGTAGAAAGCAGTGTTTGTGGATGTGGCTGTTCTTCGGTACGTGTGGTGGTGTCTCAGAGTGCACACCAAAGCTTGGGTTAGCTGGTGTGTTACAGGTGGGCCAGACTTGGATCTGGTAGTGAGATGGAGAGTGCAATTCACAAATGTTACAGTCTGTGCAAGAGTTAGTGCTGATGCTAGATACAAGGTGAGCTGAAATCAAACCGATTCATGCAGGTAGGTGTTGGTCTTGTACTGGAATACAGAGCAGGGACTTAGTTCAGTCTGGAAGGAGTTTTGCTCCTCTGAATAATCCTTATCCAATGTAAGTACTCAGGCAGGTAAATGGGTTCATACTGCATTGAAATCATGTGCTGGGGTTCTCCAAGAGCTTGGAGCATTGAGAAGGGAGCACTTCTTAAACCAGGAGGGTTAAAGACTAGTCCTGCAGGTTCTTTTTGCACGTGGTCTCTGAAATTCGGTCTGTTTAGTCTCCCTCTTTCTTATCGTTCACATAGGGTCTAGAGTTAACTTTGTTTTGTGACCTTCAGCAAACAGTTTGTATTAATGCTGTACGGTCTGTATGACCTCAGAGCTAATGGCTTATTCATAATCACTTCTAGTACACAAGGCTGATCTTCCAGGAGGCCTGGATGAAGTACAGTGTTTGTCTGCTGGAATGTTCACAAGTGCTGAAAACAGATGCTATTGCTAGATTTGCAAGCAACTACTCTTGCTGTCCTTGATGAGCGTTTGAGCAATGCTTACTGTGTATGACAACAGCCAAGCACTTTCAGATTGGGAATTGAAAATATTTCTATGCTTATCAAACTTGTTTTAAAGCTGCTGCCTATTTTAGAAGGAGAAAGCATTGTATTGTGCATATGCAGTGACAGGGCTGAGTAATCTGCTCTAGTGGGGATGGGGGGAGTCTGATTCAAACAGAACTGCCTGCTAATAAAAGCATATTCTTCCTGTTCTGCTGTGCAAGTAGCTTTTGCATATGAATACTCTTAAGATCCAGCTGAATTACTGGCTTTTTTCCTCTGTAGAGGTAGTAAATAAAAGCCCTCTAAATTCTAGGTTTAGAGAACCCTTTTTTTGGCCAAGGCAGTTGGGTAAAATAGCAGAACCTATCAAAGGAGGTCAGTGCCTGCTGCCAAAACCCATTAGAGTAATTTTAACCACTTTTGACCTGTCTTAAAGAAAGGTACTGGCAGTCACCTTTTCGGTACACTAACTGTGAACAGAGGAGCGCCCACACTTACATCAGAGTAAGGTCTTTCAAATGAAGGTCTGAGTTGATCAACATGCTCAAAACCTGCAGTCAAGTGTGCCTCTCAAAGCTATAAAGTGCCTGCCTTGCCTCAGAATCCAAACTTCCTATAGAGAGAAAGGGCGTGCTTGTGTTTTGGAGGCAGCTCAGTGAAGGCACCTGCTACCCTTCTGTTTGTGACAGTTCGGAAAGTATATCAGATAGCGCGGGCTTGTCTTGCCTACAAAACAGTGCAGAAAGCTGTAACTCACGTGGTAACTGAGCCACTCTGTAGTGTAGTTTGTAGGCAAGTTGGAACAAGTTTTTATGCCACCTGAATGTGTAGTGTGGATAGAGAGTACTTGGAAAGTAATATAAGGTGCAGCAGCTTTTCTGAAGATTCTGTAAAAGCTTCCTTGTTGTTGATCACAGTAACTTCTTCAACATTACATTAAGCATGTGGCAAATGAGGTGCTGCTTCAATCTGAAGGAATCTGTATCTTAAAGGAGCGGTGAGAGAGCATGAACTGTAGATAGGAATAGCTCTCGAGTGAAGAATTTGGAAGTATCTGAGTGGGAATAGCTGACAGCACGTGGGGTAATATGAAGCAGCACAAAGAGACAGAGGTTCAGGGAGTGCTTGGGAGATGTTTGGTTAGAAGATGTGGGTGTAGGGTGTGACTGTAGAGGCAGGAATGCAGTGGTTCTTGAGCAACCGTGGCAAGCTGACCCTTCAAAGGCAAGACTGGCAGCGCATGCTTTATGAACTGAACTAAACTTCATCAGACATGGAAAGCATGGTTAACCATCAGCTGCTGAGCTACATGTAATCAAACTGGCTGAAATGGACAGCTCATGCACTGGGCTTTCAGGGCAGGAACGGGAAGGGAATGAGCAGGCATTCAGGTTGGGCCCCTACCTTGCGAAGTTAGCAGAAAGGTTAGAGTAGTTTCTGAAACAGTGCTGCATGAGATGAAGCTACACAGAAGAGCGTGTTTCAAACAGTTGAAACTTCTTTCAAAGGAGTATGCAGAACACCTGTCTAATGAGGTTTAAGCTGTCCATTTTTTCAGGTCGTCCCTGTTTTTAGTGTTGCATTCCTTGGATTCAAGGAGTTAGTTATTTTCTTTTACTCCTTTTAAAAGAAGGCTGTTTGTCTGTATAGCTGTGCATGTGGGAAGCAGATCTTAAATGTGAAAAATCACCACCTGTTCAGGGGACTGCCGGCTTCAAATCCAGACTCTGGATGTGCTTCTGTTTTGGAGGTCAGCAGCAAGATCAATGTGCTGTTTAACTGAAGGACTTGGCCGAATGAGACTGCTATCATCTGTATGTTTTCAGTTGGCTTCTAATGTTTATCAGCATTGTACTGGAGCCTATATTATATGAAGTTTGCAGCTTTGGTTTGCTGGTGGAAGATCACAGGGTTTTTTTTTTGGGGTGAAGTAGGGGGAACAAGCTGAAACAAGTGTGGGCTTCTAGGCATAGATGTGAATGACAAGGAGTTGATATTAGAAGCTGATCATCTTCTGGTTGTAGACTCTGAAGAGCCTGTGCTCAAAGCATGTCCAGTCAGTCTTAGTTGCTACTTCCAGCTTGTGAGCAGTTGGGCTTTAAATCTATAGGGTGATGTGATGTCTGCTTCGTAGATCCTAAAGGGCTTTCAACTTGGGTTAGCTTCTCTTTGCAACATCAGGGGAGAGAAGCAGGCTTTCTGCTGCTATGATATCGAACCCTAATTAAACAATGGAATGCATTTGAGTCGACCTTTTTTCCAAATCTGGTTGACTGTCTGGTTCTATTACACATAATGGATGTAGTGAGATACATAATGACCACTGTGGCTGAGATTCACCTTCTGCTAAATAGCTGAGGGAGCCTGGGAGATATCTGTGCTGCTGTTGATAACACTTGTTATGGCTCCTGGGTTAGCCACAGGAGATAGCTGTGAGCTTGGCTCTCAAGCTGTTGCAGATAAGTGTAACAGATAGTACAACATCTGCCACCAGAGAACCTCTCTAATGCAAAGCTGTTTTGCAGCAGTTAGGTCAGAGCTTAAAGTGATGCTGGAAGTCTGGTGGAAACAGGCTGAAATACTCTCCAGTGGCACTTTGATAACCTCTTCCACTGCTGAACCAGTTGGACACTGTGGCCAAGCAGGAAGCAGGCCTGTCAGGTCCTTCCACTTTCCAGCCTTTTAAAACTCCTTAGGGAGTTAACCCATACCTGTGGGTTGGAGGCTTACTTCACAAGAGTGATTTATTACTGTAAATGTTGTCCATAGAGTAGCTTGCATCAGAGGAAAATTTTGTGGATATTTCTAGCTTCCAGGTAACTAGGAGATCCTGACATACAGAACTTAGCTCCAGCAGAAGTAGGTGAATGGCTCTTTTCCCATGCTTGCCCTGGCTGTCCATCTGTTAACCTATACAAAGCACTTCTCCCCAGGTAACTTTGCTCCCGACTGCCTCGAGGCTTGAAAAATTATTGAAGTGCTTGTAAGAAATGATTTGACTGACTTCACACAAGCTTCAATACCCATGAACACAGTATCTATGACTTCTTGGCTGTAAAGCCTTCGATTGGAAGGCAAATGGTTAGAAAAAGCTTATGATAGTTTAATATGTAAATTAGTTGCATCAGATTAGCACTAAATTTAACTTCTTTTTTTTCAGTCAGGTCAATTCAGTGAAGATATGATTCCTACTGTGGGCTTCAACATGAGAAAAGTTACGAAGGGTAATGTTACAATAAAGGTATGTTACCATTGTTGACTGTCTCTGCAAGGTTGTCTCCAGCTTCTAGTATAAATTTTGTTTGCTCTGTTTTGTTCCCACCATTGGGACAAATACAGGAAACTGAAGAGGCTCAGCTAAGTCTATCGGATAGCTTAAGAACACATGTTTATTTATGGGGTTTCTTAAATGAGTCTGTGTGTGATTTCCAGGTTCATGGGCTAGTTAAAGCAATGTGGTGATAATGCTGTTTGGCTGTAATCTGAATTAATTTTCACGTGTGTGGGGCCCAGAGAGGGCTCTTCTGCTCATCAGTATTGCCTAAGGGAAGGCTTACATCAAAAGCAAAGTTTTAAATCAATATGTGTTATTTTCTTGTATGCTGCAATATGTAAACATAGTACCCAGGTGTGTTCTTGCATCTGGTTTGCTTCTTATGCTCTTGGGCCTGCAAGACTTGAGGAGCTGTACAAGGGATTATTTCTGTTCTAATATGTGAGGGGTCCTGCAGCTGCCTAAGGAGAAAGGAAAACTGTTTTGATTTCTTGTCTTATCTTTGCGTGACGTGTTTAAATATAGTGCATGGCTAAATTGTCTCTTTCCCCTTGCCTTAAGATTTGGGATATAGGAGGGCAACCACGATTCCGAAGCATGTGGGAGCGATATTGCAGAGGAGTTAATGCTATTGTGTAAGTGTCGTCTTCCTTCAGCTAGTACTTAACTTCAGATTTGCTTCTCTTCTGTGTAGCCTGTCTAACAGTGCATGCTTGGCTTGGAAGTACTCGTTTTAATTTTGAAACTGTACTGCAACTGTATTGACCTTTTTTTTACCCTGAAGTTCAGGGCTCAAGATGAGTTATTTTCTTGTCAGTGTCTGATCTGGAGTACTAACTACTTCCTGTCTGAACTGGGTGGCAGTGCTGTCTAACTGAAAGAATCTTTCATCTCTTCTGTCCTTAAAGATTTTTTTTTAAAAGAGCCAAATTCTTTGCTGAGTAGACCTAGCTTTGTTTAAAGCCTTGTTGAATGTGCTCACAACTGACAGTGTAAAGGAAACACTGCTGTTTCTGAAGTAGTTCAGTCTCACTGACCTAACCTTAAATTCTCTTTAAAGCTACATGGTAGATGCTGCAGATCGTGAAAAAATAGAAGCCTCTCGAAATGAACTGCACAATCTTCTAGATAAGCCACAATTACAAGGAATCCCTGTAAGTAATATTGCCTTACACAGTATTAAACTTGCTTGAGCCACGTGCATGACTTCAGTAACTCTGAAGTCAAGTGTGAGGCCTGACCTTACTAATTAGCGTAACAAGAACAATACCTACCCCTAGTGTCTTAAATCAAATTGTTGACCTCAGTCAATCCTTCAGTGATTTATTCTTGTTCAGTGCACACACAAAAAAAGAAATAAAATTGGAACAGTAGTCTAGAGTATTCCACAGTACGAGTTTGTTCTCTCTTCTAGAGTCTGGTACAGGTTAACTGGAGTGTAGTACAGAAATAAAGAGTAAGTTTGGGGAGTGTCAGCTGAAAGTCTACTGGGATTGTTCTCAGTTTTATCAGATGATGTGTTCTCATGCTTGATTTTTGCACATAACAGTTTACTTTTACCCCTCTTTACCTGTGACTAGGTCAATCTTCCTTCTTGATCTGGTTTAGTAGTGAATGTCTCATTCCGTTAGATTTAATAGCTTAGTGCAGACTGCTTGTCAGACTCCATTGAAGTTTGGTGTTTGAGTTTTTTTGGTTTTGTGATGGAGTTGTGTTTTTGTGTTCAGTTTTTGTTTGGTTTTTTTTTCTGAAAAAATGAAAGCTGCAACCATTTCCTTCTGCTCTGGATTTCAGGTTCTAGTACTTGGAAATAAGAGAGACCTTCCTAATGCTTTGGATGAGAAACAGCTAATTGAAAAGATGTAAGTCTAGCCCTTCCTAAGAAAGGCTATTTGAACTCAATAAATGAATTTGTGTACCTAGTGGTGTTAGATCAAGAAGCTTGCATTTATAAGTAGACAACCCAGCAACGGGAGGTAGCTGAAATATTGTGCAGAAGCATGTTATGCGGAGAAGATGAAGGGGAACAGTTTAGATTCTCAGTATAAGAGTCCGTGTTACAAGTGAAGTGTATATTGAAATGTTCTCTCTCTCTTAGGAACCTTGCTGCTATTCAGGACAGAGAAATCTGCTGCTACTCAATTTCTTGCAAAGAGAAAGATAATATAGGTAACTATTAACTTAAAATGCTAAGCATTATGAAGACCTGTCAGAGGATGGATTGGGGGATTGTAACTTGTTAAACGCAAGCTTCCTGGCTTCAGGAAACTTAACAAATCCAAGAACAACGTGTAAGCGCACTGGCTAAATGTGGTATAGCTCCTGATGGCAGTGAGCAAATACGACTGGTATTAAAGTTGTAGGGGTTGTAGTTAATGAAACATATGTTAGTCTCCTGTGAAGCCTGCTGCCTTTCTTTAAGTAGTTTGCAGCAAATAGCTGACTAGTCTCACTTCTAGCTTGCCGTAAATGATTTTGTTCTTCTATCGGGTACTGTCCACTCGGCCTCACTCCATGAGGCTAGCAGGTACTTGCAACAGTCATTCCCTTGGAATAAGCATCACTCTCTTATCAGAGTGGTCCATGTTGCGGCCTGTGCAAGTCACTATTTCATGCAGCCAAACAGTAAATTTTTCTGGTGCTGACATCTAGAATTTCTGGAGTTCAAAGGCAGAAACCATGGTGCTGTGTAATACTAAGTACTTGACGCTGATATTGTAAGTAAACTGAGTAATCTCAACTGAATGAAAACACAGCACTTAACACCACTTGCTGTCCTTCTCCTGGTGCCTTCTTGTGGCTGTCATGAGATCAACACTGGTTGACTGTCAGGCTAATGTGAGTTTACTGATGAGGGAAATTTTAGGCTGGTGGTCACAGGAACGTGCTATAGAGTATAACAGAACTGCTTTGTATGAAGGACTCAACTTCTTTCCAGGAAAAATTAACAGCCTGTGGAACTCTCCTGGCATGTTCTCCAAGAAGCCCCTGTCACCTTACCATCAGTTAAAGATTTGGACATGGTGGATAGGAGAAGCAGATACTCCCTTCTGTCCTATCCCTGCAGAAGGCGCACAGCTGAGCATCGCTGATGCTGTAGGGAAGGTGCTGCCGGAAGCACTGGGCTGGTGTGATGCCAGTGCATTTCACTTCCTTAGGAGACCCTCTTTCAAACATGGAGGAGCTTGATGCCTTGAACTGTAGAGATAAACTAACTTTGCTCTTGTCAGGTGAGGAGAGGCAGATGGGCAAAATAGGGCAATGTTGATTGATCTAAAACTAATTATGAGAGCTACACCAAAGTATCAGATTAAAGGAAGTCTTTTTCCTAGAGGTGTAGTTGACTGAGGAACCGGGATGTCTGGGACAGTTCCTTTAAATGTTACCCAAAGGATGCTGGGCAGTTATAGGACCAAAGCACAGACAGCAAGCATGCCAAAAAAATGTTCTGTTGATCTGTCTTGGCCCATCCTCTAGCAAAGGGCTGGATATTCCTGTCATATATTTGAGGACACTGGCATACCAAGGTGGTGCTGGTTATACAAATACAGATAGACACTTGAATATGGACCTTCTCTTCTCTCTCTCTCTTCAGATATCACGCTTCAGTGGCTTATTCAGCATTCAAAATCTAGAAGAAGCTGAAGTCTTCCTGGAATCTCCAGTACCAGTTGGCCATAATCTCAATTGTCCACTTCCCTCCATAATGAGATATTACCCAAAAATCCTGTATCAAGAATCTGCCTTTTCACGGTTCATTTATCATGTGCACTGCTGAAGACTTGTATTCCTATCCTGTCACAAAACAACTAGAGTTGTCATGATAAAGTCAGCACAAATATTTATTTTACAACCATCTATGGTGGGAGGGTTGTGGGGCGGGCTTTTTAAAAAGAAAAATCTCTCTACCATGTTAACTATGATGGTACACTCTGTTCTGGTTTTTCAGGGCCAGGTTTTTATATGATTTTCAGCAAGTGTTTTATTTCTAGTGTTTAGTGGCTTGAAGATGCTGATGCTTGACAGCATTAAGATTCTGTAAGATGCCACATACCGTAGTTAGAAAACATTTAAGCGTGAGTTGTGGGATACTGATTTATCTCACAAATGCATGTGATGTGTGTATGTAAGCAGAGAAATGGAAACTGTTTGCAGAGGGGAGCACAAGGCATAGATCAGCATCACTAGTCTACAGCTGAGATCTTATCCTGTCACTTGAAAAAGAAAACTCTCATGATGAATTATGGAAGAGTCAACTGTTTAAAATCATTTTGTTGCTTTTGTTTAACATTTCTGTGGGGGATGGGAATGGACTGTCCTGTCAAGCTTTCAAATATTGGAGTATTCCAGCATGAAAACAAATTGCTAGGAACATCAGACTTTGTTCAAATACATTTTTCTATCTACAGATACTAGTGGTCTCTATCTGAAACCAGAACACGCATTCTGAGCAGCTGCATGACACTTAAATTACTGATGTTTTTGTACAGAGTCAGTTGTTGACCTTTAGCACAATATCCGTGTGATTGTCTAGTGTCTCTCCTGCTCATGAAATGGCTGGGCACAGTTTCACCTGGTGCTATGGAATATCTAGGCTATTGTGACAACTCTAGACCTGCCTGCTTTCTTGATGTAACCATGTGCAAAGTCTGTAAGCTGCAAGATGAAATGTTCTACTGTGTCAAAGCACAAGAGAGCCAATGAATTGATCCTGTTTCTTGACTAGCTCCTACGGTATAGGGAAGTGTGTATAAACTAAAGATTGTAATGTTTTTTTGTAGCTTTACTTTCTCAATGACTTCAGTATATTTAAAGGGACAGACTTGTTAAGACTGGTTTGTTCATACAGTAATGTCAGTGTAGCTTACTAATGTATGCAAATACATGGTCCACCTGCTTGTGTTGCCTCACACTGTGTGTGATTCTTCACCTAAATGTAGTTTGCATTATGTCAGAGTCTTTGGTTGGAAACACTGTGTAGTCCCTATCAGTTATGACAAGCCAGTTTTAATTTAGACTGCCATGGCCTTACTGTTCTGTACCAACTCTCGCAGTGTTGCACAGACACTACATGCTGCCTGCATTCGGTCTGAACTTGCATTTTAACTTTTTGTCCCCTTTCAGTTCTCTGAAGCATGATTTCAATTAATTCATACTCTGGTGCTGTAGAGGAGAGGGTATTAACTTGCTACTGTAGTCCCTAGTTCACCAGGAACTGCTACAGTTACTTTTATTTAGCAAACTTGCTTGTGCCTAAAATAAGGAAACTAAACTAGAACGTGTAAATCTTTGTGGGGGACCAGGTCACTGTTTAGTTAACTGGCCTATAGCTAAACTTGATGTGTTTGGTGTTTATATACTTCACTGCTTTCAGCATTTATGGCATCCAAACACTACCAATTGTTAACCTGTGCATTACTCTCTGCATGTGAACAACTTATACAATTACTGAACTTTGTAAATACGTTAATTTTTTTATTTAGGTGGATGCATATGTTGGTTTACTGCTCTTCAGCTTTATTCAATAAACTTATGTTTTGAGGGTTGTATTGACACTTAACTGACTGACTTGAGTTGATGTGGCTTAACTCATGGCAATACATTATGGGATGTCTGTCTCCTCTCCCGCAAGATTACAGTGGGGGAAGAAGGCTTGGTAAATACTTGAGCTTCGCTATGTTCTGTGGTTCAACTATTCAAGTGAAATGAATATGAAACTACGTTTCATGCCTGGGGCTTTCTCAGCTTCCAGGAGCAAGCTTAGCTAGTCAGTCTCAGCAGACCTCAGTGCTTTGTTATGTTTATGAAAAGCACTAATTAGTCAGCTGGAGGGTCTGAAGTAGGGGCAGCCTCCTGGAGGTCTGTTTTCAGAAGAAAAATGCATGTGTCTACAAACTTGTTTCTTGTCATCAAGCCTAGAGTAAAACCTCTGCTTTTCTAGCACAAGTGTCAGAACTAGCAGTGCCTCATTCACTGCCAATTAAAGCATAAAGATTCTTATCTCATCGGAAAGTGAGGCTTTCATTGACTGAGGTCTTGATCAAAATCTTTGTCATGATTTTAATCTGAAGTTATGCTGACTGTTCTTCCCAAATGCCTTGTTTCATTAGTTTCTCTTGGGTTTCTGATTAACTTGTAGGACTGTATGTCAACATCTTCCAAGTAATGGTAACAAATTTGCTGTCTTCTGCTCACGGCCTGCCTCCGTGTCAGCTTTCAAACCTGCTGAGCTGTAACAGGTTAGTTTTTAGTCCTGAGTACTGGTCAGTTAGCATCCTTCATGTGTAACTTGGCTGATGGGAAGGGCTAATGAACTGTCATGTAAAAGATCATGCGCCTGTTTCTTCAGTCGATGGGGTTTCCAGTGTGCCGCCTGGAGTTCATGTTCAAAGCAAAATGCCTCTAGACGCAAAATCTGAAAACAGTATTACAGATGTAAGGTTTGTCACCCAGATTGCTCTGATACCAGTACTAATCCCTTGAATCAGCTGTAGTGTGAACTTAGCCAACAGCTGTTTGCCTGATGTGGTATTTCAGTAATAGTTTCTGCTTCTAAATGTAAATAGCAAGGAGGGCCACACTGTGCATACTCTGCAAATGTACTTTTTATTACTTCATGAAATGACTCTGCTGAGGCCTTCACAGCTATTCTTGTACAGTTCTTCCAGATGAGTAGAAATGTAGACCTTGGAGAGGCTATTTGAATCCAGAGCAGAGGATGGTGCTTTTTCTGGTCGAGGGCCTGATTAACTTCACCTTGAAACAGAAGGGAAGTGTAGTGAGTCTTTCCAGAGGAGTGAGGCTGTTCTTGCCACCTTTCAGCCTTGGACTGAAAATACTACTTGCTCATCTGGCAAAGTTAAACCTTTTCTGTTCTAATAAAGGTGTGGAGCCTAAGATAGGCATTAGCAGTGTTGTCGTCTGAACTTAGATGCTGTAGCTGTGTTCTGCTCCTAGAAACCTATTAGGCCAATTGAATCTCTCGTGATGATTACTTGTCTCAGTAGTGAGCCTGGACAGTAAAAAGAGACTGATTAAATTTCCCATTCTCTTAACAAGTTGCTTTTGGTTTTGCATTTTAGTAACATAAGATATTGTATTCAAACATCAATAGCTGTAGTCCTGAAACCCTCTTGTGACGTATCTACAGTAGACCGTGGCCTTTAGCATATTAAGAAAACTGGATCTTGTGAAAAGGCTAATGCTGAGCTGGAGAGAACTCTCTGTCATGAATATGCGTGCAAGTTAGACACCAATCATACCTCTGTGACCTGATGATGTGTTGATACTGTATGGTGTCCTGATGATCTAAAATAGCCATCAACTCTGAAAACTTGGTGTCGGGTTTGTTCAGTACAAGACTTGTTTGGTCAAACTCTTACTGACCACAGAGCAGCACGGCTCTAGACTAGACTGGGAAGAAATGTTTGTGCATGCACCTACAGCACCGGGCTGTGTGGAGGTTTTCCTTGGAGCGTTGACGTCCCGTCGATGTTAGTGTGGATGGTGGTTTCTTTAAGTGCGATTACAGTGCAGCATGGTTCTCATTGTCACCCCAAGCGCAGCTGAGTGTCTTAGCAGTTGCACAGAGCAATTCTGTCCTACCACCGGGCAACATGAAAAATGCACAGATGTGGAGCTGTTCATGATCTGCGGAACTAATAATCTAGTTTCTTACAGATTTGTGTGGGTTTTTTTCTTTGCATCTTTACAGAAACGGGCTGGAAAGATGGTCCTTTTTGGATGCTGACACATAAAACTGCATAATCTTCACTTTCTGGTAGAAAGAAAGGAGGCCAAAGAAAATGCCTTAAACAGTCTCTCTGTTTAAATTAATACAGGAATGTTGTGCAGGGATCTATAATAACTTGAAGTATGACTTAGCTGGATTAACAGGCTTTTAACTTTTCTACGGTTTAATTTTACAGTTACTGTGGCTGTGCAATGGCATGTCTTGAGTTTACTTTGTGTGTGTTTACTGAATGTGAAAGAAAAGCGCTTTCTCCCTGTAGCATGTCCCAGCGCTGCTCCCTGCTGGCACTGCTTTGGCACCGACCCTGACCAGAAAGCTGTGTGAATTTCAAACCGGAGGGTGTAAATCAGGTTATTTGGGCTGTTTTACTAAGAGCGGTGCGTTCCAGATTACACGAGCAGCAAAGCAATGAATCGTGTTAAAGGAGAAGTAATGTGTGAATGCCTGAGCCTGGCGTGTGCTTCAGGGGTCTTATTCCCAAAATGTGAGCGTAAATGACTTGTCTCGCTAGATCGTAAACCTTCAATGAGTAGTCTGTTGCTTTAGGACTACAGATGCTGAACACTGAATTATGCCTTGGTGAAACATTGGGGTTTTCTTTTACATGTTGCTTAAATGACAAACACGGAATGGCACTCAAAGGGGGTATGCACATATTCTTTTACAGGAGAAGTAAAATACTTGATTTTTTTTTATTTCCGTCACAGTGGAAGGTGGGTAAGTAGACCTTTGTGCCAGGATTAGTGCCTTTTAATTATGACATTATAGGTTTTATTCTGTTAAAGGCAACATCTATCATTGTGATCGTTTTGAAGTGCTTCAATAAAAGTATTGTTGAAAAACATTCTTTTGCTTATTCATCTGTAGTAGTACAGCTGCTTTTATTATTGTTTGCAATATATAAGAAGCCCTCATTGCCAAATTGCGGGAAACAGTGTTGTACTCGAGCTAAACTAAACACATCTATGCTAAAATTTAATTCTTTAGATCATCTGTGAGAGAAGCAAACAGATCGACTCCTTGAAGCACTCTTCTAACAGTGAAGAGAATAGGTGGTGTTGCTTCCATGCAGGCAGATGCTTTCCAGTAGTAAATTCAAGAAGTCTTTCCTAACTGGGGAACTTCACGTTTTAAACACTGTCATGAATGAGCCTACTTTGAAATGAATTCTAAATTTCTTTTTTTGTTTGTTTGTTTTTTAAAAAAATAAGTCATTGAATGGTGTTCCCTGGTCAGTGTGTGCTGTGTGTTAGGAGAGCAGTTTCTGGAGAAAGCGTAGGAACGTTAATTGTGTAACTTCATCTTGAGAGAGCGACCGTAAGCCTTGTGCTCTGTGGGGGGCAACTTTCTGGGTAGTCGGTTGGTGAAGCTCTATATAATTTCTGATTGTGGCTTTGCTTTAGATGCTGAAAGCACTTACTGGTCTAATTTGTGTTTCCCTCTGAAAAGTCCAATCGGGGAGAAGTTCATAAACTGTATTATTCAACAGACAAAGCAAATACGTGAGTACAGAAAGAAAAAAGCTGTTGTGATGGGTGAAATTTAAAGCTAAACTTGATTTGCTCAAGAGTCTCAGAGTGAAGTAAACTGTTAAGTTGCTTCTGTGTAACTGTTAACTTGGGATGTGTGAAGATATTTCAAGTTTTTCAACAATGAGGAATTTTTCTCATTTTTCTTAGAGTCGATAAATGAATCCCCTTTTTGGTGTGAATAATATTTCTGTTCCGTAAGGGGAAAAGCATTAAAAAGATGCATGAATTCGACAGATTGAGGACAGGAATGGAAAGAGCAACCTCAGGCTGCTACGTTTGAGTAGGCTGGGGGATTATAACAGGAGTCAGCACACAGAAGTCTTGGTAGACCACTGAATTGTAATATTTTTTTTTTAAGTTTTATTTATTCTGCTGCTTCTGTTGCAATGAATAGAAAACAAAGGGCAAGCTCTGACTTCTGAAAAAGAACGTGTAAAATATAGGCTGAAGACAAATCACTAATGTCTGGTTGTCTGTCTATGTTTGATAAGCCTTAAAATAATTTTTTTTTTCCCCTTGTGTAGGGACTTTTTTTATTATTTCTGTCAGCTTTCTTTGTAACAAGTCATGCCCTTTCTTGCGAAAAGGATGCAGTGCTAGAGCGAGCACCAGTCCTTAGCTGAGCGATAAGGCACCACAGTTACCAGTGATGCTGTGAAGGTCTCTGGGGTGGCTCAGAGAGGTGTGTCTCCTCTTTACCTCCCCCAGCTGTAGTTTCTTCACTGACTTTTCTGTTCTTTTCACTGTTTTTTGAAGGGTTTTGGTTTTACCGGTAACGCCTGCCTCTATTTTCATTTTCATATCTACAATTTGCAAGTGGCATTTGCCAGGTTTTCTATTCATGCCGCTTTCTGGAAACTCCACCGGCCCCGGAGCTTGTGGCATCGAAGGCGGCTCACCGTGAGCGGGGCTGTGGCCGCAGCCCTTGCTCCGCTTTCCCTCTCGCTGTCCGAGCGGGTTCTGCGGCCGTGTCTCTTCTCTTGCCCCTTCTCTTTCCCCTGCCCTCTCCTCAGGCCTGGAGAACAGCTCGCCATGGCGGCAGGGAGGACTGCTCCGCAGGTCGCAGCCAGGGCCTCCTGCTGCCAGCCCTGAGGTAAGCAGGCCTTGGGAGGCACTGGTTTGCCAGAGGAGCACAAACTTTACTAGAATCCCTGGGTTTTGCCGTGCTTTTTTTTTTTTTTTTTCTGGAAAACCTCCTGTTTCTCAGCCTTCGCTTTACCCCCGCGGGCGACGAGCCGCCCCGCCGGGCGGGGGCGCTCCCGCTCCCCCCCTCGCCCTGAGGAACCACGGCGGGGCCTGAGCCCTTACCCGGGCGGGGCCGGGCCCGCCTCCCGCTGCCGCCCCCCGCCGCCGCCGGGCAGTGCCACGACAGCCCCGCGGCCCCGCCCTTCAAGGCTCGCAGGGCTCGGCCCTTGAGTGACGTCGCTCCTCGCCCTATGAGAGGCTGCCGGTCCCGCCTCCTCACCGTCTCGGCCAATAGGAGCCGGGCAGGGGCGGGCCCCGCTCGGCGTTTCGCTTCCGCAGTTAA
>VXBO01013498.1:284431-300645 GCA_013400135.1 Rhinoptilus africanus
GGCTGAGGGGAGACCTTCTCACTCTCTGCAACTCCCTGAAAGGAGGGGGGAGCCGGGGGGGTTGGTCTCCTCTCACAAGAAACAAGCAATAGGACGAGAGCAAACAACCTCAAGTTGCTCCAGGGGAGCTTTAGGGTGGATATTAGGAAAGATTTCTTCATTGAAAGGGCTACCAAGCATTGGAACAGGCTGCCCAGGGAAGTGGTGGAGTCACCATCCCTGGAGGTATTTAAAAGACAGGTAGATATGGTGCTGAGGGGCATGGTTTACTCGTCATTTTGGTAGTGTTTGTGGTTGGACTCAATAATCTTAAGGGTCTTTTCCAACCTAAATGACTCTATGAGTCTATTCTAGGATTCTTTTGCCAAACAACAACTCTGCTCATGAAACTCTGAAGGCAGTCTCTTGGCAGGATATGGACATTAATGTCTGAAAGGCTGAAGTCAATTGGCTGAGAGGGTGTGAGAGATGAGAAACCCCAGATGTGCTTGAACGTGCATAGGTCTTGCTCCGTTCTGGTAGTCTGGTTGTTAGCAGCGAAATGGGCACCTGCCGCAGTTCACTGGGTGGTTTATTCCCAACCCCGGCGTGGGAAACTAGGACTCAAAGCTTGCTGTCCGGCACAGAGCTTTGTTTAGAATGGCTGTGAAACTGCAGATCTTGGTTGTGGGATGATTGGATTGAGGTAGGAGCATAGTCCTGAGCTGTTACCTTGCCAGCAGGCATTGTGCTGGAATGGATTCTGAATGAAAGACTTAAAGGGCAAAACAAGGCTAGTGGAACTGAAGAAGAGGGCTACTTGGTAGAGAAACTTGGTGAAGTTGAAAGAAGACAAGTACAGAAAGTTTCAATCTGCATGGAGTTACTCCATGGTGTCTTCCAAGGACCTGCCGTGGGACTAGTACTATTCAGTTTTTGTGTGTTCTTGGTGTTACTGTAAAAAGTGCTGGTGTTTCATGCAGAGCTGCTGATCGAAATGGAGATCAATTCTTAACGTGAAGAGCAGATGAAATGACATCGTGAGGAAGCAATTAAAATTGTAGTGAACTTCAGCAATATTGGAATAAAAGGTTTAATAGTTTGTAAGTGTGAGGTTATTAAATCTTTCACTTCTGAGGAGAAGGTGGTGCTGGTTGTACACTAGCTAACAGTTGGATCACAAGCTAGCAGCGCGTTACACATGCAGGGAAGGATAAGGGTACGTGCGGATATGTCAGCAGAGATTTCCAGAAGAGGCCGAGGAAATTTCTGAGATCTTCCCCAAGGCTCAGGTGAGATCTATTTTGGGATACTGCCATCACTCTGGTGTTTAGGAAGGGTGGATTTGAACTGGGACGCGCATGCGTTGCTGAGAGATATGTTAGGAAGAGAGTTTGCCTTATTCAAGATGACTGCAAGAGCTCCGGTTGTTTTGCTTGGCAGAGCGTGCTGTAAGTCTGTATGAAGAGTGGTGAAAGGAAGGAGGGGAGAAAGCTGGAAAGCTGCTTCTGGCCTGTTAAAATAGATCGTCACATGCATTTCTGATAAAATTTGAAGAAAAATTGAGAAGCAACTCAGTTTTATGTTGGTAGTAGCAATAGTATGGTGTCATGGAGAAGAGCCCCTTCCTTGAATTCCTTATGCATATTTAGAAGCCCCCTTAGGTTTCCCAGTTTCATCCTTGCAACCAGGGCAGGTTCTTGGCCTTCTGAAGTGTCAGGACTGGATGCACTGGATCTGTGGTGTGTTTCTCTCTCCTTGTGTAGAAGGTGGTGTGTGCAGGTGTGAAGGTATGGGTGCTTCAGGTTGTGAAGTACTTCCCATTGCTGCAATGGAATTGCAGCTCTGCGGTGAGAAGGTCTCAGCTGAACATGGCAGCAACAAACAGAACTGAAAGCAGGAAGTGAGGAAAATGTTGGTTTTAACTGAAACAGCAGTTAGGGATCTGTGCTACGTGGCTGATGGTGGTGTGGCTAAACAGTTCCTGTCCTCAGAGTCTTATCTATACCTTTGGGGCAGTACGTAACTCTTTTTCTCAAAGTGAAGACTCTTGTTCTTAGAGTCTCTTGTGTTTCAGAAGCTTCTGCATTATGAAAACCTGTTTTGCTCTTCATCTGCTCAGATCCCTGTGAGTGCTTTCCTGCTAGGTCTGGGTATTGTAAAGAGCAGACTGACTGGTGCATGGTGTTTTGACGGTTAAAGAGCTAGGTTACCAGCTGTATTGTGAACTTAATGCAGGCAGAAACCTGTGTATTCTGTGTTCTGCTTCCTTGAAACTGGGTCTGAATTTAGGTCTGTCTCTGGGTATAGTGGAAATCAATTGCTGAGGTATTCCTATAGAAAACTGGCCTGACTGAACTCCTGGGCATGGCATGCAGTGTTGAGTCAAAAACTTGAAAGGTTGGACTCCCCTGGTCAAAGAAATGTCAAGTCAGACTTAATTCTTCTGCAAGTTGTGTTACCTTTTAAGCTAAACTTAACTAACTGATAGTTTAAGCAGTTAAAACACTCAGTTGGGTAGGTCTTAAGAGTTTTTAGATTGCTGTTCTAAGAGATCACCCACAGGGCTGATGTTGGGGGTGGAAGAATATGTGAGTGCATAGATTAGTAAAATGGACAAAAGTACATCTTTGTGGATTTCCCTATTTTAACATACTTTTTAAAAGACACACTTTTACATGTCAGTAGGATGGGCAACTTTCTGGAAAGTCTTTTTAAGCAGGAGCTTGAAGTACTCTCTTCTGTATCTAGTTCATATGACTGTTGGTCTAAAATGTGAACTTGCCATTCTCTTCCCCAGCCCTCTTTTGAAGTAACATTTAGACAAAATAGCTTTGTTTTTTGTGTAAAAGGTAATGGGAAACTCCTCAGAATTCCAGAAAGCAGTGAAGCTGGTGATTGACACGGTTTCATTTGATAAAGACTCAACGGTCCAAGTTTTTGAGGCAACAATCAGGTACGTCGCTCTGAGTTTCTGTCTTTAAACAGTAATAAGGTTAAAGACTTGGTACTCATATATGGGAGAGCCAAAGTGAAATAATTTATAAGGGTATCTTTGGTAGGCTTTATTCCATAATTGTTCCTTGAGTAACTTGTTTTTTGACATTTTATGAAAATATTCCATCCTTTCATAATTGAAACAATCTTAATGAGTCACATGTGACTTGAAGCAGTGATACAATAGTAGTCTCAACAGTGTTTGGCTCGCAGACTGCTGCTGTTCTGTTGTTGCACAGCAAACGCCTGCTGACAGGCTTTCCCTCTTTTGGTTTTCTTCCATGGACCTTCTGCTTGCTTTCACTTTCATTTTAGATGGAAAAACAGGCCTGTCTGTCTTGGAGAAGAGTTTAAGATACTGTCTGATTTTAAATGGTGTCACTTTCTGAATACCTTAAACAGTGTTTATTTGATTACTGCTAACTTGGCTGGGCTTTCTTTTTTCTGAATACTAAGTTCGTATAACAACCTTACTGCTGTCTGCAGAGGAGATCTTCACTCATAAATAGAGTTGGTATGTTGTAAGGAGTTATTGGGTTAGGTAAATTTTGCAGAACTGGATTTTGGGATTACTGTGGTGGCAAGCAACGTCACTTCTAGATGTTTTCACTGCTCGTGGTGAATAAAGTAGGTCTTTCTGTAGTGCATGTAAATACACAAAATAATACTGTTAAGCATGATACCAGTAAGGGTTTAGCTGAAGAACTAGGTTTAGATCGGATTTAAAAACTGAAGTTCTTTTCCTTTTCCCCATAGGGTTTTGGGAAGCCTGCTTTCTGCCCACATAATAATTACAGATACCAAACAGCCTTTTGGTGATATGACCATTAAGGATTACGATAATGAACTGTTGCATATGGCTCATGACCTAGCAGTGAGACTACTGCCAGCCTTTGAGAACACCAAAACTGGAATTCCGTATCCTCGGGTAAGTGAGCATCCCAACACAGTGGGGAAATAGTCTGAAAGTAGTAATTCACCTGCCCTACCACTCGAATTCTGTACCCTGTGTGTGCCTTTATATGTGTGTATGTGGTATTGAACCTGCTCTAAGTTACATTAAAATGGTGGTGGTGGGAAAACTGCACTAAGTTATGGTGACATGGATGATATATAAGGTGCCTCATGTCTAGTAAGTGTTTTCTTTAGCCTGTTGTTTCACAAGGTATATATTGCTCTGGATGGGTCAGTAGTCATTTGTTTCTGTTGTGTTTGGCTGAAAAGTGCCCTGCCCTGAGCTTTCTTCCTATATATCATGGAGCAAAAAAAAATGCTGTCATTAAAAAGGTTAACAAGAAATAATGTAAAGGTGAATAGCCTAGGCAAGTGCCTTTATTGGTGACTTGGTACTAAGGTAATTGTGATAAAATGAAAGTAATCTAAAATATTTGTCATACTGGGCTTGGAATTTGTAATTTTCTTGAATACTGCTCAGTGAGTACTCAAGAATACTCTGGTATTCTTGAATACTGCGTCCTCTTGTTTTAAGTACATGCAGTCTACAAGGAGGATGTCAGTTTTAGTGGAACAACTGTAAACTCTAAAAGTAGTTAGCACTTGCCTGACTGCTTTTAATTTCGAGGGACAGCAGCTCCGCTTTTCCTTCAGACCTATCAGGCTGTAGAAACGTGAACTTTCACTTCTGCTCAGAGGTCGGTAAAGCAGTTGAGGGTAGTCTAACTTCTCTTCAGCGTTTTGTTCTGTGGGGAACTTGAGGAGCATTCACTGAGGAAACTCTTGGTTTCAAGGGCTGTACTTGCCTCACCCTTGGAAGGACCTGAAACTTTAGTAGAAATGGTGAAAAAAGTGGACTGAAATTTGGAAGGATCAGCAAGTGTAAGAGCAGCAAAATTAGAATTGCCCACCTTGAGCATGGTGTTATAAAGTTGGAAGATGAATTTCGGGGATTCTTCAGGAAAGCTTTTTGACCAAGCAGTGATACACTGGGTTTCTAACTATATGCTACATATTGCAGAAACAAATACAAAGGCTTTGTAATGAACATCATACCGCACCGCTCTGTGAGGCGCAGCCTGGCTGCTTGCTGTTAGCACTCTCTCCGCTTGCTTCACAGGTCAATCTGAAGAAGGGGGTACCTCCAGACAGCAATAATGAAACTTGTACAGCAGGAGCCGGTTCCTTGCTGGTGGAGTTTGGTATCCTCAGCAGGCTGCTTGGTGATTCCACGTTTGAATGGGTGGCTAGGAGAGCTGTCAAAGCACTCTGGAATCTCAGGAGCAATAACACCGGACTGCTAGGTAATGTCCTGGGAGGTGATGCTGTATTGACTGGCTCCATGTTTTAACCTGCCTCAGTCTCCTGTAGCCATCATGCTAAAGGTTTCTTTCATGTACCATAAACTTTGTTGACCTGCTTCCTCTGTAGCTGTTAAGTCGTGCTCCCCTTGTGTACTTGTGGTTTGTGTTTACCAAGTGGCACCTTGTAATTTCATAAGAAAAATGGAGTATCTGAATAACTTCTTAGGGCATAGGGTTCCAAACACCAGCTTTTAATGAAACTGGGAAATGAAACTGAAATTCTTGTATTTGTATCCCCATTAATATAATTTAGATTGGCAGATGACTAAAAGTACCTAACTACGTGTATGTGCTTGTTCCTTGGATGAATGCACTGTAAGGCTTTATTTGGATAGTAATCTGTGATCATTCCTCCTCAAGACTTTTGAAGATTTCTAAATTGTGGTTCTCAATTAGTTTTCTCTGATGTATTCGGCAACTTTAGACTAAACTTTTTGTCTGTTCTGAAAGGAAATGTTGTGAATATCCAAACTGGCCATTGGGTTGGAAAGCAAAGTGGCTTGGGAGCAGGGTCGGATTCGTTCTATGAATACCTTCTGAAGTCTTACATCCTCTTTGGAGAAAAGGATGACTTGGACATGTTCAATGATGCTTATCAGAACATTCAGAACCACTTAAGAAGAGGGTATGTTATTTGATATGAGTATCAATTCCTTAGCGATGAGTACTCCAGCAAGATGTAAGAGACTGTAGAGTGTTTTGTGGCATGCTCTAGAAAGTCTGTGTTCTCTCTTTTTCTTTAAAATACAAAGTCATATTTCTGTGGTAGTCGCTGTAGAAGTAAATTTTGATGTTCCCTTCACTCCTTAGTCGACTGATCTGGATAGCATTATTGGTGCAAAGAAGCAGAACTGTTTACTGTCCAAGTTAGTAAATGTTAGGCTGAGAAAGGGCTGTAGAACTGCAAAGGAAATGTATTAAAATAGCTGGCTTAGTACTTCCTAAGGCCTGATTTTACTTAGCGTGACTTTTTGGTAGAGATTCTGCTGACATAACTTAAGGATATGATGTGCATACCTTGATGAATTAATTTTTCTGAGAAGCGTGACTGACAATTTGGTTCTTTTCAAAATGGCTTTGGTCATACAAATCTGTAGCTCGTTCTCTTTGCTGGTGTCAGTGCTGTGAAATGAAAATGTGCATTGTATTCTGAAATAGTGAATATTTACACACGCTTATTGTTACTTGGCAGTCGAGAAGCTTGCAATGAAGGTGAAGGTGACCCTCCTTTGTACATTAATGTGAACATGTTCACAGGACAGCTGATGAACACATGGATTGACTCTTTGCAAGCCTTTTTTCCTGGACTACAGGTAAACTTCCATTCTGTTAAAGACCGAATGACACAGAGGGGTTTCAGAGAAGCTTATTTGAATCCTAGGCTGTGAATGAATCTGAGCATCTCTTTTGAGGTGAGCTTCAACCTGTGGGTTTACATCTGGCTGCTCTGATAAGACAGTCTTAGTGCGGTTCAGCTTCTGCATCAGCATAACAATATTGGACGGCCTGGCCTCCTCTCTACTCGATTTGAGATACTTTAAACTTTTCTCCTTTAACCTCAGCATTTGTATACCATGCTGCAAGGCTGAGCTCCACTAAAGCTTTTAGTGCAAAGGAATTAATACATTAGCGTTTTGGGGGGAGGTTGGGTTATTTTTTTGTCTTTCCTTATGAGGCGAGTGTTCTGTTATATGGCATGCAGAGTGGAAGGCGATTTGCTGGCTTGCAGTATGATGCGTACATGTTAACAGCTGTTGTTATGCCTAGGTATTGATAGGAGATGTGGAAGATGCTATTTGTCTCCATGCTTTTTATTATGCCATATGGAAACGATACGGAGCTCTCCCAGAAAGATACAACTGGCAGTTGCAAGCACCGGATGTTCCCTTTTACCCGCTGAGGCCAGAGTTAGTGGAATCCACATATCTTCTTTATCAGGTACTTGACTTTTCTGAGCTTACAGCTCGTGTTTTGGCAAAAATGGTTTTGTTCAGGAAGTCACTTTTTCTGCCCCTAGACTCTGGCCTGCTAAAATTGATGCCTCTGGATCTGCCTGTTCTTGCACGGAGGTCTCTGGGCACTAGATTGTTATGCAGTGTAGTTGCTCTGTTTGCTTAAAAAATAGCCTTTTTTATAAGAGAGACAAAAACAAGACTAAACAACCTTTTCAAAAAATAGCTGGCAGATTTTTACAAGGTAGAGACTTGTGAGTTCCTAATAGAAATTGTTGAAGTAAATATAGTAGCTTTCCTTGCTGTATTATCTGGGCACAGGCTCCAACTGGCAGAAGATACAGTAAACGAAAATAACTTTCTGGCTGCAAGAAAGCTATCAAAGAGTTTGAATTTACCACAAGTTTTATTAGGATTTGCACTAGAGCAAATGTGAGAGGCTTGCACAGAGTAATCTAAGTCATGTTCCTATAAAGATAAGTTTACTGTAATACCAGAGAATCTAATACTATTTAGACCATTGTTGTGTTATTTTTATGAGATTTCAAAATTGCTGACTCTAACTCTTGTCTGTCTTCCTTATTCAGGCCACAAAGAACCCATTTTACCTTCATGTGGGAATGGATATTCTGCAGAGTTTGGAAAAATATACAAAAGCAAAGTCAGTTTTCAATGTTCTTTGTCTTCTCACACTGCTATATACATGTATTTTATTGTGTAAATATTATATAGAATTGAATCTGCCAAATGTAGGTAAACCAAAAAGCCACAACTGATCATTTATTTATTGAGCAATTCTTTCTCATCTGAAAATGAAATTATGGTCCAGTGACAACTTTATGCCTTCAGAATTTTATAACTCCCTTCAAAATGCGTTGTTGATGAACATTTGCTAAAAACTGGTAAAATTAGTAGGTGGGTTTTTTTCTAAGGATCCTGGAAGAATATTTCTGGGCTTGGGGTGTCTAAGTTTACTGGAGGGGTGACCTCTAAGATAGATGCTGTTGCACGTCAGCTTTTATCTCAAGACAATAACAGTGAATCCTGACAGTAATACTGAGTATCTGAACTTATTCCACGATTCAGAGGGAAAACAGTGAATTTCTAGTCAAGTATTGGTATTGACCACAAGGTCAATGATTACAGTCTCCTCAGAATACCAGAAACCAATAATCAGTTCTTGCTTGTAAAAGAGGCTTGTTTCATTTTAACTTCACCCCGGTGGCAGTTGGAACGGTCTGAAGTTTAGGAGTATCTAGGGAGCACTTCAAGATCAGAATGCCTGGGAACTAAACCCAATCTTAAATCTTGCAGGTGTGGCTATGCCACATTACACCATGTTGTAGAGAAGACAAAGGAAGATCGAATGGAGAGCTTTTTTCTCAGTGAAACATGTAAATATTTGTACCTGGTATGTATACATTCTTCATTTCAAAGATGCCCTCTTGCATGCACTGTGCACAAATGCAGCACAACGCAGAGGCAGGACATGGTTAATTAGAAACTGCTGTGCTCTAGGGAGGAGAGGGGTTTGGGTATCAGAGTGTATCAGAGAATGCGCTCCTCTTCTTTCTTTCACTCTGCCCTAATCTTGGAGGTTCGGGCTGCTGCTGGCTGGAGAGCTGGCAGCTCTTTTGGGGGGGAGCTGGAAAGGAGAGGAAGCAGGACAAGCCACTGCTCAGCTCTGAGCTAAAGTACTGCTTGTAGCCATTTTGCCTGCCTCGCAGCAGCCTCCGTATTTCTCCCCATCAGGCTTTGGCAGTCACAGGAGAAAGCATTTGAGCCAATGCTGCTTAAGCTACTGTTCTCAATCTCCTTTAGTGCAGAAAAACAAATAAATCTGACTGAATGGAAACACTGGATGCCAGCCTAGAAATGCCTGCATAGTGCAGCTTAGAAAAATAAGGGCAGTTTAAGTTGTGTGAAAAGTTTTTCTTTTGCTCTCCTCTTTTAACTGTTAAAATAAATCGCTTGCATTAAACCTATTTATTTTCATTTGCTTGAACAGTAGTTACCCATTTAGCACGAAAAGCTATGCTTTTTGTGTGATCCTTCGAATGCATGAGTGCTTGTGTTTTAACTTAGTGTTGATGGGACATGAAGAATGTAGCATGCATATTATAGCTGTCTCTCCCATCTCTTGTTTAGTTGTTTGATGAAGAGAATCCACTGCATAAATCTGGAAATAAGTATATGTTTACTACTGAGGGACACATTGTGTCTGTGGATGAACGTTTTCGTAACTCGCTGTGGCAAGACATCCTCCCTGGAGAAGAGGACAGCGCAGAAAAAATTAAACCTAACGAATTAAAGGCAGTCAACTTCAGTTCTAATGTAAGGAATAGGCAGAGGGTTTCTGGTTGTGTAGCTGGAGAAGGGATGTACGTTGACCTGGGTTAGGCAGTAGAAAAAGAGCCATTTGGAAGTGTTAATTCAGGGCTCTGCGGGGTTTCCTTTATAAATGTCAAATATCTGAGAACCTCCCTTGTGAAAAACACTTTCAATAGTGGAATGAATGGATTAGGATAATAGGAGTGATTGTTGAAGGTGAAACCTGTCCACTTTTAAGTATTTTGCAGCAATTAGTTTGTTGATTTGTTTCCAGTTATTTTTTTTCCGTTCCCCTTTTCTTTGCCCTTAAAATCTTCCAGTGTTGCTGTGATGGGGAAAGAGAATTAGAGCGTCATTTAAACGTAGCTTTTTTCCCCTCAGAGTGGTTTTGAAGCATGTAAAGGTGACCTTTCTTAGCTAGGCATCAACTGGGGAGAGAGCAATGGATCCACTGCCTATCCCCAACTGAAGCAGAAAACGTGCTTAATACAGAACAATTTTTTACAATCTCTGCTAGTAGGTTCTAGCATAATTCCTTCCCTCCACCCCCCAAGTCCTGCAGAAAAAGAGCATTATTTTAAAAAACATTCACAGTTGTCATAGTGAAGGAAGTCTCAGTTGAATAACAAGCTGCAGTAGTTTGGCGTGTATTTGGAAGCTTGCAGCCCGCGCCGAGGAAACACTTGCTGTTCATTTCTGTGGTTTGTGCTGTGGTTTGCAAAGAGTGAGGGAGAGCTGGGACCAAAAGTGCTATTGGGTACAGTTTTCTGTATGGGGAGGAAATCTGTGGTTGCTGATGCTGGAAGGCTGGCTAGATTACAGAGGGTATGGGATTGCCTGTTTTCATGTTTGAGTTCTTAAAAATATTCTCATTTTGTTAACAGTGTAACAGAGTTCCTGATGAGAGGAGATACTTACTGCCATTGAAGAGTAACTACATGAGACAGATTGATCGGATGGTGGGCTTGATCTGAATGGTTCTTCAGAGTTACTTTTATCATATGTCAGGAGGAGCATGGGATTTGGCTGTAGACATTCCTTTCCTCTTCAGCTACACACCTGCATCCGCTGAGTCACTTGGGTATCTCCCATGCTTGTTAGTTTTCAATTCTGGATGTGAAGGGAGATCAGGTTCTCTTGGGAGTTCCGTCTTCTGAACTGTGGTAACTCCATGTGCCACCTGAATAGAGATTTCTTGTTTTAAGACTTCCTATGAAAAATGTTGTTGCAAATGAAGGCTGAATATACTTTAAAAGAGAAAAGAAAAAAAAAAAGGAAAGAAAATTTGCACGTGCCACTTAGCTACCTCTTTGTAGCTGTATTACAAATGTCCCTTTAGAAAAGGGTCTAGTATTTAATTTGAAATGACCTTGGGATTGGGGAAGGAATGGGAAAGTGCAATTTCTTACACCAAGTTTAATCATTGAATTATTCTGACTAGCAATACACAACCATAAGTACTGCTCAGGTAGGAACCCGCTGGTAATGGGTTTTGCTGAAACAAAAAAGCTGTATTTAGAATAGGACCTTGAAAAGATAGCTCCTGATCATGTAAGAAGCTATCAGCATAATCACAATATCCCTTATATCCACAGTTGTATAGAACTGTATGGTTGCAAGAGCCTGTGGCTGCAGAAACCAGTAATAAAACAAATCAGGTGCCTTTTTTTTGTAAAGGAGCAGGGGGGAGGGAAGGGGAAATTGCAGAGCCACTCAGCTGTCCGAGCAGCTAACTTGATGTAGCTTAGCTGAGCAGAAGTTCCAAAAGTTTTGTTGTTTGCCATGTATCTAGTGCCTTTTCAGGAGACATGCTGCTAAGAACTGGTATAACAGTACATGAAGAACAAACTATTTCACATTTCTGACAGCGTTAATATGTTAGTGCCTTAAGTTTTCTTCACTAGCAGGAAAAACCTGAGCTTCCTTGGGAAGGTGGATAAAGTATTTCTGATTAGCTGGTTACAAAATACAGTGGATCCCAAAGTAACCTAAAAAGTAATTTACATATGAGATGACTTTTCCTTTTCTAAAAAAAAATAAAAAGATACTGGAAGAATATCAACTGCTGTGCCCATCCCCGAGCATACTTGTGGGCTGGATTTATGGAGCGGAGTTAGCAGGAGGTCTGGCCCTGCAGTATTCTAGCTTCTTTCTGCCACAAGTTGTGTATGTGCCGTTGTGACAGTGTGACGGCTGCAGCAGCTCTCGATGCTTACTGCCGTGCTGTACTGTACCTGTAAACTGTGCCTTTTCCTTCCAGTAAGGAATGGTGGAAAAAATAGTATTGCTTCATCCCACCATCTTGAAACACAGCTCAGATACGTTTGAGGAATGAACTGTGAATGTTGAAGAAGAAAGCAGTTACATTCAGGCAGGGCTGTTGAGGGATGAAAACAAACTGAGGCCAAAACAACTTATTCTAAATATAACTTTTTTTTTTTTTCAGTGGCTCCCCATTGCTTAAATGCTTTTTACTTTTGACTACAGTTGAAGTAGTTGAACATTACTGTTGGGTTAATTTTTTTTAAATTAAGGCTTAAATATAAGGGAAAACTTGATCTGCTGTATTTTCACCTTCTTATAACAACATCGGTTTATCTTAAACCATATGTTGCAACTCAAAAAATTTCTAATAAATATGAAGTTAGTGCTGAAGAGGTTGTTTGAATCTTTTAGTATACAGTTGCATCTCAGGGACTTCATTGTAGAATCTTCTATTCCATGGTAGTTATATCATGTATTCAGGCAAAAAAATAGTAATTCTGTCTTCTTAGTCTTATTATGTGTATTTTAAAGGGGGGAGGATTGGATGGGGTGAGAGGGAAACGTGTTAAGATTTCCCAAAACATTGCAATAGAACTGGTTGCCTTGATATTTGAGGCAGCTGGCAATTGCAATCCCTGTAGAATTGGCTTTGCAAACCTCTTGCTGGAATGTCTTAGTTGCCTATTTCAAAGCAAAACATAAATTCAAGATGTTGCGATCCAAAGAGGTATCTGGAGAGGTTCAAGGTATAGCTTCTTAACCAGTAAACGCTGCCTGGGCATGCGGGTGTGCTTCAGTTTGTAAACATGTAAAGAAGCGCAGGATGATGTGTAAATGGAGTGGTTTCTGCTGACGGAGGCAAAAATGTCTGCGCTTTCTGGAGTGCTGCTGCTGGGCCAGATCTTCTCACCGTAGCTCTGCGGTGAGAAGAGCTTGGCCGCACGGACGCCAAATGCAGCCTTCCACAACGGGCTGTTTGAAACCCTGGCGTAGCGGATGCCAGGACGGACGCTGCCCTAGGTGTGTTGGTCATGATTCTGGTCATGATTTTTCCCTGACTCTCAGTTTAGCTCTGTGAATGTGCATTATATACCTTGCAATTGCCTCTCAGTGTTTTGTGCCTTCTGAAGCACCTGAACCCTGGTCAGGGCTCCAGCCAAGTGTTATGCACAGAGATCTGTTTCAGAGTTTTCCTCAGAGAATTACACGACTATAACCAAGTTGCACAACTGTTCTGCCAGCGTGCTTTTCCCACTTTTATATTGCCAGAAATTGTGAGAGGTGGCTGTGGGATGGGAACAGCATGGGCAGGTATTGCAGCCTTTCAGCCCTTAGTGACGTGGGCTGTTAATTAAGGTGCCAAATAGTATATGGTCAGCTTCTCGTTAGAAACTGCATTGAAATTTGTGTTGCCAAGGTGATCCGACGGTCGTCTTTCCATAGGAACGGTTTTTGTCTACAAGCAGACTGGTGCTGACTGTGTGGTAAAAGGCTTTGTATTCTTTAAGGAGCCAATTTGTCTTCCTCTTTGTTTTAAAAATGCTTTGATACGTTTTTACTCTGTAATTTACAGGGCACATGTTATGCACTAAAATTAAAACTTTTGTATAAGATAATGATATATCAAAATGAAATAGATAAGACTGCTGGAATAACTTGCTGAAACAGACTTTTGTATTTCTTGGTATAATGTGCAATATCAATATTTCTTAATTAAAAATGCAATGTATACTTAATTGTTGTTTTTCCATGAAGTATTTAATTGGGGATGGGAAATTTTAAAAGAGGACCAAACGTTCTTTCGTGAAATGTCCTGAATTCTCAAAACTGAGCTTAAATTTTACAAATCTGCATTAAAAAAATGTTGTATTTGACCACTTTTACGTGTGTTTTTCTCATAGTGTAGTTCTTGTAAGGCCATCATGAAGCTTGCAGGGGATCTCCCAAACACAGGGAGAAGGTGAATTTGAGTGTGTATTCCTGATCTTTGCTGTTCGCCAGGCAGGAAAGCTTCGGCAGTTGAGGATGACCTTGGGAGTAGGGGTGAGCAAAGGAAAACATGTCTGCAAGCAGATTTGTGGCTCTTACTCAAGTTCTCCCTGACTTGGCCCATCCGAAGAGCTCCAGACCTCTGACTTCCGTAACAGAAGTCCCCGATCAGTTCTCCAGCTCTGTTGTAGGTGTCTGGCATCTTGTTGTGTGTGGAGAATGTAAGCCTCTGACCATGTGCCCCAAAGAGAGTAGGCTGGGAATTCACTTCTTTTATGAGCCAGCCTTAGTTGTGAGCTGTTGCCGCTAAGAGCGTTGCTGTCTATTGCAGCAAAATACCACTTTCTTAGAGGCTGGGCGTGCTGCTGGGTGTTTTGGGGAGGAAGGAAAAGGCTGCCTCAACCAGAACTTAAGTTCTTTGTCTCCAAAGGTAACTTGGCTCCGTCTTTGCCTTAGACCTGGTTTGTTCAGGAACGTGTAATTGAGGTGTGCAAGAAACAGCTTTTATTTTCCTTGGAGGAAAAGAGACTTCTCAACCATACCCTTGCGATGGCACATAAAACAAGTTAATGGTTTGGAGAAGGGGTTACTGTCTGGTGAGAGCTTTCTTGCCAGCTTCATCTGCCATGTCATACGTAGACATGAGATGCCTCCTTAGGTATGCGGGATTTTCATCTAGTTACAACAAGAGATGGCTCCTTAACTACAGGAAAAGAAACAGCACCCCACCTCCAAACCAAAAAGCTTCTTCCTTCTACCTCCATCCCTTTTTCATTTTTCTTGTGTAAAGATTCGAGGGGCAGCCTGTGCTGAAAGCGGTGATTTGATGTGGAATGGAGAAATGGAGTGCGGCGGCGCCAGGCTGTTGGCCTCGTGAGCGGGTAGCCGGGTCTGAGTAAGCACTGCCCTACTTGCCGCTGATCCTGAATGCTGCTCTCTCCAAGTTGGTCCATGAAGAACCTGGGGCAGGTGGGAATTCTGCACCGAGAACCTTGGTGGGCTCTTTCCAGTCTGTGGGTAACTCTACCCTGGGAAATAGCTCATGCTGTGTTTAAAAACAGAGGAATGTGGGAACAAGCTGTCTGACCATCACTTTGATTTTTTTTTTTATTTGTTTTTCCTCCTGGGTTTGTTTTGTTTGACTGACATTATCTCTTCTGTTGTTTTTTGGTTTGTTGTCCTGATTCAAAGGCCGTTGAAGCTGACAGGGCACTTTTTGCTTGCCTTGATCAAACTCCCAAGTTGCAAGGAAATGTCTATTGAACATGAGTGATTGAATTTTTTGTAATGTTTTTAAAGTTTCTCTGAATTTTTGGGTGATGAGATTTTTCCCCGTCTAATACTACTTTTGCTTGGTTCAGAGTTGTAGGTCTCAATTCTGAAGGGCTGCTTTTGGGGAAAGAACCCAAGCTCTAGTGTTTTCACTGTGGTTGCACATTTACTAGTGGTGTCACTACCCTGAGTGACTATTTGCTGTCTTTATCTTGGCTTCCCTCCTTATCTGCTGTAGAGAAGCTGGTTGCTCAATGTGCGACAGCTCTCAAGGGGGACCAAGTGTTTTGATTGCAGTTTCTTTTAACTCTGTATTTAAGAAAATAGCTCAGAAAAGCCACCCTTCCTGTTCTCTGTTTTCTGGCAGGCTTGAGTGCAGTAAGAGCGTATGCGATAAAAGATCTAAGGTCTGAAAGTGTGCGTGAAACTTGTTTTTTTAGGGTATAATGCATCAGGCTAACCAAGTGTTACGGCTAAAAACAAATGACTTGTGGTAGCAGTGGGGCACAGGCCTTTGGCTTGGGTTGCCCTGCGTTTGGTGGCACCGCTGTAGATCCGATCTGCTTCCAGCAGAGACCACTCTTGTGCCGCTGTTCGGAGATTTCTGCCTGTTTGGAGATTTCTGCCTGTTTGGGGAGCAGCAAGACAGCAGTAATAACTTGAAGGTGGAGGGTTGGAAGATGCAGTTCTGTAGCTTTGTGGAGCACCGTGTCTCCTTTGCGGAGAGCAGTAAGGAAAGTGGGAAAGGCAAAGCTGTGCTGTGCTGCCAGCAGCCCGTCCCTCGCCGGGCTTCTCCCTGCAGGTGCGGAAAAATCATTTCTTCTACTTCCTAGAGACATCTACCTTTGTCCTTGCTTGAAACTTCTTTTAGAGAGAAGTTTTGTTTCGCTGATGACCACTGGTAATTGTTTATTCACCTAGAAGAGATCAGCAAGTGCTCACTAGAAGCTGCTTTGTACTACTTTTCCTTTGTCTCCTGCTTAACTTAAACTGCTGAGAAGGCCATTTGATGGCAAAGATTATATTGAAAAGCATCTCTTCCCTCCCCCCAAGATAATGCAATTTCTGTTGCCTTACATTTTGCACGGCAATAGGAGATGGCAGCCTGGGA